>OX104127.1:137175242-137625421 GCA_944470555.2 Heterobilharzia americana | reverse complement strand
AACTGTGTGCTCAAAAGAAATGGTTACCAATTTATCACAGCCCCGGTTAATTAGTGACTCTTTACATTCCCTTTCTTGCCAAATACTTTTAGTATATTTATTAAGGGCTTATTCATATTTATATTAATATTGAATAGCGTCTCATTATTACTTTATTTGTTATGATTACGATAGTTTTATCTCACTTACTCATTTTGTTCTCGTATTTTCCCATGACTACCCCTTTCTCACTACTTCAAACCTTACCTCACTCATTCGTGAACAACCCTCACCTTGCTTAATGTAGTCTGACTGAATTTATCACCTGAACTTCCCTTGTGTCTTGAATTATAATGTTTTCCCGATCTTTAAAAACATAAACCGGCATCTTAAAACTACTCCGTATAAAGTATGTTAATATTTGCTAAGGCGATTATTTACGTATTTTCTAGGTTGTATGCAGCAGAAGAAAATCCTGCGAAAAGCAAATGACGTCATTTCATCCTGCGATCAAGTTCGTAAAGGAGATTTAATGCATGTGAAACGTGAAACAAAAAAGTAAGAAGGTCGAGATGCAACCACAAAACAGTAGCTAAGTGGAGTAGTGTAAAATGATTTAACATAAGGTCATCCCAGCAACTAGTAAAAGAAATAGTGAGGTTTCTGTATTTGACCAGAAAGGCACTTTATCCGTAGAATAAAGATAATTATTCAGTGGTTTTACTAGTCATTGGAGGGAACTTTGAAATCGCTCGATCATAACATTACACTAAATAATCATTAGTCCTTTTAAACTCAACTTTACCTATAAGCCATCTGTGTGTTCGATCATCGTTGTCTCTGTAGGATTGCTGGTATCCGGTGACAACACCTTATAAGTAATCTTAAGGTACGATAGCATGTGTTTAGGTATGATGAAGATCATGGTTCGACAAATGAAATTATCTGGAAACACCGACTTTAGGGGCATGAACATGTTACTCATGTCGTCTCAACAGCTTCCACACCGTTCATTCTTTGTTAGCCCTAAAACTAGATAGAAGAAGCAGAGGGGTGGTTAGTGTATGACATAGCGCTGTGGGATAGGGGATAGTTGCATCGGGTTAGAACCTGTTGTTGCGTCATGAATCTCTGAGTGGGGTCCGAGAGAGTGCACAACTCAGTGGCTTGAGATGTTATTAGGTATAGTGCGAGATCGAAACCAGTGGCGGTCATGCTGTAACTTCCTTTTATCTTCTGCTCATCAGTATCAACATAGAACCAGGCATCACTGCTTAACGGTCCAACTTGCCACACCTCATGTCAGTACACCGAGTAAAAAGGCAGTGAAGTGCAAGATGAAGAAAAGAAAATCCAGTCAAAAGAAATATAAAGTACGAAAACAGAGAGAGGAGGAATGAGAAAATGGTGAGATTAGGTATAGCATCGTTAAGATGAGGATAATGTGTGTGGGGACACATCTGTGCCACTCACATCGGTTCTGAGCCATATCGCCTAGAGTCTCCAAACACTCGTTCCTCTTGTCCCGTGGACCTCAACCACATGGCTCAAACCAACAGTCAAAGACTTCATACATTGATGCCATGTTTTAGTCTGGCCACCCCTGTGAGCCTTTTTCTAGCCAGAACCTACTTCTCCCAGCATTGTCTGACGAGACAGTCGGCGACTAGGCATACGTAACACGCGTCCCAACCAGCCATCTCAGTCGATGAAGGTTCACAACCTCGTCAACTAACTTACCTCTTCTCTCTAAAACTCAATACCTGACTTCTGCGTTACTCATGTAGTGACACCACGGAATACGGCGGCCTATACTACGAAGGCGACGGTGGTCAAACACTTGAAGCCAGCTTTCTCAAGTCTTCCACCTTCAATGGCCATGTTTCACAGCCATACAGCAGAACAGAGCTGACTGTCGTGCAGTACATGCGACCCTTAATAGACAATTGGACATCACGGTGGCGCCACAGGTGGTGTGAGTTGGCAAAAGCCAGTCGAACCTTTTATATACGTGCAAAAATTTCATCGGCCACTGAGCCACCAGGGTAGGACTGATCCTGCTTCCCAGGTAAGTGAAGTGGTCGGCACACTCAATCACTACAATCTCTATTGCTAGCTGAGATACCGTTGAAGACCAATCGTGGAGCAACAATTTGCATTTGGGTGGTGAGAAACGCATCCCAAACACGCAAAGTGTCCAGAAGACTCTGCATCTTGTCAGCATCATCACCTAACAGGGTTATGTCATCTGCGTATTATTCTAGGTCTAACAAGAATTCTCCCGTGATTAGGTCAATCAGCTGACGAGAGGGAGACCTCCACGAGAATACCTACGACAAAATCGAATAAGAATGGAGACAATGGGCACCCTTGACGGACACCACTAGGCGAGTATAGCTACCCAGATGTCGCACCATAGGCTCTAACACGACACAAGTGTTCGAGTAGATAGCCTTCAATAGGTTGATGTGCTGATTCGGCACGCCTTACAGTGAGAGACATTGCCATAAGACTTCTCGACCAACAGAGTCGAACCCCGCCTTGAGAAATACAGCTATTGTCGAGTGTCGGTAGACATGCCTGTGTTACAGAGCCTAACGCAGTGTGAATATTTGGTCAATATACCCGTGGCCGGGTCTAAAGCCTGATTGATTTTCTCGGGCTTGCTATTCCCGAGCTCTACTCAGGCGTCGAAGAATTATGGAACCCAGAATCTTGTTATTTAAGTAAATTATTTTATGACTAACAATAGTCTACTATGGTTAAGAGATAAAATGCATTCTATGTGTACAATCTTACTTGCTCAATGACTTCATTAGGCGGATAAAGAGAAAATGGTTATAAACTTTAAAAATAAACTGATCAATGGTGATGAACGAGGATTTCATTTAGTACACCATCAAATAAGAGCTTGTAGATTCCCTCCTGTTATGTAACAGGCTCATGAATGTCACACAACCCACAGAGTCCACAGTTGATCAAACTGCTTTCATTAGCCGGTTGAATCTTTACTATTTCAGATGACAACATTAACACTGACTTTCTCTACGGTATATAAGTATTTTTCTGGTGGTAAGCTTTACTAACTACTAAAATATGACATACTTCGAGTGATAAAAACCGGTAACTGCAATGTATCACTAGTTTTTTTTAATTTAAACAACTCATTCGTTTACTCACCAAAAAGATTATGAACTGGCAGTGAAAAATGAGCTTCTCTCAATTCCTTTGCACGTCGAATAGATTCTGAAGAAGGATTTGGACGAGTTTGAATGAATCGCTTCATTGCATTGATACATACATTTTTTATTGACTCCTAAGGGATTAAAGATAATATTTACGGAAAATCAAAAATACACGTAAAAACCATTAAACTAACAATACAAAATCAGTTTTTAATTCGGGACAAAGTTTTCACTAACAGTATAGTTAAGTGGATGTGATTTGATTTAATCTGATCGTCTGAACATCATTCTGTATCTCGTCCACATCAGGGAGTTAAAAAATCTGTATATCTATCTAAGCAAACATAATAAGCCACTTTAAAAAGGATAACAACACACGTGCTCATCAGTAGTTAGTGACGAATAAAAAGTTAAAACAAAGGTCGAACTTAAATGCTTTGCTTATACATGAGTTCATTTGATTTCACTCTTGTTTCGATAAAGTTTTATTCTTTATGTCAATTATGCTATGTAGTAGTATATTGTCAATAAGGTAAGACATTTTGATATACAAAAAGAAATATAGGGGTTTTCTGAACAAAAAATTGATAGCTTAAATGTCTATCATTCATTATTCTTCTATATTTCCTGTAGTTGTTGCTCATTGGTTCAGGGAGTTGACCTTCAATCTGTGAGTCACGAGTTCGAGCCCAGCTCCACTTCATAAGGTTTGGGCAACCAGGTAATAGTACCATAAGTGTTCATATAATACGTGTAGCTTATTGCGTACTGCATGAATGTGCACAAGGTTACTGAGTGAGTCTCTTTATTTCTTTTTTTCTTACATTTCCTATGCTGATTCTCTGGTGCCTTTTGTGAGCATGAATAGCTTCAGTGTATCCAAACGAGCTTCGTAGTGGTTTATTTATTCCAAGTTAGTGTCCTTTAACTTATGCCAGTTCTTGTTGAATATCATCATCTCTTATGAATACCACATCATTGCATCTGTATCTTTCTGCTTCATTGTTTTCATTCATAAAAACACCTCAAACGAAGTTGATCTGATTTGAAAACCACGTTAGTAGGTGTATGAATAAATCTGGTTGAAATAGACGACCTGTGTATGAAAAGTATCAGCCAATAAGAAGTTTCATTTCAGTTCCTAATGTACACTGAACTGTATACTAAGCAACCTTGTGTACAATCGTGCAGTAGGCAATGAACCACACCTGTTGTGTGAGGGCTAGTGATACTACCTGGGTGCACAAACCTCGGTAGATGGGGAGGTATTCGAACCGGCGATTAACTGATTATCGACTGCCTAAATTAATTAACCACATCCCATAAAGTTAGTGCACGCCTAATCATTCTTACTTGTTGTCAGATGAAGGATCAATGAGGAAAAAAATCCTAAAAAATAATGCTGATTCCCAGAGGTTAAAATCATACAAATTCTTTTCATTCAGATAACGTTCACGATAAAATTTGATAGCAACACACAGACTACACACTTCTAAGGAAATGTCATTATATGTAGGCCACTGAGATTCTACCACTCAATAGAAAAGATTAAACAGACACGCCAAACAGCTTCCTTCGACACACAATGTTAACCGAAATAGGCTTAAATTGAAAGGGAATGAAGGATGGTGTCAATCCTCGAATTTCTTGTGTATACTAGTTTGAGTCATGTAAAGAAATGCAGGTTAATTGATTGGGATCCTCAAGATGTCAGAAGAATCTTAGTGACATGACTTAAACTCGATTACAGTGTTATAGGAGATGTATTCACTTTCACTATGACCATTTTTACTAGCATTCTCTCGATTGTCCTCTCTCAACAAACACGGTGTAGCAGCACAATGTTGAATCCGTGGTCGGCATAGTTCCTTTACCACTTTAGATTGATCAAGGAGTTGATATCTAAATAACGATATCGATAGTTCATCATAGACACTGTGTGATGACTGGAAGTAAAATGAAAATCTGCATCACGACAGGATTCAAACCAGAGGCCTACTCAACACGCCATGCTGGGGGAAGTTGAGTTGGGTTGGAAATGAGTTTAAAGTGGCCAGACCACGATGTGGTACAAGTCCATGAAGTCTCTTACTGTTGGTCTGAGCCATGTAGTAAAGTGTAGACTACCTCGCTGGGGTTCCTAAGAAGGAAAGAATCAGTGGTCGAGGAATCTTGGTGATAAGGCTGAAAATCAGTCACAATGGAGTAAATGTATTCACTTCTTGACATCTTCTAAAGCTTGAATATTCACAATAACTTTTATCTTCAGATTGTTTATTGTCTCTCATTACTTTGTCTACTTTCATATCACTCCTTTTCTATCCACATTTCCTTTGTGTACTACTGTAAAGTGTGTGAGGTTTTACGTTGATTTTGTCAGTTAGTTGTCGTCTAGGGTTAGTAACGGGGTCGTGTGACTGAGTTGGTAGAGCACTGGGCTGGTTTCAACCGTAACACGTCTATATTCCGTTATTGAAAATGAAAATTAATTTGAATCATATGCATTAAAACTACACTGTGTTAATTGTTTTCGCTATATTTTGATCAAAAAGTTACTAACGGAAATTAGGAAATGTTTAGCTTTGTAACTGTACTTGTCCTAATTGATAAAGCATTTTACAGTTGTTCAGCTTTTATGACACTTTTTTTGTCATTTCTCTATCTCATCGGATAGTCAATCAGTGGTCTATATATATCTGACACTCTTCGGCAAAATATGCTGACGTAGGTAGTCATGGGAAAAAAATGGCTATTCTCTTGTGGAAGCTTGTCTCTTGAAGTTTTCTCAGCGTCGAACAATGCGGAGCGTATAGTACTCGAGAGACTGCACTAATTTCTTTCATTCATTCGAACTCCTTATTTCATAGTGATATGAGTAAGTTTTAGTATAATTCCAGTGTATTTAGAAATTCAAAACAAGTTTTTCAAGTTGGTTTCATCATAGATTGACATCAATTGGAGGAACAATGGAAACCTGGGACTACTAGACAGCTGTTTCGCCCTAGTATGGGGCTCTTCAGCAGCGCGCACACACGACCCCGCCACAGATTGAACCCGTGACCTTCAGGTCTGTGACCAGCATGTTACCATTGAGCCACTGGTCAGAATCCAGTGGTCCAAATTCTAATTTCTGTCGATTCACGACACAGCGCCACCGTCACCCAATGTCATTGTTGAGTATTTGTCCTCACGACCATCAAGTTTGCCCCACTGGTCACGACTTCTCACTGGAACTTCGGGAATCACCTCTCGAAAGTAGTCACCAATGAGCACCAATTTCAATTGAATCTTGAGGAGTTTGTGGGGATTTACAGATATTTCAAGTTGGTACTCATCGTAGACTGACATTAGTTTTTCTAAACGTTTCGTTGTGTATACCACAGCTTCTTCAGCAGGGTATTCAGATTTTTATTGCACATCAAAATATATACAATCAAAAGTCTAGAAAATCTTTTTTTTTCTAAACACGCTGCGATTATAATAAATCCTACCTATGTAGTGATTAAATCAGACTTGGCGCTCAACTTATTCCAAAACACTCATAACAACTATGACTTGGATGTTTATAACTTTATTTCATCATCTAAACTTTTCTTCTACTGACATTATCCATCTCAAATAGTAGAAGCAAACAAATCATGAAGTAAAGAAATCCCCTGATGAATGATCTGCACACTTATAGAGCTTTATTATTCGTGAATCAGTATTGATAGAACAAATGGGGACTAGGACGTCAAAACTAGTCAGCATTGGAAAACATGTGCAATATCTGTCACTGGATTCGCTGTGAATGCACTTAACTTTCAGAAGTCCAGTTTTATATTCTGTTTGATAAGAGCTATGTGTGAAATAGTCAAATAAAATGAAACCAATGAGTAATAAGCTTTTTTAGCCCATCAGCAGTTCAGGGTCGAATGAAAGCATCTCCATAAATGCATTCCATAGAACAGTAGTAAGATGTTATTGATGAATATCAAATGCCTATGAAAGACTATGATATAGAAATAATGATATCTGAATTGATACATTACAACTAGAAGAACTAGCTAACCAAGGAGTATACACAATTGTTTCCTAGCGCATACCAGAGATGAATTTTCAGAGCAAACATTCTGAAGGCGAGTAGCTAGGTTGCTAATCACGCTTCTTGGTGTGCGACCAACACAATCGCTTTCCCATTCAGTATGATTGTTTGATGGTTGACATGTTTGCCATTCTTTGCCCAGAAACATAAATACGTCCAACAGATATGGTAATTCTTCTGGATCAACTAAAGAATATGCACTGCCACTTCGGCCAGCTCGAGCAACACGACCTGATAAAAAAATGAAAGAAACGATTTAGTCTAAGTCCTGAGGGAGGTTACCGTAAAAACGCAAATAATGAATGTTTTAATCAAGAATATTTGTCATGCGTGCATCTCCCCCAATTTTGAAATGCATGTGCTGTTGCATCCTTGGAAACTGCCTACTTCTGGTTTGATTACATAAAGTTGAATGGTTGAGCATTAAGACTACTGCAGATATCCATGTGAACAGAATACTCATAAAAAACCTTGGTGTAAGAAAAGAAAAGTTCAATTTATTCCATAAGATATCAGCTTCCTTGTAAATAGTCCAGTAAACAACACAATCTTACAGTAGAGCTGTCCCTTATTGGTTAAGAGAGATGATTTTCAACCAGAGGGTCACAGGTTTTTATCCCGTGTCACTTACCGAGATGCGAGCAGCCAGGTAGTATCATTAGCCTTCATAGAAAAAGTGTGGTTCATTGCTTACCGCAAGAATGTGCACAAGATTACTGAGTACATCACAATTCGACTGGATTTTTTAAGAACCTTAATTGTTGAAAAAAGAAGCTACGTTTGAGTGGTTGAAGACTGAAAGTACTAAATGCTCCACATTTCTGTTTAATTCCTCGAATTCCAGCAAACTTTTAACTTTGCTCTCAACTTCAACTTATTTCCTTTTTAAACAGGTCTGAAGTATGAGTACTGGTCGAAACACAGGATACACTCTTAATTCTATACAATATCAGAAACCATAGAGAGCAACGCAGAGTGTCACCAAAAAACTTTTTGTCGCAAGTTGTTGAAAATTTTACAGCACTTAAGAAAGTGAAAAGTGACTGGATTAGATTAAGGGCTCATACAGACAGTAAGTCAAAAATCACAAATTTTGCCTCGAATAATACGCAGACAGAGTACAACTGACTTCTTTCTGTGTCTCTGATTAACACAATAAAGACAGCACTTACAGAATCAGATGGACTCACCTTACTATCTTGACGTTTTATGATCTACGTATCACTTGAACAAGTTTTCAGATAATCTACGTCTTCTAATTTACACTATCCAAATTCATAAAAGGGACTAACTGTTTCAAATTAAGTAATTAATAATCGTCGTTCAAGTAGGCATAATTTACGTGAACAGTCTGAAAATGTCACTTCATTTGTAAGAAATCGAAAAAACTTTCGAGAGAGAGGTTAAAACAACTATATTAAATTAGGTACATTTTATAAGGCAAGGGAAGAATTTTATGTACTTAGAAGACTGAGACAAGATTAAACGGCTGATCTCCATTACACAGGACCAACTTTGTTGTTCTTGCTACAATAAGTAGAAATATTTACGTGATCACCTAAAAATAACATTTAAAGTAAGGCTGAAATACAAGAAGATAAAAAATAATAGCGATAGGAAATTTAGTAGTAGTTAATGTGAAGGAAAAAATAATGGTCTGGGATGAAATATCACTAGTCGCCAAGATAGCAAGAGGTGAGTAACCATCTCCTTTTGAAGATATAAAAAGGATTTAAATAGTTAGACGGTGACGATTTCAACAATCGGAACTGGAATATCTTCCTACGTCATGCCTAGTGACGAGCTCTCATTATAAAATAAGGCTAAATCTCTGAAAAGCAAACTTTTAAATATTTGTTCAACAATTCTAGAAAACAATCATCATCTCTCCATTTCTCCTATGTATTTGGAGTTAACCATCAATGCAGTAAAACAATTATTGTGTAAGACTCAGATATTGCAATCTTGATCGGTTAGTTGGTCAAATATGCAGCTTTGGATCAAGTTTAAATGCTTAAACAAGTATACATAGTAAGAATAGAGCGATAACTTTCTACTAGGATTGTTGAAAACGTGTTCAGAAGTCTACGACTCAGAGGTCTAGTCATATCTAGCAGGATGGTAGCGTTTGAACCAACGGTTAGCACTTTCATAGACTGTTAAAATATGCTCCTTCAATCACCGCTTGACTAACCCCATATCACAATCCGTTATCAATAGACACTTAAGCGACTGGTCGCTCTGTATGTGCTGTAAGTTTTCCTTATTAATGCACTCAACTATCTCAGTCCCCAAGTTTCTACGGAGACGAGTTTTGTAGACTTGAGTTTGTTCCGCGTTGAACTTTTTCAATTTTCAAACTTCGCCGGAGTTGTTGAGGCAACACTGCGGTTTGTCATTATGAAGGTTGATAGTAAAACTACCCCGAAAGTCATAAGAGTTAGTCGTTTTACTTATTCGTAGTGTTGTCAAAGAAAAAAGCAGACTCCATAAAATTACCTGATTTATTTACATTATTAAAGTAAATCGTATATACATGAAAATTATAACACTTACCAACTCTATGCAAAAATAGCTTAGGTTGGGCAGGGAAATGGAAGTTGATAACATTGTCCAAAAGAGGAATATCTACACCTCTAGCAGCTACATCGGTAACAAGAAGTACACGAACTTGTCCGCAACGGAATTTTTTTAATGAGAGATTTCTTGCGTGTGGATCAAGTCCTGAATGAATAGACGTACACTTGAAGCCAAGATCAGTTAACAGCTGTACGGAAACGCGAAATAAATTATAATCTTGAAGGAGTCTCCGAAAAATTGATGCATGACCACGAATAAATTACAGATTACTAAATAATTCCATATTCACTGAGATAAAAAATTAATTGCCGAGACACTAATAAGAAATAGAGAATTCTTAACAATACTATGTGCCAGAACAGTGTGTACGCCCTGCTCCATAACTACAAGTGACTCAGTGGTTTCATGCGATAACTATTAATTAGTTGGACACGGGTTCGAACTCCGCCCCACCTACCAAGGTTTGGGTATCCAGGTAGTATCACTAGCCCTCACACAATAAGCGTGGCTCGTCGCCTTCTGCATGGATGTGCACAAGGAGGATGATAGCGTTTTGTCCGTTCGTTTGTAATAACTAAAAGTGTGACATTACGCATCCAAAGAGTTAAAAACCTACATTAATGCGTATACAATTTATTTACTGGTCAATCGCAGAATACTTTTAGTGTCAAACACACAAACGTGGTCTAAACCAATCAACAAAAGATATTTTGGTTCTGTATGGAGTTTTAAACAGCGAATTACGTGTGCATCAGTTTGTACGCCGGTCTTTTTCTTCGTTATATGTACAGATAAACATAAATAGTCTCTACCCTACAAAGGATGTAACAATAATAATAATTTGTTATGTGAAGGACCTACTATCGACTGATTAAGGGAGTTGACTGATAACTAATGAAGAACGGTTTTGAACCCCGCACCCCCTCCATTTACTTAGTTTTGGGTATTCAGAGTACATATACCAGCTCCGTTACTAGTAATTTACAGAAATACACGTCAACTATTATTTTCACTATGGTACCCAAACACTCCAAGGAACAAAATGGGTGACAAGATATCAGTCTCAGTTTGTATTCATGGACATGTCTTCCCCTATATAGTTAAACCTAGATAACGTTACTTAACAGTCACGTCTGCTGTCAACACATCTAGAATGAAAAATGGCTGCAACTACTTCAAAGCATAAAATCGAGTTCGACTGCAGCTCAGCGTTTGACATACAGTGAAACAACTATTAACTGTAGCTTAGCAATGTAAACTATCTCCCAGATAGAAAACTGTTAGAATGGAAAAGTCCTACGAAGAAACCATTCAGAACTCTTAATCTTAACATAGGCTCTGTACTAAACTTCCGATAACGTAAAAGTTTATAGCGGTCTCAAATATCATGAGCTTTTTCAAGCAGTCAGCGATCCAATACTGTCCTTGGGTGAAAGCGAGAATGTCGGCAAAAAAAATGAAAAATTACCCACTACGAATGAGATGTTCATTCACACACTTTTGTGATCAGTAAACTATTATCTTGTCCACTGTCTCTTCGTTTCTTTACTTGTGGTTAGTAATAATTTGGCAGCAGTATAACAACACAAAGAAAATATATCGTGTAGGAAACTGCATCTAACGAACTGTCACACAGAAAACGAAGGTAGAGATAACCTTTTTAGTTTACAAATGTAAATTTTAACACCCCTAACTGAATCCAGTATACATCTGTCGGATGCTTAACAAGTACGTGGAACACTGAGTTCTCTTTAATCAGTTTTTCAATAACAGTATACTGAAAGCAGATAAAACAGTAAATATATTACTTCAAGATCCAACGCTATTTCACATGTATGATGTACCCAGTGTATTCTGGAACACAACCAGGCTAGGCATCAGATAGACCAAGGAATACGCTTATGTTTTGCAGATGTGATGATTACAAAATTATCTAGAATGTAACACAAAGTGTTACAAAGGATTAGGTAACACACTACAAACGTTGGAAGATCAAAACTGTCAGTAGATGAGTTAATAAGCAAGTCCAGCAGTATTCTCAAGTAATTCCGACACAACAACCAAACTTAAGTAGAAGGAAATCATACGAAAGTTCAAGCACTTACCAACTGAAAGAATTCAACATGATGTTTCGTGGCAAAAAATACAACAGCCTGAGCATCACTGGATATCACTTTACCCAACAGATGTACTAGAATGGCATTCTTCTCTTCCGGCAAGCAGGCGATATGAGCTAACTGAGTGTAATTAAGAGAGAGAAAAAGCAATAACTAACGGCATATCAGGCTAAAAATTGTTCACGAGACTGTAAGGAAATCAATTCAATATGACTGTGAAATGATCGTCACATCATACTATCAGTAGTCACCTTTGAAACCTGTTCTATGAGTGATAGAGACAAACTTGCAGATAACTACGATTTTAAAAATCATGATAAGTTGTCCATTCGGCACGCGGAAACCAGACTAGAGACGGATGAAAAGATGGTTAACATACCCAATAACTTTACTTTCTTAACTAAAATTAGGGGGTGAGTACAAACATCAGCTTACAAAATGCATATTCCCATTCTTAAGTCCTACGAGCAGATGCAAGTCTTTAGTCTCTATGCCTATAGGGAATATCTTACTTGAGTACTGCAAACCGATCACAGGAACTACAGGAAAGACATCATGAGGTCAGAACGTGAAGGTATGTAGAACCGTCCTCAGGAGACAGCACACTAAAAAGTAGGATGAGACGATGACTGAATTTAAAAGGTGCATATTAGCCGTTCTACTTTCACTAAGTACAATAAATTTGTAAACATTTATATGCCTACGACATGTTGCACAAAAAATTCGGTAGCATCCTTTCGGCACTGTCTATTATCAGTTCTCTTGTTTTGTCGAAATATTCTCTCGCCGGTCGACTAAGCGTTCACTTCCATTCGCCAATGTTTCAAATTTTCTGCATATTTTTTTCAGCAAATTGTATGGTGATCCAGGTAGTGATACTACTGGTCGTAGTAGTGTATCAGTTGCATGTATTTTGGGTCAAGAATAAAAACTCGGTAAAAGCCGGTTTATTTGTCTTCATTAGGATTGTTCTTCTGTCATGATTTGACCAGCCATTATTTAATTACTGAGTTTTCAGATCCATTTGTCAAATTCTTCGATTGGATCCTCCTGCAGCAGTTATTGCGTCTTTTTGACAGTCACCTTCAGCTTCCTCAGGTTCAGCATAAAATGTTAATCTATAGAAGAGAGGACAATGCAGTTGCATCAGATCATTAAGTACATTACCGGGCCCTACATCAAGGATGCTTCAAAGATTGCCGACTAATTGTTACATCCCTTTGAAATCGTAGTGTACTGTGCTACAGTCCGCTCAGCTGTCCTGTCATACAACTGTGAGACATGGTCGTTGAAAGTAGATATGACTAGACTACAAGTTTTTGACAATAAGTGTCTTAGTAACATTCCTCGCCTACAGTGGAGTCACTATGAGATCAGCGTCGAGGTCAGGCGAAGCGTACCAAGCAAGAAAACCAGTCAGTCCATTTGGATGCGGACTTTTAGCGACTGAGGTGGCATGGATATATGTTGCGCACCCTAGTGCTAAGGGGAGTTGAAATAAGGTCGGAAGAAGGCTCAGAGTGGTCAGACCAAGATGTGGCACCGGTGCATCATCCATCCATCCAAATCAACATAAGACTAGGTATTACTGTGTAACGGTCCAACTTGCCACACCTCACATCAATACATAAAATAGAAAGACAGTGAAGTAGGTGAGGAAAAGAAAATCCAGTCAAAAGAAATATAAAGTACGAAAACAGAGAGAAGAAGAATGAGAAAATGGTGAGATTCGCTACAGCGTTATTAAGATGAGGATAATGTATGTGGGGATACATCTGCGCCACTCACATCGGTTCTGAGCCATATCGCCATATCTTGTCCCATGGACCTCAACCGGCTAGTTTGTATCTCCCCACATGGCTTAAACCAACAGTCAAAGACTTCATACATTTATGCCGTTTTTTAGTCTGGTACCGGTGCATGAAGTATCTGGTCGTTGGTTTCACCTGTTCAACGAGGTTACGGCCCTCGAGACGAGAGGAATCAGTGATTGAAGACTCTTGGTGACATGGCTGAAAATCAGGTCACGATGGCGCAGATGCATTCCCTCTTTGATGTCTTCTAAAACTTGACTGTTTTGAATAACCCTCATTTTTAAATTCCTTCTCCGCTCATGCATTTTTGACTGCTTTCGTATGTCTTTTTCTCACTGAATGCTACTGTGAATTGTCGCAACTAAAAGTGGTTCATTTGTGTGAGAGGTTTTGCGTTGATTTAGTCTCTCTTTCCATGGCTCAAATACCAACTAAAGCAGTGTAGAATGTTTTGTGCAAGTCAACAGATTCATTACCAAAGACAAAAACAATAATTTAAAAAACCATATGCAAAGATTTTCCTATAACACTACGCTGGCCAGTCCAGCCGTTGTAGTGCTCAAAGAATTCGTGAACACCAACTAGCAGTTAAGTGGTACAAAGCATTTTCCTTGGTTTCGATGTACATAGATAATCACGAACACAGCTTAAACCAGGAGAACGTGAGAATCTTAAGAAGCGATAGTTCAAAAGCTCTAAGAGAAGTACGACATTAGAAAGAAAATCCACAATCTACTTAAGAAGGAAATAATAATCCACCAACCAGGCCAGAGTTGATCAAAAACATCGATAATTAAATACACTGTCAATAACAAACAGCACGATTTCACCCCAAGATTCTCTTTTAGTGTGATCCACTGAAATTTAAGACGAAGGAGGCTAAGGTATGACAAAAATGTCCTTCCCAACTAAAAATTGGATAACACTCACGGTCAGCATAAGCACTGCCTAACTATTTGTGTAACCTTTTGGACATGCCTCTCTTGCACGTGAAGCAAGTGCTGGTGGTATCACCAAGTGTAATGAAGGAACATCCACGTCGAAATGTCCTAGCTCAGAGAATATCAAACCAACGTCCTTCTTATCATGAGCTACAAACATTTTGCATCATTATAAAGACCTACTTTTGCTAAAATTCGCATGAGTTATATCTCGAGAATTCTATACCTTAATCTGAAACAGCATTTATGAAACCCGTAAAATCCACTACTAATCAACTTAGACTTATGCAGAGTTACTATGGAACTTAAACTGTAGGAAACGATAGTCAAAAAAACAGATAAACTTCTAGATGTGAACATTCACTTGTAGACCCCAAAATGCAACAGAATAAGAAAACATCAGTCTACAAGTTCAAACTTTGAGAATAACTAAAGACGTAACACAGTGAACTGCAGGATGTTGAGTGTTAAATTGGGCACCAAAATGATTCAAGTGTATGAGTATATCTAATTGAAAAGTTGTTCGTAAAATTAAATATGCGCTTTGGATGGCAATCCTGGTCACTAAGAGACGCGAGCAAGATATAATAATAAGCAATGTCGCAGCATTCATATGGTGAACCCATCTATCAGCAAAGGCTGGTCAGTTCGAACCAGTAAATCATAAGTAGGTAGGTCCCAGCTTCAACATTTATAAATTATGCATAATTAAAATCATCTCCTAATAAAAAACAATCATAGAGAGTAGCTTCAACTGTATTAGTAAGATGAAAATGCCATGATAAACTACTATGACTGTCTAGAAACTCTTCGGACCCCGTTCTTACCACTCACTTTCTCACAGGACAGATGCAGTTCAGCCTAATACGCAACTGTTTATATAAATGCCAAGCAGCATAATGTGTAGACTCGCTATCTTGCTGTTTTAGTGCATAATACGATTGTCATGATCTCTATAAAAAGCCCCAAATCTCTGACGCTTGTTACAACCAATCGTTCTGCCCAGAAATTTCGGTAGAAAGCACGAGGACTAACGTGTAACTATCAGATTGGTTGAAGGGACGAAAATCAATAAGACATTCAGATCCAGAAAGGCGTAAAAATAGTCAAGGTCACTGTAAATAGATATAAACCCTTGTATTTTGTAAATATTTTTGACGTTGCAATACATCTTCGTTATATTACCACTTTATCGAGAAAAATGAGCAGTCATCAAGGAGCGGAATCTAAAGGTTACTGTTCAAGCGTCTACAAATATATATAACTTCGGTAATATCAAGAACCTCGCCTGGTTAACTAGTTCACTAGTTACTAGCCGATCCTAAGCCCGGGTATACAGGGAAGGTTGGGCGTAAGGCTAGCAACCCCACCCCGGAAAACAAATCTAACCGCTAAACAAACTTCAAAGCACAAACGACATATAAAACATAATAACAAAATTATTCCTCGCTGGAATCGGAGAGGCGAAATGACGCCAAATGGTGAAAGTCTTCAGGAAACCAACTGACCGATGTGTCTTCTCTCGATGAAAGCGAAAGTAAACGTGGGGACATGGAATGTCCGCACCATGCTTGAACCCAGCAAGGCAGCCCAGATTGCAAACGAGATGAGGTGTCACATTGAAGTGCTTGGAATTTGCGAAAGCAGATGGAATGGAAGTCGACTCTCCCAGCTGTCGACTGGAGAATCAACAATCTACTCTGATATTGACACCCAGACGACAACCACGAGCACACTGAGTTTTGGAGTGGCTATCATGATGTCCCCAACAGCATCGAAGGCTCTCATGCAGTGGGAACCAATCCCCTCCACAATCAGGATCATGACAGCAAGGTCCAACTCGAAAGGAAGGAAGGTCACAATCATACAGTGCTACGCACCTACCAATAATGCAGAGCAAGAGAAAAAGGAGGAATTCCACAGACAACTGTAATTAACACTAGACAGGACTCCAGTTGGCGACATCAAAATTCTAATGGGTGACATCAATGCCAAACTCGGAGCAGACAACACACGAAGAAAGCTCATCATGGGTCGAGAAGCACTCGGTGAAATGAACCAGAATGGAAAATTGTTTGCAGAATTCTGCCCAGTCAACGATTTGGTGATTGGAAACACTGTGTTCAAGCACAAGGATACCCACAAAGCGACATGGATTTCACCAGACACCAGGACACACTAAAAATCAGATCGACTCCATCTCAATGTGAAAAAAGTGGAGACGCAATCTACTTCACACAAGGTCAAGAAGAGGAGCAGATGTAGGTTCACACCACTATCTAGTGCGAGGAACCTTCCAAATCAAGTTAAAAGCCTTCAAAGAAGCTGGTGATAGACCGCAGTTCAAGTACAACACTCGGAAACTGAAGGTCAAAACTACAAAGGAAATCTTCACGTCAGCCATAAAGACAAAATGGGAGATATCGATGAACATCCCTGAAGAAACCTGTGTGGAAGAACACTGGAAGTCTTTGAAAGAGATGTGGAAAGAAACCTGCATAGCCGTATCAGGAAGGAAGAAAGAAGATGAGGAATGGACCTCGACGAACACATGGAAGCTGATAGAGGAGAGGAGGATGGTGAAGCAGAAGATGAACCAGTGCAAGGATGAACGACGAGAAGAGGAACTGAGTACAACGTATAAAACACTACACTGAACAAAGAAGTGAAGGAAAGTGCACACAAAGACAAAAGACATTTCTACAACACACTGCCAAGTGAAGCACAACAGGTTGTAGGTAAGTGAGAAAGAGACCTGACAACACTATATCAAATAACCAGGTTACTATCTGGAAAGGAAGAGATCAACACTGGTGAAACCAATAAAAGATGATGAAGGAAATATAATTACCGAAGAAGAGAAACAAAGGAAACAATGGGCTGACCACTTCAAAAAAACTTGAATCGACCACCACCTGCAACTCGTCCAGAAATACCAACAGCAACGGCAGAACTACAAGTGAACACAGGCCCTCCAACAAAAGCAGAGGTGAAGTCTTGAGCGCCATAAAAATGCTGAGATCCGGGAGAGAAACAGGACCAGATGGAATTCCACCAGAAGCACTGAAAACAGACGCAGAGACAACAGCCGACATGCTCACACTACTACTGCAGAAGGTTTACAAGGAAGGAAGGAAGAAAAGGTACCTGCTGATCAATTGGAGGAAGGACTACCATGTCAAACTCCCGAAGAAGGGAGACCTCAGTGTTTGCAAGAACTGGCGCGGAATCACGCTCCTGACCACACCAAGCAAAATACTAAGCCGCATCATCCTGGAGAGACTAAGCGATGCACTGGATTCAAAACTACGACCGGAACAGACTGGATTCAGGAAGTACAAATCATGTGCAGACCAAATTGCAACACTACACTTCGCATCACCATAGAACAGAGTATAGAATGGCAGTCAACTCTCCACCTTATCACAACTTCATCGATTTTGTAAAGGCCTTCGACAGCGTCGACTGAGGAGTAATTTGGCAGGCAGCTGCTTCAACACTACGGAATACCACAAACCTTTATCAATCTCATTCAACAACTATATGAAGACGCCACATGCCAGCCAAGTAATTCACAATGGGAAGCTCAGTGATGCTTTTCAAGTGAAGACAGGAGTGAAACAAGGCTGTCTACTATCACCCATGATCTTCCTGATTGTGGTCGACTGGATCATACAACAAACAGTGAGGAGCGAGAAGAGGGGGATACGCTGGACCGCGGAAAAGAACCTAGAAGACTTGGATTTCGCCGATGACTTGTGTCTGGTGTCGCACAAACTTGAAGATCTACAGGCGAAAACTAATAAGTTGACAGAAAAGGCAGCGAAGACGGGACTTCAAGTGAATATAGAGAAGATAGAGGTGATGAAGATACCCAACCACCACTAACAACAACAAACTCTAATCACCAACAACGGGAGAAACTTAAAGCAAGTTGTCCCTCTCACCTACCTAGGCTGGGCAGCACTGTTTCAACTACATGCGGCACAGACGAGGATGTTAAAACCAGGATCGGAAAGTCAACAAGACAACATTTCACTAATCTGAAATCAGTGTGGAGATCTCTTCCACTCAGCACAAAGAACAAGATCCAGATTTTCAACACCAATTCAGTCAAGTCAGTGCTTCTATATGGTTCAGAAACTTGGGTGTCACTAAAAGCGTTTCCAACAAACTACAGACATTCATCAACAGCTGCCTACGCCCACTCCATACTGAAGATCAGATCAGATGGCCAGAAAGAATAAGCAACAAGGAACTCTGGGAATGAACCAACCAACAACCTATTACCCAACAAATACGAAGAAGAAAGTCAAGACGGATTGGATTGGGTATACACTGAGAAAACCATTCGGGGACATCACGCGTCAGGCCAAGCCGTCGAGTGGAATCCAGAGTGGAAACAACGAGTTGGGCGTCCCAGCTGAGGGCGACATGGAGGAGATCGTGTGAGGAAGAAATGAAAGCTTATGGGCAGTTGTGGCGCCAGGTTGAGAAGACTGCAGAGAACAGAGTGCAATGGAGACGTGTTACCGAAGCTCTATGTTCCACTAGGAACTCAAGGGAAAAATAATAATAATAATTAGTTTCTATTGTTCTGGCAAGTTGAATATCAAGCTAAACAGGTCACCATACTAAAACTGTACTCAAAATGGAATTAAATATTTTGTACCTTTAAATTCTGGCTTAGCTTAGAGTTTAAATCCAACCGAATAAGCACTGGATCCACCAGTCCAGCACGTGCAAATTCAACCAGATTTTTGGGCAAGGTTGCTGAAAATATCAAAGTCTGCCGACTACGTGGTAAACGCTTTAGGGTTTCCGAAAGTTGTTCGGCGAATCCCAGCTCAAATAGCCTGAAAAACGAATTGAATCAAGAAAATACATCATTTTATTCGTCAAATTTTGTTTTCTATCTTGTTCAAATCTACAAAATATAAAAAGCTTTAGGAAAAGTGCACTTCTATGAAATGTGTTAGGATGCTGAACCGATTCCCACTGCAAAATAGTGACATCCGATCAAGGTCAAATTCTATAACTTATGTTTACAAACAAGTTGCTTCCACATTGCTAATTCAACTAGTCTGACTAACTTAGGTTTGTTTTTTTGAGAATTAGTATCGATCTACCGAGCACCAGACAGCTGTTTCTTCACCAGTGTACACTCAAGACCTGCCGGTGAACAGAACCTAGGACCGACAAATATCGTGACTAGTCACTGGATTGGAAACTAAAAGTTTATTTTCTCTGACTTCTAAGGAAACGGAGTAAGATGATTAAGGTAAAAGGAACAGCTGTTCAGTGCTTCCAGTTCTTTAATAGTCTTACAACTGATGTACCCGACCGATTGCTGCTACCATGACGTGGTAATCGGCTTGGATATCACGATGACCCAATGAGATATGCAGGTCGAACGTTTATTCCTTCGAGATCCTATCATAACAGGAAAGTCAGTTAGTGATAAAACAAAGCAGTTACCGTTATAGTGTAAATTGCTACGGTATGATGGAGGTCCGAGGATGAAGTCATACAGCCAGTTGGATGATGGTGTAAAAGCACTAAAGTGCTTCACGTGGATGACCAGCAGTACCACGTTGATGTTGCCCTCCCATTGGGAAGGAGAGTTAGGAAACGTCTGGTAAAAATAGCCCACTCTTTCCTCCTCTAAAGTATACCAATGTCGACGGTAAGAGTTTACAAATATGGATTCGAAAAGACAAGCCAAAATTCCAAATTTCTAAAACGTCAGTGTAAGATCGGTCTTGAACAGATGTCCTTTGGGCTCTGTAGTCATGCATTAACCCTACTGTTTTACGTAACACAAAGAGTAATAGTATTCCACAGAATGGGCAGTCGGAAAGTGTCAACAATCCCCACAACTCTGTCAGTACTTAATTCCCTCAGACCATTATCGACCTTTCGCACCCTTACTTATAACTCTTCCTCACATCCCAGTACTCTTACCTCATCTTCATGTTTTTTCAGTTATGCCGTTCTTGATAACGATCAGAGTTCATGGGACAGCATCTCAGGTTTATTCTAGTCTGTTTATTAAAAATGTCCATATGAATATAGACAGTAAACTGTGTCCGAAACATCCAGTAAATGATACCGTTTCACAGTGTGACGTTTCTAATAAACAGACTAAAATGGAATTACAATCTACCACAGTGCCCAAGTTTTACTCCTATATTAATAAGTATCTCTGGTCGCCTGAAACTGCGCTTCAAACTATACATCATATTTCAATGTCCACGCTCTCTGTCAAACCAGCCGACAAGCTTCGCTAGTCAAAACCCTCACAAGACACACAAACAGGACCCAAGTGTGGCGATACAATAACTTCATCTGGACATTGTGGTGAATCCGCAAAACACCCTTCAAATTTCCGGGGATTCAACGGCTAGTCCTCTTGGTCTGGCATCTGTAGATGTAGCATTATTTGCTAAAGCAAAAAGTATTCTACTCGACTAGATCCTATTTAACAGTTGCTTGTGTGCTGTTTGACTGAACGATACAATAAGGACTAAAAAGATAGTGAAACTCACTGTTGTCTCTTTGTAGTCTCTGCTTACGCACCGACCGGCTGTAGCTCGGATGAGGTGAAAAACCTAAATTTTAGATGTGATTGTCGTAGCAGGTGATTTCAGTGAACGAGTAGGCCTAGTCAGGCAGAAAGGTACTTAGATGACACTTTCGGAATCCCAAACGAATAAACAGATAACTGGGATCGCCTACTAAAACTGTGCTCAGAAAATCATTTACGGCCAGCCCGAAATTCAGACATAGAGACATTGTCTGACGTGGCATCCACCGACTTTAACGCAGTGGTGGATACAGATAGACCACACTGCTATCAGTCATCGCTGGAGAGGGTCAAAGAAAGACTGCTGCTTCACTTGCAGCACGTGTTTGGATAGCGATCACGTGCTGGTTGGAGAACGCATCTGCCTGTGCCTAAATGGACGTGGAAAAACTACAGCAAAAAGACCATTGCGTGCAGCTCGACAATGACAGCACTAAAGCTGCTTTCAATGAGAAACCCACTAGACAGTTATCGGGACTGAACAATATCAATCCCCGGGAAGAAGCTTGATACCCTCTTCAATCCACTGTAAAAGAGTAATGAAGACCTTAGCTGACTCTCAGAGTGGATATCAGCAGCTTCTGAACTAATGGATGCACGCGAACCCATCCTTGTAGGCTTCGAGTACAGTGAGGAGCGAATGCAACTCATAGATAGACTTAAGATATTGTAAAGGCAGCAGCGATAGCTAATAGTAGACAGATATTTAAAATTATCACGGATACTGGGGCAAAAGTGTTGACGGTTAGTGAGACTAGTGGAGGATGGATCTGTGATTCACTTGCAGGAAACGACTAGAAAGAATGGTGGAACACTTAGTTGAATAGCCCAACTAGTCTTCAGCTACTATTCTGTTACCGCTATCAAATCGGATCCTGAAGCGAACATTGAGATAGGAACTTCAACATTTTTAGAAAAGGAGAAAGCTAAAAGCAGTCTAAAACGAGGAGGAGGAGCTGGGTTTGACGGACCAGAACCAAAGGTATTTAAGACACTGGTCGAGGATTTTCGGTCAGATTAACTGAAGTTTTAGCTAGTGCATGGATGTCAGATCTAATAACATTTGACTGGCCTTAATCACTGATTATCCCAGTCTTCAGGAAAGAATGGAAATTTTCTTGTGACAACTATAAAGGAATTAGTCTGACCAACACAATATCTAAGATTCTACGTTTTATAACTAAGAAGTGTAAACTGAGCTCGAGAAGACAAGTTTCAGAGCAGGTTGTGGGTGTATCTACCACATATTCACCCCCTACCAGGTTATGCAACACAAGCAAACTTACCAGCACCTAACACAAGCTATTTTTAGACTTGAAGACGGCATTCGATTCTGTCGACCGGGAGGTCTCATGACAGCGTCTCTCACCGGAAGGCGTGCCAGGCAAGTGCATCATTCTGGTGGAGGAGATGCATTTGAACGCCTGTTGGCGATAGAACCTACGATGACTTATCAGTTGAATTGTGTGCGTAGAGCGGTGTCCATCAAGGTTATCCACTCTCTTTATGCGCGTTAAATTTTGTCAGACGTGCTCATGTAGGTTTCTGTCTCGTCCTGTGTTCAGTGAGAACGGTTTCGTAACAGGAGGCTGCTTGGTGGACCTGAAGTATGCAGGTGATATAGGCATGTTAGGTGAGTACATCAACGAGATGAAGCCCTCTGGACACCTTGAGTAGTAATCTGAGAATGCATAGGATGCGTTTTCCATCACCCAAATGCAAATTGTTGCTACGTAGCTGGTCTTCGTTGGCGCCGTCTAACAGCAGGGAGTAAAATGGCTGAATGAGATAACCTTGGGAAGTGTGATCAACCTTCATGCCTCAGTGGTCGACGAAATCTCCGCAAGGATACAAAAAACACTCACTTGGCTTTCGCCAGTTTATACCATTTATGCAGCCGTCATGATATCCAGGTGCCTATTAAAGGCCAAGTGTACTGTGATGCAATTTGCCTTTCTCCTACATGACTGCCAGCCACGACCAGATACAGTAGAGCACATGAGAAGGCTTCAGGTGATCGATCACCGTTGCATTTGTAGCGTGTATTGTCTAGCAGACCACCGTCAGTAACGTAGAAGTCTCGTATAAAGTCTCAGGCTGAAAGGAAAAGTTATCCAATGAGGCTGTATACCTTTATTGACCAAGATGCCTGAGTTATGTGCAACGCATCCATAGTCACTATCAGCAAAGTTAACACTGAGGAGATCTGGTGTGACATTAAGTCTTCTGTTGAAACAGTGGTAAAGACAATTGTTAACTTACACCCGAAGATTAACAAACATCATCGGATTTCCACGACGTCATCCAAACTGATTGATGTGAGAAGACTGCTTCCAGTTGACTATCTCTGACCACGATGAACAACCAAAACAACTTAAACTTAAGTTGCCCAAAAGTCTTCACATCGATAACGAGGAGTGGTGGGTAGCGAAAGAGAGAGAGATGGAGAAGACATCAACGTTTGGTAACACTTGGCAACTGTTTAGGCTTGTTACGGACATTGGCAAGGAAGAGACGATGGTGAATGAAACCATCACCGAAAGGATGGGACTCTAATAACCTCTCAGGACAGACGGCTAGAACGTTGGGCAGAACACTGTGAAGCACACTTCAAATGGTCCTCAGTAACGCTTCAGTTGGCTAACGTCCAGCCTGAACCTGAATGGGACGCAAGTGTCGGTCCTCCAACTCTCCTTGAAGTTGAGAAAGCTGTATCGAACCTGAAACGATACAAATCAGAAGGACATAAGAGTTTGCCACCCGATGTTTTCATAGACGGGGTAGGAATTGACGATAAGTGTAACAGAGGTACTAGGTAGTGTATGGGAATCAGAGGTAGTCCTGTCAGACTGGTCTACTTCATTGGTTATCCCAGTTTATAAGAAGGAGGGGGGATCTCATGACAACTACAAAGGAATTAGCCTGACTAATATTGTGTCGAAGATCCTAGGGTCGATAGTTATGCGACACTTAACTGGAGTTCGAGGACACCAAACTTGAGAAAACCAGGCAGGTTTTAGATCTCGTCAAGGATGCATCGCTCAGATTTTCACCTCCCGACAGATTCTGGAACACAGGCAGATCTACCGGCAGCCGACACTTCCCATATTTCTTGACCTGAAGGCGCGAGGTGTTTTGGTAGCGTCTAACTGAAGATAGTACTGAGCAAATACATCATGCTTATCAAAGCTCTCTTCTATTTGAATTCATGCGACCGTGTCAGCGCTTATGGAGAGTCGTCAAGTGAGTTGACAACAACTAGTGGTGCCCGCCCAGCAGGGATGTCCACTGTCACCGTTCTTATTCAACTTCGCCACAGACGTACTCATGGGCATAACCATAGGTACGTCTGACTTCACAGGGATTGACCTACTCCTTGGAGATCATCTAGTTGACTTGGAATATGAAGACGATATTCTCCTACTAAGTGAAGACGCTAGCGAAATGCAGGATCTTGTGAACGCCTTGAGCGGAAATCTGTGTATATTTGGCATGCGTTTCACACTTTTGAAATGTAAGATGATGCTCCAGGGCTGGTGTGCAACGACTGCCAGCCTAATGACAGGGAGTGAAGTGGTGGAATGTGTCGACCACTTTACTTACTTGGGGGAGTTGCATCAACCCGAACGGGCTGGTTGCTGACGAAATCCCAGCTCGGATACAGAAGGGCCGTTTGGTATTTGCCAACTTGCATCACCTGTGGCATCGGGAAGATATCCGGTTATCTAACAAAAGACGGGTGTACTGGGCTGCAGTCCGTTCTGTCCTGTTGTACGGCTGCGACACGAACGTTAAAAATAGGAGACATGAAACAGTTACAGGTTTTTGACCATAGGTGTTTTCGTGGCATTGCTCGCGTTTGATGGAATCACTTTGTGAAGAATTTCGAGATCAGGTGAAAGGTACTAGGGAAGACATGCTAGTCAACTGACGAGGTTGTGAACCTTAGTCGACTGAGATGGCTTGGACATGCGTGGACTGTGCATGCTGAGCTATCGCCTACCTCGACGTACCATGCCAGGGGAAGTTGGATTAGGTTGGAAGAGGGTTCAGGGTGGCCAGACCAATGCATAGCACCTGTCCATGGAGTCCCTAACTGTTGGCTTGTGCCATGTGCCTAGTTGGGGTCTCCGGGACGACAGGAATCAGTGGTTGTGAACTGACATCTGGTAACATGGCCGAAAATCGGTGAAAGTGGTGCAGATGTGTTCACTGCTTCACATCTAAAGCTTGAATATCTGCCGCAACCGTTATCTTTAGATTGCTTATTCTCTCATACTACTTTATCTACTTCAATATCAATCTTTTTTTTACCCACCTGTTTTTTGTGTACTTCTGTGAAGTATGGCAACTTGAGCTGATGTATTCCTGCCTGCACTGTCGCACAATCTTAACTGAAGTATCTAAAGTCTGTGGAAAGGCTAGAGGCGGCCACAGTAAAACATTGGATTACTCTATGAATCCTTTGAATACTGATCTCAGTTATGCAGGGAAGTGAAGACTTCATTAATTGCCATGATCAACCACCTAGACAGAACTGAAGAAACTGCGACTGAGTCCTCATCCAGTTAACACTCGTTAACTGAATTCGCTTTTGAAAACCAGCTTTAAGCGATCATGGAAACAGACAGTTGGATCCTGCTAGTTCGTTTCGCTTACGGTTTGTAACAAGCTTGAGTTCGATAGTTGACAAACACAAAGTGTGATATTCCCTAGAATTAAATTCAAAAAATGCAACATTTCCGTTAACAATACATCCGCGCGACCTGCAGTGACCAGCACAAGAATGCACTAAATGTCAACCAACAATTAACGTTTTACAAGTAGAAAAGATAAACACGCTGTCTAATGGTTGATGAATAAGGATGTAAATATTCATGTTTAGGTTACACACCTAAAATCTCGGAAAAGTCAGGAATAAATGATATCTATAGATAAGTGGATTGCGTAATGTACACATTAGCCATGCGGTGTGGTAAAGAATTCTAATGTATGTCATATTAGTGGCCTTTGGAAATTGCTGTGCGCAGATAATTCAACTGAATGAAAGTAAGGTATTTCGCTTGCTCCTACTAAGGACTAGGAACTATATCATATAAACTACCAAATTGTTTGCAGAAACGCACCTGTCACCTTCATCGAAAACGACATACTCAATAGATTTGAGAGACAAATTCATTTCCATTATGATGTGTAAGAAACGTCCAGGTGTGGCAATAATACTAAAACCAATCATATGATTTCGAAAACCTACATATCAGGAGAATGATGCAAAGCTGAAAACTGTTCTTCCATTCTAAAAACCCAGTTAAAATATAAACATACCTTACTTGTCACCACCGAGCACTATTGTGGCCTTCAAAGATGTGAAACGACCAAGCTATTTCATTACAATACACAAAAAGCTGAACTACCTCTCTTGTGAAATCTAAAGTTTGAATAGCCAATTCCCTGGTTGGACTCATGATAAGCGCACGAGGGCCAGCAGCTGAATGGCATGGTAACTTCTCAAAGAGTGGCACGAGAAAAGCTGCTGTCTTTCCACTTCCTGTCCGCGCCATAGCAACGACATCCCGACCAGACAGTATCAGTGGTATAGTCTGAGATAGAGATATTTAAAAGGACCGGTTACCTTTCTCTGAATTGGTGTTGGCAGTTTGTAACCTTTTTTCATAATACCTTTGAAAGTTGCTGCACTAAGACCCATGGATTGAAATCCACCAGACTTTTTCTTCTTGCGATTTGCTTTCGTAACAAGTTGTCTAGCTTCCACAGTGTCGAAATCATCATCTGTCTCACTGTGTTCCATTTTCTTGAGTATGCAGAGAATTCAGTAGCTAGGAAATGACGTTGTGAATAGCCCCAACCTTGAAATAGAATGACGCCAGAAACTAACACATGCTTGTCAAGGTCGGAAACAGTGTTTTAGTATGTCAAGCCTTTGGACCAACTAATATAAAGCATTATCCTCTGAAAGCAAGTATTTCTTTTCGTGGACAGTGATTTAATTCAGATTCTCACATAGCTGATTTCTAAACTTATACTTTCGCTCGTCTCTCAGCTTTTGGATTTTTCCACAATGAAAAACTCCCACTTGCAATACTCAATCTAAAAACATCGAACGTTTGCAGCACTTCTGTCCATCCACGCACCTCACCCCTGCGCATTCGTCAGCTCACTCCTCAACAGTTGAAAATTGGCATTATTATTCCTTTGAACCAACCGGTCTACCTCCCGTCAGTGGTTCTTGGGCGTTTCAACTGCCAAACTGCCTTAGCTCTCGGTTCTCCTCGGAGGTCATTCCCCAGGAAATATCTTTCCTGGTTATACATACGCATCTGGAGCTTACGGTTAAACTCGTTGGTCAAGAGCAGAGGATCAAGTGACAAGTGTCTGAAGGTGAGCCAACATAAATTATCTTCCCTTTTCTATTCTGTCCTTTTGCTGCATTCAGTCTTCAACCCTCTTATTGTTGTTAACTACTTGTTTTCCCAAGAAGTTTATATCATAGCGACATGTCTGCCCAAAACGCTAGGTCTGAAGCTTTGACACGGATAACGCGGTCGTGCACAACAACGGCCAGTAACACCCTAAACAACACACTAGTCTGTACTAGAAGACAAACAGAGGTAGGGCAGAACATCGAACTTCTGAAGAAGTGGCCAACCCATGTTTCTAGAATTCCAGTAGCCATCAGACAGGTGACACAGAGAAGCACTAGCCCGTCACAAACTAGTCCTATCTTGAGCAAGGATCATACCATGCCTGAAATAGAAGACGACGTAAAAGGCTTCAGAACAAGGCAGCCACAAGCAGTTCGCCACAATCCGTAGCACCTTATTCATGGAAGGAAGGCTGTATTACGACACCCGATGGCTGCAGTGTTTGCACCAAAGTTGTTTCGGTAGTCGATGAGGCATTTGCATGCAACCTGTGTCAACGATGGGTGCATTGCCACTGCGATACCAAAGTCCCCCGACAATACTATAAGCTGATGAAGAGACAACCATGCAAGTGGTTCTGGTACATCTGTCCAGAGTGCAGGAAAATGCCCGCACTCCGCACAGAAAGCCTGAAGGAGATGCTCTCCGCCACGCAAAAGCTACCAGCATCCTCGAATAAGTAGGGTTAACACCAAAGGATAACACAGAGAGACCTGGAAACAGACCTAGAGCTCCAGCTGTGGGCACGCCATCTCGCGTGGGGACCATATTAGGTCAAGTCTCCATACCCCCACCCGGCCCCAGGGGACGTCAAGCGCATGGCCAAAGACATCGACCGCCGAAGCCTCTACGAAACCCATTCCGAACACCCCACACACCGTGACTGAGAAACAACCAGTGGAATTACTCAAACCCATTGGAAGTCGGGCGTGCCACCCACAACGAACCCAGGTCACAGGAGGACCAACTCGATCATTTTGTTCAACGTCGATGTATCGACAGACTCATTGTTGGTCGAGAGGGAACAATTTGACAGCCGAATGTGGACCGACTACTGTCAGATGCTGGGACTCCCTCCCCTCCCTGCAACTTTGTGTCGCCTTTCTCGAGGAAGCCATGCACCCCGAGATAAGCCACCCCCTTTACGTGTGTCCCTAAATACCGCCAAAGAGGCTGAAGACACACTCCTCCTCTCGCGACAACCGGACGTTGTTAATGCCTGTAAAATTCGGGCCAGGCCTGACAAGCCATGGTCAGTAAGAGAGGAGGAGAGAAAGTCAGCGGTTGGAAATCCCAACAGAAACAACACTATAGTTGTACATGGGATTCCAGAATTGCCAAGTGACAGCTCGGTCAAAGATCGGTACTTTCACGACGTCCAACAATGGCAATGGCTCTCAACCAAAGTTGGTCTCAACAGTATACCGGCCAACAGCGTCAGTAGACTGCCAAGGCCAGCGCACCTGAAGACCATACCCAATCCCAGACTACTTGCCGTCCAGTTCGACTCATATGCCTCCCTCACAGACGTTCTGCACGCATGGTATAATGCGAAAGATCGCATGGGTGGCTCAATACGTATATGTGAAAGTAAGCCTAGACCCACAAGGCAAGAGGAGAGACGGCAACCACCAAGACCTCTGGAGTCAGTGGTCGTCACACAGGCGCTGACCAGTGAGTTAGATACATCAAGTAAAGAAGCCACCACTGCTACAGCCCCCACCCAAGTTAAGAACAAAACACAAAAAAACGGAACAATGCCAGTCCTATGAGGACTGGCGAGGCTAAATTCAACCACGTAAGCGCTCATCCCGCGAAAATACACATCCAGACCTCCCCTCTCATCAGGTACACTCTAATATGTATGTACAGCAACGTTAGGGGGCTAATAGGGAAGGTAGCAAAAATGAGGACGCTGCGTGAACATCAGCACTCCGACATCATATTCATCACCGAATCCTGGCTCTCATCGGACATCTCCGACGAAGAGATGCGTGTTGCTGGCATGGAACTCTTCCGCAGGGACAGGGAACATAGAGCAGGAGGGGGAGTGGCTATCTACGCAAACTCCTGTTTAAAGGCAAGGATGGTTAGCGATACGGCCTTAACCCAGCTCCCAGAGTCTCTATGGTGCTACTTCACTCTCTTCTTTATTCTCTCTTCATTCCTTTACCACTACCTTACTATTCTCTTCCAGGTACCTACACAGACAGGAGTCATGGCAGTTCTCTAAACTTCCCAGCAACCCGTAGCTCCCTAATCACTCTACAAATTACAACCTACTAACCCACAAAACATCCACCTCACCGAAGCTAAAAGCAAGAAAGCAGAGGGATTTCCTCGTCCACTGCAGGAGTAAACCGAACAACTGGAACCAAGCCCTAAGAACTAGACGCGAGAGATCAAAAACTACTAGTTTTCTACGCTCGCACTATCAATATTGGATATTGGATATTGGAATTCACTGCAAGGTGGCCGTGTGAATGGAGGTAGTATATGTCTCCAGAATGCCAGAAAATGAAGTGCAGCCCTACAGACTTACCACACCTAAGGTCACTAAATGCCACGAGATCCCAGGATCTACCCACAGAGGCTGGCCAAGCCTCACAGAAACTCAGGGTAAAACGGACTCTTTCACCTTCTTTGGCCTCCTCACACCAACAAACTCACTGTCATAAAGGAGATAGCAGGCAGACGGAAGGAAAGGCGTGACTGCCTCAAAATATTGGCAGTAGAACCAGTACAGTTAAGCCAACAACCTGGAAGAGTCAGTCACTTCCATGAAACGGCCCGACTTGGTGTTTGCACTACGACTTCAACCAAAAGCCTAAAATTCCTGAAAAATAGAGCTGATCTAGATAAACCACTGACCATCAGAAAAGAACCGGGACGATTCACCCTTAGTTATCCACACAAACTTGACACCATTGGGGTGTACATGAAGTACTTAACTGATGGAAAAATTCGCAGACTTTTAAAGCTACCTCCGCGATGTCGATCTGTGGGTTTGACTTGCGTCAAAAATAGAACCATCAGGTTGAACATCGGTGACGCAAGTAGAGCGTCAAAAGCGCATCACCATGCATCATTTTTGCGGGTTTTTGTTTTCATTCCCAGGCGTTATTCAGGCAGACCTTCCCAGTGCGATACAATGAGGAAAGTTGGATATCGCGTGCCATACAATGCTGTGAAAATCATCGGAGGTCAGCTACAGAAGAAGATAGAGCAAAAGCATTCCAAGAGAACCATCTGGTGGACTTACCCTAGCAAGCATCCCTATAGACACCGGTTCCGTTAGATCTGTCTAGCTGGAACTGGCAACAAATATGGAAAGCGATAATATGATAATCTCTTCCTTAATCACTGTACCGCACCAAGTCTGAAATATCAAACCTTGGTATGTTTGTGCAGTCATGTAGAAGGACTCAGAAGCAAAACATTGTGGCCAAAAATGGAGTACTCTGACCCACTTGTAGAGATAATTGTGGCCGCCAGGATTTGGCTCTCATCAGATGTCACAAGCAAGTAGATGTTCGTAGCTAACATAATCTTATTTGTAAAGAATGGGCAGTTCGAAGATGACGGCTCGGTAGCATTCTTTATTAGAATTCACGTAAAAGCAGAAGAGGCTAGAGATATCTGCCTACTATTTGTCAGAACCCCGTGGCTCTACTTCCCACTAGCAGCACAAAACACTTTCTAGAGGCCTTATACAGGTCTCCCGAGAGTTCGGCGGAGTATAAAGAGCCAACGGTCACCGTGACTTTTGCACGCTGCCCCGGTCGCCTGAAACTACTTAGTCTCCACCGGTGACTTCAACACGTTGGCATTTCATTCAGGCCAAATCTTGATACCAGAGGTTTCGGATTTTTTTCTGAGAACGCGACTGATAGAAAAAGTCGGAGAGAACACAACTTTGGGACCACATGAACGAGAATAGCAGCTTCATTACATCTGAGCACAAAATGGTCTTTCATCAGATGGTAGCGGTGTTTGAAATGCTTCGGAAAAAAACCAAACACCAGTAAGATTTCCCCTGACCACAGCAACGAATTGTCAGTAGTTGAGCCTGAAGCGATGCATCGCTACCGAAAAGTAAACTGACAGATGATGAAGGATAAAGTCCTGAATGCCCAGGGCCAATAATATGGCACTCTGCTTCGACTAAGGAAAGCTGGATACATATATGGACGTTGTATCAGGTGCCACCTAAAAAATCGTACCAGATGCAAGTGGGCGGCCGCATTTGAAAAATCCCTGGGTAACTCTTGTAAGAAGGAAGTATGCGGAAGAAAGTAAGATAGACTGACTGGCGGTGAGTTCGTAACTTGCGTTACATTTACACGTGATCTGTTATACTATAACTTTAACGTTACCAGTAGTTCGATATAGTACTTTTGAACACCAAAAACGTTACGTTGTTCCTACACAACATGGTATTCTGTATCGGTAATCTCCGCGGTTTGGTAGATCTGTCTGTACAAAAGAAAGACTCGAGCATATGTTGCTTCTTTTTCTCAGGAACTCAACTTTCTGAGCATCATGCGCCTATTCTGGAACGTTAAAGAGACATCCATTTTGATATACACAGCGTAACCCAAGAAACTACTGAGAAGACAGGGAAACCAAAAAGGGGACTGACTTAAAGAAAAGTTATTTGTCCGTAACACTCAGTTTAGTTACGAACCAACGCTGTCAGCTTCGAGACAACAGTTTCACAATATACGTCACCTGAAGTGTAAAGAAATACCTGCCGGTAGCTGTCATATTTGATACATAAGTCGTTGCTAAACCTTCTGTGACTGCTGGTTATATTACTTGTTCTTCGGTATTGACGAACCCAATAAACGAGTAACTACTACTGCCCACCATGTTCCAGCCTAACAAACGTATATGTGCTGTATATACACGTAAACCTAACCCTAGCGCCTCAACTAAAAGAGCGCGTTCACTAAGTGGTTCAAGATCAAGCCCTAAAAGAGGTCCTGAAGTTAAGGTAGTCAATCTCACACCGGAGTTATATAACACTTCGCGTAAAAACAAGGAAGACTTGATAACTCTCCAGAAGTCACTACAAGACATGAACGCTAAGCTTGAATTTGTTCTGCCACTGCTGCATCTTTGTCAGCCTAATCTAGAAGCCAGTACTGAAACCCTGGTGAAAACAGAAAGTATCCTAGGTTTCATTGCTACAGAAGTTAATAAAAGGATCATGTCCTCAAATAATGTATTAGTATACAACATACCCGACCACGAACCGATCAAACAAGTAAAAGCCTTATGTCTGCAGGCTTGTAACGTGTCTTCTGCAGAATGCCGAGTTACCCGTCTCCGTAAGAAGTTGGGGAATATACCTGCCCTTGTTGTTCAAATTTAGTGGCTCTTACCACGCCAGACACTTCCTATCATCCAGGCAACTTATTAGTGTATCCACACCATATAAAAGTATCAAACTTTCACAAGACTTAACACCTTGTCAAGACGGAGTCGCACAAAAATACCAAAAGCTGCAAATTCTAGTCAAGCTCTGGTACCCAAAACAGCAACACAATCTATTAGCGAACTGGTTACCGTACCAACACAATGGAATGAAGAACATCAAAGCCCACAAATTAGCCCACTCACACACAGACGTAGCAGAGCCAATGACACGACGGTAGGCTTGGACAAGTCTATGAACTACACTCGAAAACTGGCACACGATCTCGTAAAAGTGATCCCACTGCCTAGAGAAGTGGATAGCCAGTCCCCATCTTACCCCGTCACACAGGTCACCCCCGAACCAAGTGCTACGCTTTTGACCCAACAAAATACTGAGGACATTATTATATCGTCACCAGGTGTCACTCAGCCTATAAACACCCAGCACCAGCCACAAGTACCCTGTTACCATAGGACCGTCTAGAAGCCTAGCGCGTAAGCAGTCTAATCTACCCCCAATACAGCCAGTGCATAACTTATATACATCAAATGGGCAAATGATGAAAAGTACACATAGCACTTGATACAAACCCCACTATGCACCCACCCAGGTTAAATAAACTGCCGAAAGTGCAACAAAGCGGCCAAACAATAGACGAAAAAGCAATACGAATAGCCAAAAAACCATTGCGCCCTCGCAAAGTCACGCTAGGGAAAATGTCAAACGTTATTTCTCAGGTCATCCTATGACCAAGTCAAATAACTGCTCTCCAGGCGATCCACACCTCTTAACACTTCCGCGGTCACTAGCAGACACATCACGGCCGGACCCCTCAACGATCACAGTTATTATATAGGGAGCCAAGTGGTAGTCACAGACTATGCTTCCCGCCTCACCCATACGCCGCAAAACGTGGGTCGTACGCCACACAAGGACAAACTTACAACAGATCCCCTAAAGAAAACCTTGGGGAATATGAATTTGTCTATGACCAAAACGCATACGGCAACCAGCGGATAGGTATGCCATACAACTTATCAATCCCCGTTACTTCTTACGAACAGGGTTTTTTCGGACAGCCTACGTCTGCAACGCCACCGATAATGCAGGTGATTCGGATGCTGTCGGATCATCTGCTCTCTACTCCGACCAACAGTCTATACCAATCACAATGTGGCGGATACCTCGCTCCTTTCGAGGTAAACAGTACCGAATCGTCGCCCTGTACAAAAGGTCATGACATCGCTAGCACGATGTACGCAAAGGACTCACAAGAAATGTACAGAAGTGCTGACTTTTTTCGAGATATATCCAAACACTTTTGTACTCTTAACTCGCTCTCGTTTTGCCTGATTAACGCCCGCTCTATACGCAACAAAATGAAAGAGATTATGCTGCTATCTCTGATAAGTGGTCCGTCCGTGATAATGGTTACAGAAACTTGGTGTACTCTGATATTTGCGACGCAGAGATCTCCATTGACAACTATTCCTTGTTCAGGAAGGATAGACTACATGGTAAGGGAGGGGGGGCATTATCTATATAAAGTCTGACATCACTGCTACGCAGTGCCCTACATCTGAGCTAAACGAGATGACGACTCAGTATGGATTATCGCCAAACTTACTCGCTCCACTTCCCTCCTAATAGGATGCATTTACCGGCCCCCTTCCTCCTCAGTCGAATACGACGACAAGCTAACAAGCGTGTTCGCCCGTGTGGCAACACTACCACACACAGCGAAAATTATATGTGGTGACTTTAACATGCCAGATATAAAGTGGCGACCAATTAGCTATCCAGAGCGCTTTGATAAATTCATAAGCATTCTTGAAACAGAGGGTTGGCAACAACATGTGGAACACCCTACCAGGTACAATAGTGTCCTGGACCTAGTCTTCACAAACGGAACCACACCCACAAAACTCCAAGTGGGTACACAACTTCCAGGTAGCGATCACAAGGTTGTATATGGATACTTCAATATATCCAGCACAAAATTAGCCCAAAAGTCAGGAACAGTACTAACTAGAAATTACAAGTATGCCAAATGGGACGAACTACAATCGTTTCTGCGCTGCCTAGATTGGAGCCCCTACTTTACCAACAGTTCAGCCAAAGAACTCTGTGATCTATTCTATGAATATATAGGCACAGCTCAAGACTATGTTGCTCCACCGCTCCGAAGAGAAATTAAGAAAAACAGAGCTGACTATATACCTACGAAAGTACGCATCCGCATGCGAAACCATGTCAGAGAGTACTATAAGTCGAATGACTTTTCGTCGCTTGTCACACTCAAAGACACATACGACACATTCAAGGTAGAAAGAGTAATAGAAGCCGTTAAACAAGAACGCATCCAATGTAGTAAAACTAGTAATACAGAAGCACTAGTGGGACTGATGAAAACCCGGATAAGTAGCTCCAGAAATAGTACCCCTAGCTTAATCATGGACAACGGCATCCTCTACGATGACCCACTACAAATCAGCGAGCTGTTCGGTTACCAGTTTGCTAGCTGCCTTATACAAGAGGACGAAATTAAAGTCATTGGTGCACCGTCAACACCAACTCACTCGATAAGTACTGTGCTCTTCACTAAACAAAATATTTCTGTAGCTATAGCATCACTTCGAACCTCATACAGTGCGGGACCTGATGGAATTCCTACCATCTTGTTAAAAAGAGGTGGCAAAGATGTACCGCTGATTCTCTTGAAGCTCTTTAGTACGTCCCTCTCCAGTGGCAATTACCCTGGGAACTGGAAACATATGTCCCATGCATAAATGTGGACCAACATCTAATATAGAAAACTACCGACCTATAAACATCACGTCAGTAGTATCCAGAACTATGGAAAAGGTGATTGTGAAAGCAGCTGTCGACTAAATGACGACAAACCAATTACTGACACCAGCACAACATGGATTCTTGAAAGGCCGGTCATGCGATACCAGCTATCTTGACTATCTAGACGACGTTACAAGCAAGCGTGACCAAGGCCTATTTGTAACTAACCTTTTCTTAGACTTCAAGCAAGTATTCGATAAGGTGCCTCACAAACGCCTGGTCACTAAGTTGCAATCATATGGTTTCCAAGACCCGTTACTGTCCTGGCTTAGAACATCTTTAGGGGGTTGCTTCCAAGCAGTAAAATTCATTAATTGCTACTCCTCCCCTAGGCCTGTACAAAGTGGTGTCGTCCAGGGTAGTGTGCTAGGACCGATGCTTTTTCTAATCTATGTAAACGATATCTGCAGTGTTATCCAAAATGGCATGCCTTACTCTTTCGCAGACTACTTGAAGATAGTCTACAGCCTTTCTCGTGCAGTACTAACACAGGGTTTCTCTCAAATACAAGAAGATCTGAAGAGAATATTCACATGGAGCGTGACCCGACAACTCCCTCTAAACCCAAATAGAAGTGGCACCCTCTGTTTCAATAAATCCCACCCAAAAGTAACACTACACTTGGGTGACGTCACACTGCAGATATACAACACTGTGAAAGACCTCGGAATCACTTACTCCAGAAGTTTGACTTTTACGGAGCACGCAGTTCAATAGTTTCGAAAGGCAGAAGACACATTGGTCTTCTACACAGAAACATACTCACACCTGAAGCAAAACTTATGCTGTACAAGGCTACGGTTCGCCCAATATTACAGTACTGCAAGGTCATCTATGATAACATGAAAGTATCGGACAGAATTCGAGTAGAAAACATTCAACGAAACTCTGCTCGGCGCTTACTAATACATAACAAAGGACTTCCTTACGAAGCAAGATGCAAAAAGCTAGGACTAGAATCACTCTGGCTGCGGCGCCTGAAGCTCAACCTAACACTTCTTTTTCGTCTTTTATTTACAAACTCTGAAACGAAATGTGCTATCACTTTTAAGTCAACACAGGCATATAATCTGCGTAATAGCAAGTACATCATCCCAATAAATAAGTATCGCTCGAACTTTGATGTAGGTTTTTCACAAGGGAACACAGTACGCCGTGCAACAAACTTCCCGCTCCTATACTAGTATGTTGATCTCGATTACTTAGTGAATTCCCCCTATCTAACCAATCTCATCAATTCGTTGACGGCCAAACCACAAACGATAATACCATGTACAATGGTGCTACTGGTACCTAGACTCAAGGGCGACTAACAGCAACGACAAAAGTATACAATACCGAAAACTAAACGCAACAGTTAAGTTAATCTAATCTAAATTCTTTTAAAAAAATAAAAAAAGATGGCCAAGAGTGAACAGGAAGCGGAGTGCTATACGATATGCAACAGTGAACTCGGTAGCTACTCTAATATAACCTACATTCTTCATAACCTAACTGATCTTACGACCTAACACCCATTTCCTAAAATTCGTCCCTTAAAACAATCTCTCTACTCCGAAAACATAAAAGAACTGTCGGTGCATTTTCATAGCATGCAACAGTTTATTATTTGCCCTTTGTTATCAGTACTTACATGTAAGTATTCTGCACCAACATATTGTTTCCGTAGCCCCGATATGGTAATACTCAACAGGCAACACCATGATCATCCCCCCTCCCTGACCAGATAAAAAGGCTGTTACCTTCTCAGAAGAAACTATGAATTCCACTTAGATGTTTATAACTTCATTAAACTTTTGTATATAACAAGTTAGTACCTCGCCCAAAATCCTCTTATCTCTCTATTTCGCAGTGATATCTTCGGCTTCAGACTGATTTTCATCTTCATCTTTTTCCACCTAAGCTTACCTCTAAACAGTTGGTTCTGGACACTCCTTGAAGTAAGTTTTGCAGTCAGTACAAAGAATTCACCCAGATGTATTATGGTTGATCTACTCCTGCGTAATTTGTGCTCCTGTTTTGAATTTTGCCTGCTGCTCGCTTTTGTTATTCACTTTGCAGGTTTACCTAACCAGTCCCGCATTCAAATGGAACCCTGCAAATAGCACTTCTCAGTGGGAAATATTGCCATCAAAATCTGATGATGAACGTGCACACCTCAAGGTCATGACTGTGATGCTGCCTCACCTTCAAGAATATTGGAAGATTCAAGCGATAACCGAATAATCCTTAAGTTCGAACTGGCCTGCTTCAACACATCTCTTATATGCCATAAATAACGGTGTCTGAAGTATAGCTTAACATTGTACATAATAGTCATTTCTCATTACCAAAATGATCAAACCTGTAAACTGGTTTGTTTGCATGTAACCTCCGTTGTATGAAATATATATTATCATTATGAAAAAGGCACGGGCCCTGCGCGGAATGGAACATTTTCAGCCACGAGAGTTTATGCAATCTGTGTAACACAAAATTTCTCAATGCCAGCTACTATTTCCGGGCTAACCAGGCCAAAAGTTAGTTTCGGTCTGAGAAACCCACATCCACTTGCGCCACTGTACAAATCCATGAGTAAAGATGTTAACCGTATCATGGCGACGAACGACAAACGTCGAGTAGCACGGTATTAGCAAAGATGTTGGGCGGTCGATTTGAACAGCAGACCATCGCAGTAATCTGTCCGCCAATAGCTTGCGGTTACGTGATGGATTTCTGGGGTCGTAATGGAAAGTTGTATGGCAAAGGAAGAAGGAAACTGAGAAGATTTAACTGGTGGCAAATCGACGGCGTTACCGCCCATGCCACCCAAAGTAATAAAGCCAATTTGTGGTGCTGTTTAAGGCTACGTATACAGGAACAGTATCGACCACTTCATCCAAAAAGATTTCAGAAACGGGCTGCTACGTTTCGTAAGGTAGACGGTTTCTTGGGATGACTGGACCACTAGGGCAATCAAATAGCCCACATATTTTTTCTGGACCTAGTCAAACACAAGACCGTGTTCTCTAAAATTACGGAAACGAGTACCGCCGAAACGCCAAGGGCTAAATTTAGGGCACACCTAGACGGCGATTTCTGTACGGAAGCAGGATGGGATAAAGATGTAGACCACAGAGGCAGCAGTATCTCAACCAGCTTCTTTCGACTGGTTGTCTTCGCTCCATATCGACCACGTACCTTGGAAAGTTCCCGAGCCTATCCTTCCATTTGTCCATGGCATCAAAATACACAGGATAATAAACAATAAAGAGGACCCCGGGGCAACTGAAGATGAGCCACTGCATTCGGAGTACCGTGGGGCTAAAAGTGGCTCGAGCTCTCGTATTAGATTTGCTTATTCGATGCACAGTATACAATAAATCTAGTAGGGACTTACATCCGACCGAATTCCCAAGTCTTACACTTATATCGATGCACCCTGAGTGGCTGCTTAGTCATCTAGATGTCCGCTGACGGGGACATATGCTAAGCTTCCCAAATATTCTGCGTAATAGTGCTATGCACGACAGAATATCAGCAAATACAAACATCACAAAACATTTTCTGAGAAGGCGATTTGAGCCCTTTCTGTTTAATCATTCCTCACAGTCTTTAAAACCTTCATTGCGTGTCACTTAGCGGCATTCTACAGAGCAGCCCTTCTACCACAGAAAGAGGTAAATAGTGACAGGAAAGTGACAAATTCAGTTGTCAGATTAAAAGGCGAGACGCACATACCGCCTAAAACAACTGGTCCTATTTGGCTTAGAACTGTCAGTGAGATAGGAGTAACTTTATGATGACTAATGAACAGGGCATCGGGTCAGCTGACCCGTCAGGACAACATTATCGGCAGGAGAACAGCAGTTTTGTGGGGACTCCACGTGTATGTACCACCAGGGGCTAACATGAGAGTAGATATAGCGATCCTCTTACAGCGTGTACACGTCATTGAACAATCTGTCACAAGCAGTAACTGTCGTCAGTGAGTTGACTCTTGAAGGTGAATGCTAGATAAGCACGCGAAAGCATATGGCTACCAACAGCCTGTGTCTGAAGCAATCAGACATTTACTTGTGCATCTCTCTCCTGCACTAAACTTGCGTTTGCATTACTGACCAAATCCCGTTTGTGTGATCATCAGTGACATCTTTATCCGCCACCTGTGCTATGTAGTCATCTCTTTCTATCAGCCCACCCAGATATCCGGTCTTTTGCATAATTCAGAATCCTGCTTTAAAAATTAAAAATGGTCATGCTCGGAGGCAGTGCACAAGGTTTATTGATCTTACTGACTTCGACTTAACAACAGGTGTCTGCCTCCCGATACAGTAAAGCTAAGGCATACTGTTGACCGGTCCCTGTTGGATGTCTTATTAAAACTTACGAATACTTCTTGTAAGTCTTGTCAGTTTGCGGAAAGGTGAACATTAAAAGCTTTATCAAATATTGCTTTCACATAATCACTCATCTTCGATACAACCAGACACGCTTCCTTTTCATTGCCTTTGAAGATTACGAAATAACCACAAAACGTACTTCATACATGCCTTCGAATGCCAAGGGATATTTCAGTGATCCATAGGTATATGAACGCCAAACTTGCACTTCCATGATAGCCAGATTCGGACACGAGTACACTTGCTACATTCTCGATGTTTTGGACAAGGAAACTTGATCCACCTTTCGGAGCAGAACAAACTTCATCAGCAATTCTATTTACTACGGAAACCACACATGGAAGGGGAAACATTACTGGATTATTTCTCCGATATAGCACACAGTATTTCAGCAAAATTTACCGGATGACGTTTCCGGAAGAACTTGTTTTCTATATTTATCAAGGCAATTATACGACTTTCAAACTCCTTTGCATAGTCCGATGGTTCTTCATTCGTTCATAAAATAACGGCAAGCGAACAGCAAGGAGCAATAAATCTATTCGAAATGTCATCCGGTAGGTTATACTGTGTCACCATATTCGAAAACAGACAAGTAATCTGACATCAAGTTATGCTAGACCAGGACACCAAAGCTTCACCCTTAATTGAATGATCAAAATCAGTTTCATCATGTCACCAGAACCCGAAAATTATTTGTCTCCAAGATCAAAGAGTCAAACTGTCTTAGACACAAGACTTTACGCAACTTATGTGTGCAAGTGTTCGTGATGACAGGTACACATACCAGAGCAACCTGGCTATACAGTTAAGTTGCAGTCCGAAAACCCTATATCGGTTTATGTCATGACGTAAACCAGCCAATAAGGGTTCAAACCCAGTCGCCGGGCCAGTCGGAGAACCTTTGAGCAGCGGTAAGATAGCAAAACTGTTGAACAACCGATTCGACGAGCAGCCCAAAACAGTGATGCATCTACAACTGACATCTGGTAATGTAACGAGGTTCCAGGAATGCGATACGAAGCTGATGAACATAAAGATTTCTTCGGGCCAAGTGTTTGCGAAGCCTTCAACACTCAGAATTGGGAAATCTCTGAGCTTCGACAACGTAGGGCCGGTGGTCCTACTCAACTGTGCTGAAGCGCTAAGCATGCCCACGTGCAACCTGTCCACGCACCCTGGAAGTAAGCCGACTCTCCAAGGAATGGAAACACGCCATCCTTTCATCAATCTTCCTTCAAGAAGGAGTCCGAAAAAACCCGTGCAACTACAGACCGACGGCACTGCTTTCCATACTTTCCAAAGTACTGAAAAGCCTGGTTAGAGATATTGTTTGGGACTACCTTAACGGAAATAACATCGTTCATCCTAATTAACATGGCTTCAGAACTGGGTGGTCATGTGCCACAAAACTTGATGACCGTGTGGGATGGCTGGGCCACTAGGTTGGACAACAAGCAACCAGTCCACATCATCTTCTTGGGCTCAGCCGAAGCTTTCGATAACGTCCCACACTGCATCATGCTCATCAAACTTGCAAAGGTGGGCATCAATGAGCCACCATGGCATGGTTAGCAGCATGCCTAAAGGGCAGAGAATTTTGTACTAGAGTAAACGGTATCCGATCAACCTGGAGGACTGCAAAAACCGAAGTTTCTCAAGAAGCGATCCTTGGCCACTCCTCCATTCACTATTCATAAATTACCTCCCAAATGAAATCTCCATGGCTTTCCTCCGATTTGCCAACGACATTAAAATACGGAGGGCAACAGATGAGGAAGAGTATCCTAGGTTGCTTCGAAACGACCTGCTGCAGCTGGAATCCTGGCCAGCTCCAAACGGTTTAAGCTTTAACCTTGGGCCACGTAAAGTTATTTATCTTCTCGCTCCAGAGGCGAGAAAAATTATCTACACTCTTAACAAGTGTGCAATCAGCAAGGTGTTCATGGAGAACGACCTAGGACTAAGTTTTTATGACACATTGGGTACGCTGGAATGGCGGCACAGGTGAGCGCCATCACCACTTTCTAAGAAGGCAGGTTGAGTTGTTAACCCCGGAATTATTCCTCATGGTATTTGAAACCTATGTTAGACCACACCTAGAGGTGTTCAACACGATAGCGCCCACCTCACTACTAAGGAGAGACGCAAATGCTATCGAGAGGGTACAGAGAAGAGCGACGAGGTCGGTTGTCGGACTAACAGTCAAGAGATATGCGCAACACCTCAGACAACTCAGCTTGTTCACACTAAGCTGTCGAAGGAAAAAAGGCGGCCTGACAAAAGCCCGAACGATCATACACCAAGCACGCCACCCAAAAACGACAAAGTTATCGGTCCAAAACTGACAGTCCTGCAGGAAGCCCACTGGCATACTTCCGAAGCTATAGGCAGGAAAACGCAAAAACTGAGACCATCTAAAGAGTACAGCCGGACAAAAAACTGAACCTCAAGACCTAGAGGCGACAGCTAAGAAACTACAAGCTTCCTCTTCTTACGCTATCTGTGTTGGATGTTGTTGAAGTCTGAAGATGGGCATCTTACTTTCACTCTTTGTGATGCAAAATGTAGGGGGAGAATGACATGTGTGGCCAATCACCCATAATACTAATTGCCTAAACAAATCAATGTCAAGACTTAGCCCAAAACATTAGGTCACGGAAAATTGTTTCTAAGGTGGACCTGAGAGAGCAAGCAAAGAACGCCATGCTAAGTCCTTCTTAGTAAGAATATTTGTTGTGGGATTCGTTTCCTGAGAAGGTATTGGTGGATTCTTGGCGGATGTTTTAGACACAGGATGAGTGATCCACCTTCATACCACCAGAACTAAATTAGGGCGCTTCTTATGTGCATCGAGTAATTGGCCAATCTTCAAGGAATACTTCTGACGGCTACAACCTGTGCTATAATATACGTTCGCATTTCTTTAGAAGCTGCGTGAGAAGTAAACACAAACAAATGAGACCGAGAAGTGGAAATGTAGTACCTGAATTAGTTTTTGGTCCGCAAATCCTTCGATAAGAAGACTTTAGAACTGTAGTTAAATACTAAATACATTAGACAATGTAAGTGGCGTGGACTTAAAACGTTGCTTCAAGGTCAGTGTTTGTACACTGTTTGTGTGTGTTGGCGACTTTGCTGGTTGAAAGTCTTGCTTGGAACCAAACGTTTAGGTAAACCGCTACAAAGAAATCTCACTGACTTGTTAGGATAACTAAATCATACGCAAGCTCCTGAATAACCATATTACAACATTAGTATATATATATATATATATGTATATATATATAACTAATAATTTTTAAGCCCACATCTAGTTCTTGAGGCTTGGTACTTGTTAACAGGTTTCACTCTTGTAGTGCCCACTTCATAAGATATATGTACGATTATACGTTTCAGTATGAACGTCCTAGGTAAATGTTCTTACTTTTGCTCTTGCTGGAAAAATTGCAAGAAAACAGTATTAATTTCGGAACTCTTAAAAACTCTGGTAATCCTCTACATAATTTTGAGAGGCTTTTGCGAGGTCCGTAATTTTGGAAGGGAAGTAAACATTTGGGGAGATTTTTTGAAACCATGCAGTAAAAATAGAACTGATTACGGCATTTGCCATAAATTTCCTCAAATACTTGACATTGTCTTTCGAATATTTCTACTTCTTGCGACGACTTGTCCGCTTCATGATACATATTATGACGGACAAATCGGGGCGATTCAGATAGTGCTGGTGTTATGTCGCGTTTCCGCTATTCTTCACCATTACATTTTCACCATTATTTCTCCATTTTCGTTGTTTAGGATGCAGAAGGAATCCATATTCGTTAACCCTCAAATGATTGACTTCAGGTCCACTGGAGGGACGGTGACTGTAGTGTAGTACATTCGTCCCTCACTAAACAATCGGATATCACACTGGAACCCTGTAATGTTGAAAGTTAACGAAAGCCAAACTATTCTTTTGTCTCCGTATAGAAATTTTATCGGTCACTAACGCACCAGAGGTGAGCCAGCTTCGGATGTAATTGGATCGGTCAACGCTTTCAACAGCTTAACTTCCTATTTTAAGATAGGGTGACGATGTAAAACAGTCTCAGAAAAACCATTTGCATTCTAGTGGTCAGAAACGAATCCTAAGGTTCTCATATTGTTGTTGAAGGTGCTGAAGCGACCGCATCCTTTCAACATCCTCACTTATAACGACTATTTCGTCCGCGTACATTGAGTCGACTGAAGAACCTTTTGTGACAAGGTTTTTCCAAGATAAGTCAAGTGAAGGGAAGAAAACCTTCGTAGGCATGTGTGTGGCACAATTAAATGAGAGTTTAGAGAGTGGACATCTCTGACACACACACCATTCGACGTACATAACTCACCTAATACTCCGTCATGTACTGTGACTGTGACAGGTTTTCCGCTATAGAGTCTTTAACACGATGATATACTAACAACTAGTGTTGAAGAGATGGGTTAGTGTGAAACACTGCCAGAAGTACAGCGGTCTGAGTTGCTACATTTCATAGCCGCATGCAAAGAAAAGACTTGTACAAAAGTGATATTACAGCAGACATTTTTGCATGTGAAAACCAAATAAAAAGATCAGGTTAACAAATTGTTCAAGATTGAAAGTAACAGAGTGTACGTTTCCGCTTCATTGTAACCAGTCTACAGCCATATCACCAAGAGTCCTTTACAACTAATTTCTGTCGTCTACAAAACTTCAGGTTATGGTAGTGTTAAACGCCGGTAAGTTTACCTGTGTTCCAGTATCTGGTAAGGGAAATCTGATCATTAAAGCTACGAGCACATCTGACGTCTGTGTGATTTCCTTGGGTTTGCTGTCCCTGAGCTTCTCTTAGGCATCTAATGACTATATAACCTACGATCTTAGATACCATGTTTGCCAGACTGATTCTCTGGTGATTATCGTAGCCAGGTTTGTTTCTTGACATCAAAGATTGGGACCACTTAGAGGGAACCATATTTAATTTCCATACACTAGCTAACGCTAGTTATTCTCACCAATTATTCTCGACCGCGATCCTTTATGCTCGTGACACTAGGTTTATTAGCCCTGCTAAAGTCTTCTGTGGAACTCATTTTTCACTTCAGTCAAATTGAAGTCAGTGTGTGCGTAAATAAATATTGCATAAAGACGATGGTAAACTCCGCCATCCTTTTAGTCCTCACTGCACCGTTCAGTCAAACAACGCATAAGCGACTATCATCTGAGACCTAGTTGAGGAGTGCACTTTGTGTTATGAATTAGCGCTATACATACACCTGCAAGGCCCCAAAATGTAGCTATTAAATCTCCAGGAAATCGAGGAGCGTGTTTTGCAAACACCACATTAAGATTCCAGTATGTGGTTTGGAGCTCAGTTTCACAAGACTAGATGTTCTGCGAACTAGAACCGTTATCAAGGGCTGCAGAGCTGAAAGAAAGTTAAGATGACTTGGGAATATTTACCAACAGATGTGAAAAAAATATCAGTAGGCAACGATGTGTTTGTGTATGTGGGGGGGGGAGTGATGGTGACAAGAAGAACTTGGAGTGCTGAGGGCGGTTTTCGTTCCTTAGTTACCCATATCATGCCAAGTCACTTCTTCCTACGGTACTTGAGAAAGAAAGTATGTTAGTAAGGCAGGTTTTTGGCAACCTTGATGCGTCACCGGGAACCCAGGAGATACGCATTTGAGGCTGTCACCATATGACCTTTGGGGAGTTGGATGATGCCTTATCCCTTTCAGTAACAAAAATGATCCAGACTTCCTGACCGCGTTCCTCGATACTGTGGTAATCCGTGATCGAAGATTCTTGGTGACATGGCTGAAAATCGGTCACTATAGTGCAAATGGATTCACTCCTTGACATCTAAATAGTGAGTTTTCACACTAACCATCTCCAAACTGCTTATTCTGCCACACAACTTTGTCCGCTTTAACATCATTTATTGTATCCACCCGTTTTTGTATGCTACTGTGAAGTGGGACAACTGGAACGATGCACTTGTTTGCCAGATTCTACGTTGATTTTGTCTGTCTGTCTGTAACGAAATTTGTTGCAGTACTTTTCTGTTGTATTTCCTTTAAACAATGCATCAGGGCAATATACGAAGCTCAGTGGCAGTGTACAAACGTTTTTCAGGCGATAAAGACATATCATGGACATGGCCCTCGGCATTACTGCATAACTTTCCGAGTTGCTACAGTTCACAGGAGATTAGGAGACAAGCGGAACAACAGAATATTGAGAAAGTAAAATATTGTCTGAAAGTCTGAGACTGAAAATAGAATGGATTAAAGCTAGCAACAGATAATGTGGTGATGAAAAGGAATGTTGAGCGTGAATGTATACTATTTCTATCGGTTTTTAACCATATCGCCTAGTGTCAAACGGATGGTTTTGCTTGTTTTGGTGATCCTGACAAGAAATCTTGGGTAGGAAACACACCTACCTTATACATATCCGTACACTAAGCAATGAGCTACACCTATTGTATGAGGGCCAATAATGCTACTTAACCGCTCAAACCTTGGTAGGTGGAGCGGGGTTCGAACCCGCGGCCCATTGGTTGAAAGTCATCTCCGTAAATCAGTCACCCACTGCCGTAACCGATCTCTTAAATATGCGAATTAATGTTATAACACGACTAACTGGACTTCAGTATACTAAATGAGTTTGGAATAGCCAGTATTTCAGTTGGCGGATAGGTGGTAACACAAATCCTTTGCCAATATAAGTAATTTGCTGGAAAATCTATAGAGCACTATGTAAGGAAGCTTCCTCTTTGGTGCAGTCGAATACCTCATTTAAGTCAAGGGGTTTGATCATTGGGAAACACTAGTAAGCAGAAATATGTCAGTCAAATGGAGTATGATGCTTTTCGGGCTTGACGTCTCTGAACCCCAGTTGGTATTTAAAGGACTGCGGATCCTCAGATTCTGAAGACTGTTAATCAAACGAGTTCTTTTATGGATTTGGTAACAGGATTTATGTACCTTTTTTGTAAATCCAAATGACTAACTATAATATCGAATCAAGATATTCCATTTTACTCTATTTTAGGTTGTGCATTTTTATCAACTCACCTACGCATCATCGTAAAAGCATCCTTTTCTAATGCTTGATTTCATCTTACTTTTGTTTTCGATATTGCATGGGTTAGCGTATTGCGAAAGGTTTGATGAAGAACTTCTCATCAAAGATCTAGGTCATGGATATACAGCTTTTCACTTTAACTTTGCCGCAACAACCTCAGAGGCAATTCTCTCCTGTAAGTTCCTTTGATATAACTTTATGATTTTATCTAGCAAAACATTATAACATTCTTCCAAAATCCATTATTCAAATCTTTAAGAAATACAGTGTTAATGAATTTCATCTTTCAATTTCAAGGGGTATATGGGATGAACGCTGGGGCAGCAGTTTTGTATCAGTTTCTCCTTCTGGAGCTGAATTATGGGCGTGGTTTAGAAATCAAACCACCAGGTAAATTTTTGTATTTAATGCTAATAATTTAGTGTCGATCAATCATGGTTTGAACTAACACATGCCCTTTCTGGATTATTCTGTGCTTCTTTAAATCGTCTGTCTACGAGTGAGCATTTTGCTTCTCCTCTTTATTCGTATGAATCGTTTGGATTACCAGCTGATAAAGTTGCTGGAGAGGTCAGATATTCCCAGCTACCTGGTGAAGGTCTGTGTAGTGAGAACTTGACTCCGTGGACTAAATATCTGCCATGCAAATCGTTTTCTGGTTTAGGCAGCTTATTACGACCAACTTCATTGTTCAAATCAAATTATAATGCGATGACGGTTGGAGTAAGAAGAATCTGTTTGGTAGGCTTCATTTTCACCATATCATTGCTAGTTAGGATTTAAATGCAATACAGTTGGTTTACAGCTGATAGAAACACTAACCACTGTTTTCGATAGGAGTTTAGTGTTTGGAAAAAGAACTTGTAAGTCCTTTTCTTAATCATCACGATGGTGTTTAGTCAATTAACTGTTCACTGCATATTGGTACTATTTGATGCGCTGTATCAATTTTTAAACAATAATGGTAATCATGATAATCATTTTATTCCAAACCATATCTCGGTGCAGTTAGGAATTTGAAACAATTAATCTCTTCTATGAATTTAGATAGTGTAGTTAGAAGACGAAATTTATCTGAACAATGTGGTGTATTTGCCAATACATCTCAAACAATGCCTGAATTTTCATAGTCTTTGTCCAATACTGTACAAGTGGGGTCTATTAACATGCCTGTTTAATAGAATCCATCGTATCTGATGTACAGATGCGATAGATAAAGATATCAAATTACTGACAAAAACACTTATAGAAGACGGATATCCGTTGAAGTTTATAAACCGCTGTAAAGGTCAGATAGCACCAAAGCCAACTCTATACACGGTTCCTACAAAAAGCGTTCATATCACTCTACCATACGCAGAGGAGTGTAGCAGTATAGTTTTGAAACGTAAGCTAACATCAGTCATCAATAAAATATATTATGCAGCTAATCATTTCATAGTTGAAAAAACTGAACGCATGCTACATCATAAACCTAAACACTGCACCAATGATTACGTCATATCTCATTGTATTTACTAATTCACATGCGTCTGTTCACATATACATAGGGAGGAATAGTTGGGCCATTGAGTTGAGATTGGGAGAACATATACCTAAATGGCTTCGAAAACGAATGGAGTGTGAAACATTGATAAACACTGGTGGGTGACGACCCTCTTTATTTATAGCTAGACATATATCATAAAAACAGGTCACAAAATTAATGTCCAAACAGGTTTCAAAGTTTTATGTGCAAAAAGTCAGGGCTATATACTGAGATTTGCGGAAGTCACAGACATAAAAAACTTAAAACCATATTTATGTTTACAAAAGTAATTTGTTCTTACACTAAACTCACTTTGGTTAACTTTGTTTTCTTACCAAGATTAGGATCAACTATGTCATTCTTCCTTACCTTAATTTTAGCCTTCTATTATCCTAATTGTTATATTTGTTCTCCCACTTTTCGGTTTAATATAAATTGACTCGATAGGTAAGTGTGTGATCGAATTGTTCGCAAATACGTCACACATTGTTCAGATAAACTTCATCTTCTAATTACACTCACAATTAGAAATTTTCAGCATTTCTAATAGTGTTAATATAGCAGTTTATGAAAAAATATTAATAACGAGGAAAACTTTACATTGTTATTTATTATTATTTATTGTTTCAAAGTTGATAAGCGGGTTCTGCAATTTCCGGAAGAGTCACGCTCAAAAACACCTTGCCATCTACCATGGTGGTTTTCTTTAACTTGATTTTCATCATTTACTGTGACACTATTCACACCATCACGAGTTTGAGCAAACAGGATACACGATATACATCATTCACCTAGAAATCAGTAGCTGCAGCTAATTGAATTTCATAAGCACATTGTACCTAGTTGTTATTGTATCCAGTTTGGATTGTAAATCTTGCAGACGCTTGATCAAGGTGCCTGTTTGAAAGTGAAGTGGTTTAAGTCAGTCACCGGCGATTTAAACCTCAAACTATCAGAGTATCTGTCTGATGTTCAAGTCTTGTTTGACCGGTTTACCAGTCTGCAACAACTCTCAGTTTAATGATAGGGAGCGAAGTAATGGAATGCGTCGACCACTTCATTTCGGAAGTTGGATCAGTCCAAATGGGCTGGTTGCTGACGAAATCTCAGCTTGGTTGCAGAAAACTCGTTTGGCATTTGCCATCTTGCGTCATCTCTGCCTCTGACTGGGGAGATATCCAACTATTTATAAAAGAACGAGTGTACTGCGCTGCAGTCTGTTCTATCCTGTCATACGACTGTGAGATATGGCCGTTAAAAATAGGAGACATGAAGCTCACACAGGGTTTTGATCACAGGTGTCTTAGCATTTCTCGCGTTTGGTGGAATCACCCTGTGAACAATGCTGAGGTCGGGCGAAGGGTACCAGGCAAGATAGACAAGTCGATTGATGAGGTTATGTACGTTCGTTGACTAAGATGGCTTGAACATGTGTTGCGCACGTCAAACCACCTCGTATTTCGGCGTGCCATACTGGGGGAAGTTGGATTAAGTTGAAAATGGGTTCAGGATGGCCAGATCAAGATGTGGCACCAGACCATGAAATCCTTAACTGTTGGTCTGAGTCATGTGGGGAGGTGTAGACTACGTGACTGGGGTCCGCGAAATAAAAGGAATCAGTGGTTGAGGACTGTTGGCAGTATGTCTGAGAATCAGTCACAATAGAGCTTATTTTGCTTACTCTCGTAACGTCAATGATTTTTCATGCATGCGTTATGTCTAATCAATGTGTTTTTTGTTTAGCCCCTTGGTCTATTAAAAGCATGCTTGGTTCAGAGATTAAAGGTTCCTGCAGTGCAGCTGACTCTAGCCGTGTGTTTATTCTCTCTTCACATGAAGATGTCAGTATAAAGGTAGATGGTGTGGTGAAGATTAAATATCCCGACACTCGTGTTCTAGCTGCGTATTCGTCAAAAGATTTATCACCAGCGTTTACATCATCACCTTTTACGGTGAATAAGAAAAGACCTATCTCACAAGCTCTACCTATTGTTTCTGTTACGAAATATGTCACTGGTTCTGGAAATGTAAGGGGAGGTGTGAAGGCTTCAGTTACTAATCGAGCTGATTTCTGTATAGAAATAACTTATTTCGATTTAATACCGTGGTACACACAAGTTTTCTTCAGTTCTTTGCAAATCTACAGTTTGGATTCTAAAACACAAGAGCGGACGACGATTACTCCCCGTAAGTTGTCTTTTTTTAGTGTTCATTTGTGGCATGTACAGTTCTGTTATTCAATTTTATTGTAAGATTTAATAAATCCATACAAATTAGCTAAGTCTGACTGAAATCTAGCGATTAATTTCTCTAAGGTTTCTAATTGGCTTAGGGTAGATTTTAACAACAGGCTTTACTAATACTTTCATTCTTGTAAGCCATAGTTAAAGAAACTTGAAGTAGATCTCTTGAATAATGAAGAGACAGTTCAACTTTTCACTGCATAATTATTCTTACATCTATTTCACATTGGGAATAATATTGTGCAAATCTAATGTGATTTTAGGCTAACGACTAGTAGTTCTCTTTATATTGCTAATTAACTGAGAATCACATGATTATGGCTTGCGTTTTCATAAATTTGATTTAATCAAACAAATTTCCTTCCGTTACCTATTCATAATTCAGTTAAAAGTAAAAGACATGAAATGATTATAGTGTTCTGATCACAGATGTCTTCGTAGCATTGCTAGCGTGTGGTGGAATCACCATGTGAGCATTGTTGAGGTCGACGAAGGGTACTAGACAAGACAGGCAAGTCAGTTGACTTCGATATGTATTGTACATGCCAAACCGCCGCTTACTTCGACTTGAAATGCCAGGAGAAGTGGATTAAGTTGGGAGAAGGTTCAGGGTGGCCAAAGACGTGGCACTAATTGATAAAGTATCTAACTGTTGGTCTGAGTCGTGTGAGGCGATTTAGATTGTCTGGTTAAGGTCCCTTAGACGACAGAAATGAGTGATCGAAGACTCTTGGTGATATGGTTGAAAGTCAGTCACAATGGCGCACATGTATTTACTCGACGTCTTCTAAAGCTTGCTCTAACCTTTAGCTGAAGATTGTTTATTATCTCACGCTACTTATCTACTTTGATATCACTCTTTTTCTGTCCACCTGTTCTTTACGTATTATTGTAACTTGTGGCAACTGGAAAGCATGGACTCCAGTGCCAGGTTTTACGTTGATTTTGTCAATTGGTCAGTCAAGTTAGTGCATCATTAAGTGATTCCCTACAATTGGGATCTGAAGAGGACGACCTAAGCCTAAAGACTTGCTTAGCAATTTTGAATATACAGTCGTCACTTGTTATAACTTTTTAGTGACTACTTGATATAACCTATTATTATTATTTGTCCCTTGGGTTCCTAATGGAACATAGGGCTTCAGTAGCACGTCTCCAATGGGCTCTGTTCTCTTAAATCTTTTGAACCTGGCTCCACGAAGGCCCACAAGCTCTCATTTCCTCCTCACACGATCTCCTCGATGTCACCCTCGGACGTTCAACTCGTCGCTTCCCATCGGGGTTCCACTCGAGTGCCTGACCTGACGCGTGATGTCCCCAGTCGGCCTTCTCAGTGTATGTTCAATCCATCACTTCCTTCTGCATATTTGTTGAGCGATAGCTTCTTGGTTGGTTCGTTGCCAGAGTTCCTTGTTGCTTATTCTTATTATTCTGGCAATCCATCTGATCTTCAGTAGCGAGCGTAGGCAGTTGTTGATGAATGTCTGTAGTTTGTTGGAAATGCCTTTCTTAACGCGCCAAGTCTCTGAACCATATAGAAGCACTGACTTGACTGAATTGGTGTTGAAAATCTGGATCTTGTTCTTTGTGCTGAGTGGAAGAGATCTCCACACTGATTTCAGATTAGTGAAAGGTTGTCTTGTTGACTTTCCGATCCTGGTTTTAACATCCTCGTCTGTGCCGCATGTAGTTGAAACAGTGCTGCCCAGCCTAGGTAGGTGAGAGGGACAACTTGCTTTAAGTTTCTCCCGTTGTTGGTGATTAGAGTTTGTTGTTGTTAGTGGTGGTTGGGTATCTTCATCACCTCTATCTTCTCTATATTCACTTGAAGTCCCGTCTTCGCTGCCTTTTCTGTCAACTTATTAGTTTTCGCCTGTAGATCTTCAAGCTTGTGCGACATCGGACACAAGTCATCGGCGAAATCCAAGTCTTCTAGGTTCTTTTCCGCGGTCCAGCGTATCCCCCTCTTCTCGCTCCTCACTGTTTGTTGTGTGATCCAGTTGACCACAATCAGGAAGATCATGGGTGATAGTAGACAGCCTTGTTTCACTCCTGTCTTCACTTGAAAAGCATCACTGAGCTTCCCATTGTGAATTACTTGGCTGGCATGTGGCGTCTTCATATAGTTGTTGAATGAGATTGATAAAGGTTTGTGGTATTCCGTAGTGTTGAAGCAGCTGCCTGCCAAATTACTTGTCAGTCGACGCTGTCGAAGGCCTTTACAAAATCGATGAAGTTGTGATAAGGTGGAGAGTTGACTGCCATTCTATACTCTGTTCTATGGTGATGCGAAGTGTAGTGTTGCAATTTGGTCTGCACATGATTTGTACTTCCTGAATCCAGTCTGTTCCGGTCGTAGTTTTGAATCCAGTGCATCCCTTAGCCTCTCCAGGATGATGCGGCTTAGTATTTTGCTTGGTGTGGTCAGGAGCGTGATTCCGCGCCAGTTCTTGCAAACACTGAGGTCTCCCTTCTTCGGGAGTTTGACATGGTAGCCCTTCCTCCAATTGATCAGCAGGTACCTTTTTTCCTTCCTTCCTTGTAAACCTTCTGCAGTAGTAGTGTGAGCATGTCGGCTGTTGTCTCTGCGTCTGTTTTCAGTGCTTCTGGTGGAATTCCATCTGGTCCTGTTTCTCTCCCGGATCTCAGCATTTTTATGGCGCTCAAGACTTCACCTCTGCTTTTGTTGGAGGGCCTGTGTTGACTTGTAGTTCTGCCGTTGCTGTTGGTATTTCTGGACGAGTTGCAGGTGGTGGTCGATTCAAGTTTTTTTGAAGTGGTCAGCCCATTGTTTCCTTTGTTTCTCTTCTTCGGTAATTATATTTCCTTCATCATCTTTTATTGGTTTCACCAGTGTTGATCTCTTCCTTTCCAGATAGTAACCTGGTTATTTGATATAGTGTTGTCAGGTCTCTTTCTCACTTACCTACAACCTGTTGTGCTTCACTTGGTAGCGTGTTGTAGAAATGTCTTTTGTCTTTGTGTGCACTTTCCTTCACTTCTTTGTTCAGTGTAGTGTTTTATACGTTGTACTCAGTTCCACTTTTCGTTATGCATCACTGCCCTGGTTCATCTTCTGCTTCAACATCCTCCTTTCCTCTATCAGCTTCCATGTGTTCGTCGAGGTCCATTCCTCATCTTCTTCCTTCCTGATACGGCTATGCAGGTTTCTTTCCACATCTCTTTCAAAGACTTCCAGTGTTCTTCCACACAGGTTTCTTCAGGGATGTTCATCGATATTTACCATTTTGTCTTTGTGGCTGACGTGAAGATTTCGTTTGTAGTTTTGACCTTCTTTGAAGGCTTTTAACTTGATTTGGAAGGTTCCTCGCACTAGATAGTGGTGTGAACCTACATCTGCTCCTCTTCTTGACCTTGTGTGAAGTAGATTGCGTCTCCACTTTTTTCACATTGAGATGGAGTCGATCTGATTTTTAGTGTGTCCTGGTGTCTGGTGAAATCCATGTCGCTTTGTGGGTATCCTTGTGCTTGAACACAGTGTTTCCAATCACCAAATCGTTGACTGGGCAGAATTCTGCAAACAATTTTCCATTCTGGTTCATTTCACCGAGTGCTTCTCGACCCATGATGAGCTTTCTTCGTGTGTTGTCTGCTCCGAGTTTGGCATTGATGTCACCCATTAGAATTTTGATGTCGCCAACTGGAGTCCTGTCTAGTGTTAATTACAGTTGTCTGTGGAATTCCTCCTTTTTCTCTTGCTCTGCATTATTGGTAGGTGCGTAGCACTGTATGATTGTGACCTTCCTTCCTTTCGAGTTGGACCTTGCTGTCATGATCCTGATTGTGGAGGGGATTGGTTCCCACTGCATGAGAGCCTTCGATGCTGTTGGGGACATCATGATAGCCACTCCAAAACTCAGTGTGCTCGTGGTTGTCGTCTGGGTGTCAATATCAGAGTAGATTGTTGATTCTCCAGTCGACAGCTGGGAGAGTCGACTTCCATTCCATCTGCTTTCGCAAATTCCAAGCACTTCAATGTGACACCTCATCTCGTTTGCAATCTGGGCTGCCTTGCTGGGTTCAAGCATGGTGCGGACATTCCATGTCCCCACGTTTACTTTCGCTTTCATCGAGAGAAGACACATCGGTCAGTTGGTTTCCTGAAGACTTTCACCATTTGGCGTCATTTCGCCTCTCCGATTCCAGCGAGGAATAATTTTGTTATTATGTTTTATATGTCGTTTGTGCTTTGAAGTTTGTTTAGCGGTTAGATTTGTTTTCCGGGGTGGGGTTGCTAGCCTTACGCCCAACCTTCCCTGTATACCCGGGCTTAGGATCGGCTAGTAACTAGTGAACTAGTTAACCAGGCGAGGTTCTTGATATTACCGAAGTTATATATATTTGTAGACGCTTGAACAGTAACCTTTAGATTCCGCTCCTTGATGACTGCTCATTTTTCTCGATAAAGTGGTAATATAACGAAGATGTATTGCAACGTCAAAAATATTTACAAAATACAAGGGTTTATATCTATTTACAGTGACCTTGACTATTTTTACGCCTTTCTGGATCTGAATGTCTTATTGATTTTCGTCCCTTCAACCAATCTGATAGTTACACGTTAGTCCTCGTGCTTTCTACCGAAATTTCTGGGCAGAACGATTGGTTGTAACAAGCGTCAGAGATTTGGGGCTTTTTATAGAGATCATGACAATCGTATTATGCACTAAAACAGCAAGATAGCGAGTCTACACATTATGCTGCTTGGCATTTATATAAACAGTTGCGTATTAGGCTGAACTGCATCTGTCCTGTGAGAAAGTGAGTGGTAAGAACGGGGTCCGAAGAGTTTCTAGACAGTCATAGTAGTTTATCATGGCATTTTCATCTTACTAATACAGTTGAAGCTACTCTCTATGATTGTTTTTTATTAGGAGATGATTTTAATTATGCATAATTTATAAATGTTGAAGCTGGGACCTACCTACTTATGATTTACTGGTTCGAACTGACCAGCCTTTGCTGATAGATGGGTTCACCATATGAATGCTGCGACATTGCTTATTATTATATCTTGCTCGCGTCTCTTAGTGACCAGGATTACCATCCAAAGCGCATATTTAATTTTACGAACAACTTTTCAATTAGATATACTCATACACTTGATTGAATGTTGGTCCTGGTAAGAACACCAAACCGGTGTTCATATAATAACGATTTTTGGTGTTTTGTGTGAACTAACGGTTTTGTGGTTAAATGTCCTCTACTTCTGTCAATTAAGAAATCACCTGTTGTTAACTTCAGTCTGTAACAAAGTCTTATGTACTTATTCATCAGTATTTTTTAAAATGTCTTTCAAAAATTAACTGTTAATTCATTTTGATAGGCTGGTTAGCGGTCAAACCAGGTTTAGCCAGGAAACGTATGGCCAGTATGGAGTTAATTATCACCTTGCCTGCTCATAGTCAAGTAATGATTTATTATGAGTTTCGCAAAATGCTTCAGCGTTGGAATGAATTTCCTCCCGATGCTAATCATGGATTTTTTCTTCCTGCCGCATCTGTTTCCTACACGTTAAGCAATGAACAGTTACATCGCTTAAATCAGACAAGATATGGTGCCCTCCAAAACTTGAATCTCCCGAATTGGGCTAGCAGTTACAGTCAGTTTTTGTAAGTTTAATATTTTGACCCATAATTCAGGTAACTTGTCTTAGCATATAAGCATATTTAGTTTACTTTTTCTGAATCATTTTACTAGATGTGAATACATTCGACCTTCAATACTCTGTTAGCATCTTATGTGTTTGATGATATTTCCGTATGACTGGTGCAACTTTAAGGTGTTAGGGGAATGAGACAAATGTTTTGGTGAATTTGTGGACTTTCATTGACTCAGGTGACATGAACGGGGTTTACGCATATAAGTTACTTTCTACTTAAACGCACGATGTCCTGTAGTGTATTATTGAGCAGAAAAAAAATGCTGAGGGTTTGATCAGACCAAAATATCGCATCAGTCCATGAAGCTTTTGACTACTAGTCTCAACTGAGTAGTGGTTTATGTGATAATTGTAACCGCCGGTGTAGTACTATGAAAGCTGGATGTGGCAAACTGGGTTAATCGCTCGACTTTCAAACGACAGGTCTGGGGTTAAAACGCTACTCTACTTACGTAGTCCTGAGTAATCGGGTAGTATCATAAGTTGTCACACGATTGGTATGGCACACAGCTTAGTACAGATTGCTTAGAGCTGATGGCAATGGTGTTGACACACTTATTTTAATGTAGTGTAGTTGTTTGGATTGGAATACAGTTATGCTGCATATTTTACTTTGCAGACAACAATACTAGCAAGGGAATTCACGCAAATGTCCGATGAGCTCTACAAAGACATGGAACCAATGGGTTTTCTTCAGGTACTTCAACTTTCACAGTATCCACATGCAATTAGAAAGTGTTTATCTGTGCTCACATAGGAGATGCCAACTTTAAGTTTTAATTTAAGAAGAAACTAACTGGGCCTAAATATAGTAGCAATTATCACCCTAGTGTAAGTTGATGTCGTATTCAATTAGCAGCGTCAAAATAACGGTATAGATACTGGTAAAGGCTATCGGGTCCAGTTTTGATGAGTACGAAGAGAAAGCAGCGTAAACTAAGTCTTCTTGATTATCGTAAACAGCAGTAAGTTACGAAAACGAAAGTGGCTCACAAGTCGCTTATGACTTCTGGAAATAAATGACTGTCAGAACAATTTGAAGAATATTTCAACTGAATTGCAACCAGTTTCAGTTGCTTACCTTCATGGCCCAAAATGAATGGGATATAGATATTTTAACTCCAGAAGTTTTAAAGGATAGTGGTGAGGAGTCGCTGGTTAAAATAGCTCTGGGGCCAGCGAAGTTATTGTAACTAGAGTTAGTTTGATAAAACTTGTTAATTATTTATGTTTATAAGAAAGGAGAGAAATCTGCATTTAAAGCCACGGAGAATTAGTTTATCCATCAACTTCTGAGACCTTAGACCTGGTGATTGTATGACAGCTAACTGAAGTTTGAGAACAACAAATCTGAGTAAACTAGACACCCTTCATATCTGGACTTTTTGGGCGCATGCATATCCACGGTGCTTGACGCCACATTTTTCTGCCTGAAGGTGGTATTTGACCCCATCAATCGGAAGGTGTTGTAGCATTGTATGAGCATGAAAAGTATACTTATGTTGCTCTATTTTGATTCTCTATTTGAAATGATCAGAGACTTGATAACTGAGGTAGTGAAAACCCAGTGTTATCCACCAAGAATGCTCTCAGTCGTAAAGGGCTTCTGATGCACCAATGGTGACTGTGTTTACTTCTGATTTTTCAGAGATTGCTTCATTGTTTGGTGACGATTTTGAACACTTAAAGTACGCAGGGGGGTGTAGTCCTATTCAGCAAAATTGCTGACAAGATAAAGTATCTTTTGAAAGACCTATATAGAAATCTGAATTTGTTTGGTATGCGTTTTGTGGCTGTTAAATATAAACTGGTGATGCAAGACTCGTCTGCACCAAATCTTACTTAAAGAATCCGAAGTGGTAGAATGCGTTGATTGTTGAAATTGAAAATCTCACTATTCCACTTTTCCTACCTATCTTTTTACTTCCTAGATTATTATGCAATCGCACTGTAATCCTACAGAGAATTTCTAACACATTCTAAAACAGACCTTGCACCTGTAGAAAAAATCCTTTGATAACCAATTAAACACTGATGGATACATATTATCGCTGTAACTACAGCTTCTGAAAATGATTCACCGAAAAAAGAAATTCCTTTCGTTAATTTTTTACATTCAACCTTTATTTATCCACTGCCTTCATCCTTCAGCATTACGCAGTCTTATTGTCTTTTCCCAAGCTCTGACCCACTTTACCTGTTCACATCGTTATACCATTCTCAACATTCGTATTATCATTTATACCACCACTATTTTTATTATTCCAAAGTACATGATTCACATCCTTGTTATCGTTAACTATCAGTTTACCCTGAATGATTAATGTGTGTTGAAAGGAATGTATATTAGAGTAAAACCTGAGTAGACCTAATGGAAAACAATATTGTTCGCTTACATGTGATTTTTCATGATGCTATTAATTATCGTTTTGATTATCTGAGATAGCCGTGGTTCAACAGACTAGTATTGATACTGGGAGATAATTGAGAGTGAAATGAAAATTTGGACCGCGGTAGGATTCGAACCGGCGACCACCGGGTTTCTGGAGCGGTGTACGACCACTGAGCGAAGAGATACCCCCAACGGATAGAGGATCGCTCCGGAAACCCGATAATCGCTGATCCAAATCCTGCCGCGGTTCAAATTTTCATTTCACCTTCAATCATCATCCGGTATACAATTAATTATCAATCTTTCGAACTTTTCTATATGTAGTTTATGTTAGACGCCGGTTAGTAATGAAAACCTGTTAGTGAATTCTTTATAGCTAGTTGGCATTTTCTCATTCATAGAAATACTCTTTTCTCCCGTTAGTAATGTAGTGTCAACTGAATCCAGACTTGGAGATGGTTTCGTCCATTTATACTCTCCTGTATCTTTGGTCACAATGCCAACCCCAGATTTCAGTATGCCATTCAATGTTTTGTGCTTGGTTTGTTCAGTTCTCGCGGTTTTATTTGGATCTGTACACAAAGCTACAACAACTGTATTGAATGTTAAACTTCAATCACATGAAACCGATTTAAATTGGGTTCACCAGATAAAGTGCGTGTTTTGTAAAGCACATACTTCGAGGATAAATGGTGAACCGAAAATTCAAATAACTGATCAGGGCGGTCACGACAAAACTGAATGACCAGTGAAAAAAATTGACCCTATGCTTCAGAATGACGATTGTTTTTTATTATAAATTATACAGCTTGAAGTCTTCACTTTTGTACTCTATGGTTGTTTTTGTAACTGTATGTCCATAGTTAATTTAATCACTTAACTTACTTGCATATAGTTTGTTTGGTCATGAACACTAAAGAGCGTATATTAGCTGATACTTTGCTTGTGTAGGTTGATACTGATAAACAAACTTTCCAATTCCAAGGAATCAAAGTGCATATACATACGCCAGGTATTTTCGTAAATAACGTAATTTTTTGTAGTCAGCTCTTTTTCGAGCTATGGTCATTATACATGGAAGTGTGCAGAAGCTTTATCTGATTTCTTGGTAAAGCACCCTGAAGAGGTTCGAGGACTTCGTGTTCTTGAGGTTAGGCCATTGTTTTCCTCAGTTACAAGTTTCACTTAGCTAGGTGCTGGCACTGGTCTGTGTGGAATTGTTGCTGCTCTTCTTGGTGCTGTTCATGTTCACTTCACAGACAAAGACATAACATGTAGGAATACGCTAAATGTAAACGCTCAACTAAATGGAATAAGCAATTATGATTTCACTTTATTGGACTGGAATTATCCCTTTAGCTATAAAGGCGAGCAGTTTGATGTTATCCTTGCTTCCGATTGTATGTACGACAAAAAGGGTAAGCTTCCATTCAACTTATTTTAGTTCTAGTTTATGAACCCTTTTGAGGACGTCAGCTTTACAGCTAAAAATAAAAAACTGTAGATATATGCTTCTTTCTTTCGAAAATCGCAGGTAAGCATTTCATTAAAAGCAGTTGATGCAAAGCAGTTCTTTTACAGATATTGCAGTTTTGCTTAGGAAATATGGTCTTGAAGCAAGTGTGCTACCAGGATCTGATGTTACCTTCGAAAATATCCACATTTTTCGTATCCACCTTAAGCATATGCTTTGCTATGTGGATAAACACAACACCTGTCTTTAATTCCGTAGGACTTGGGGTTAGGATGGTGTCATTCAGTATATCTCCCACAAATTGTATGATTCTATGTTTTGCTGTATTTTGTAATATATGTAAACAGAAATATTTCAGCAACAAGAACAACTTACCGAACCACGGATATTATGAGAAATGGTCCTTTTTATTTCGATTTGTTTTGGGCGTGTTATCGTGGTATTCACTGTACACTAAAGTCTTTAGAATACTTGTGATTGCTTAAACTTGAGCTTATTGACTAATTTATCACCGAGAATGATAGAGGGTAATCACCTAAAGTACTGTTGTGTCGACAGTTGTCAGAGGACATTTAAAGGACGGAATGGTATAGATCATTTGACTGACTGTATCCACGTATGTGTCAAATACAGCTGAAACTTCATTAAGTTCGACCCTTATAAGGCTCTGGATGGTTTGTCGTGTTGACTGTCACATCAAACTTTGCGCGTAATGTTACATCAGTCGATAATTACTGCTGTAAGTTTACCAGCTTATTTGATCTCATCCGACGCATCTGTCCACTACCGAAACTAATGGTACGTTGAGGACTTGAAAGAGCTGTAACAGAATCTAACCTATCTGCAATATATGTACGCACTCACCAAGTGATCGATGCTCTACAGACAGCCGTCCTAGCTGGCAAATTTGATGCTCCAGTACGTAGATAAAGAGATACTCAAGTAGTTGTTTTAGCTCAAATTTTGGTGACTGCCCTCGGACTTCTGTTGTGTATGTGTTTCAGTTGACAGGGAGATTACCAGTAGATCCCTCTAAATTCTTCAGACAAGGACTGAGTGAGCACAAAGAGGAAAATGACTGTGTTAGTTATCATTAGTTTCCTGAGACCATTTCCAGCCTTTCGCCAAAATTAGCGGTGAACACTGCAGGGACAGTCGGTAAAATGTTGAGGAAAACTAGATCTTAGTAACTTATTTCGAATTAATGGATGCACGAAAACGTATCCTAGAAGGCTTCAAACATGATCAAGAACAAAACAGGTCGAACGTAAACTGAATCAAGTTCATGGGGTTGAAATGCTGATATAAGCATTACTATGCAATTTTTTGGAAAATTATAGCAGTTACGTGCTCACAAAGAGACTAATGGAGAGGTGAACAATTTGAGGAACCTAACCCTATTATTTATTATTATTATTATTAGTCCCTTGGGTTCCTAGTGGAACATAGGGCTTCAGTAGCACGCCTCCAGTGACCTCTGTTCTCTGAGATCTTTTGAACCTGGTTCCACGACAGCCCACAGCCTCTCATTTCCTCCTCGCATGACCTCCTCCATGTCACCCTCGGACGTCCAACTCGTCGCTTCCCATGGGGATTCCACTCGAGGGCCTGACGCGTGATGTCCTCAGTCGGCCTTCTCAGTGCATGGCCAATCCATCTCCACTTCTTCCTGCATATTTGTTGCGTGATAGGTTCTTGGTTGGTTCGTTCCCAGAGTTCCTTGTTGCTTATTTTTTCTGGCCATCTGATCTTCAGCAGCGAGCGTAAGCAGTTGTTGATGAATGTCTGTAGTTTATTGGAAATGCCTTTCGTGACGCGCCAAGTCTCTGAGCCATACAAGAGCACTGACTTGACGTTGGTGTTGAAAATCCGTATCTTGTTCCACATGCTGAGTGCAGAAGATCTCCACACTGGTTTCAGGCTAATGAACGCCTGTCTTGCTTTTCCGATTCTGACTTTGACGTCCTCGTCCGTCCCGCCTGTAGTTGAAACAGTGCTTCCTAGATAAGTGAAGGAGGTTACTTCCTTCAAGTTTCTCCCGTTGACGGTGATTGGAGTTTGTTGATGGTGGTGGTGCGGTATCTTCATCACTTCTGTCTTCTCTATATTCACCTGAAGTCCCGTCTTCGCTGCCTCTTCTGTCAACTTGTTAGTTTTTGCCTGCAGATCTTCAAGTTTATGTGACATTAGGCACAAGTCATCGGCGAAATCCAAGTCTTCTAGGTTCTTTTCCGTCGTCCAGTGTATCCCCCTCTTCTCGCTGCCTACTGTTTGCTGCATGATCCAGTCGACCACAATAAGGAATATCATGGGGGATAGTAGGCAACCTTGTTTCACTCCTGTCTTCACTGCAAAGGCATCACTGAGCTTTCCATTGTGAATTACTTGGCATGTGGCATCTTCATATAGTTGTTGAATGAGGCGGATAAAGGTTTGCGGTACTCCGTAGTATTGAAGCAGTTTCCAAATTACTTCTCGGTCGACGCTGTCAAAGGCCTTCTCAAAGTCGATGAAGTTGAGGTATAGAGCTGATTGCCATTCTACGCTCTGTTCTATGATGATACGAAGCGTTGCAATTTGGTCAGCACATGATTTGTACTTCCTGAAGCCTGCCTGTTCCGGTCGCAGTTTTGAATCCAGTGCGTCTTTAAGCCTCTCCAGGATGATGCGGCTTAATATTTTACTTGGGGTGGATAGGAGAGTGATTCCGCGCCAGTTCTTGCAAGCACTGAGGTCTCCCTTCTTCGGCAGTTTGACAAGGTAACCCTTCTTCCAATCGTCAGGTACCTCCTCTTCCCTCCACACCTTCTGCAATAGTGGTGTGAGCATGTCCGCTGTTGTCTCTGCATCTGTTCTCAGTGCTTCTGGCGGTATTCCATCTGGTCCTGCTGCTTTCCCGCATTTCAGTAGCTTTATGGCGTTCAGGACTTCCATTTTCGTTGGGGGATTAATGTTCACTTGTAATTCAGCGGCTGCAGGTGGTATTTCTGGACGAAGTGCAGGTGGTGGTCGATTCAAGAGCTTCTTGAAGTGGTCGGCCCATCGTTTCCTCTGTTTCTCTTCTTTTGTAATTAAATTTCCTTCTTCATCTTTTATTGGTTTCATCTGTGTTGGTCTCTTCCCTGATAGCAACCTGGTTATTTGATACAATGTCGTCAGGTCTCTCTTACCTGCAGCCTGTTCTGCTTCACTTGCCAGTGTTTCGTAGAAGTGTCTTTTGTCTTTGCGTGCACTCTTCTTCACTTCTTTATCCAGTGTTTTATACATTGTGCTCAGTTCCTCTTGTCGTTGAGCATCCTTGCACTGGTTTATCTTCTGCTTCACCATCCTCCTCTCCTCTATCAGCTTCCAGGTATCCGTCGAGATCCATTCCTTGTCTTCTTTCTTCTTCCTTCCTAATACTGTTGTGCAGGTTTCTTTCCACATAGCTTTCAAAGACTTCCAGTGTTCTTCCACACAGGTTTCTTCAGGGATGTCCCTCGACGTCTCCCATTTTGTCTTGATGGCTGCTTTGAAGAACTCCTTTGTAGTTTCATCCTTCAGTTTCCGAGTGTTGTACTTGAATTGAGGTCTATCACCAGCTTCCTTGAAGGCTTTTAACTTGATTTGGAAGGTTCCTTGCACTAGATAGTGGTCTGAACCTACATCTGCTCCTCTTCTTGCCCTTGTGTCAAGTAGACTGCGTCTCCATTTTCTTGAGATTGAGATAAAGTCGATTTGATTTTTAGTGTGTCCATCTGGTGAAATCCATGTCGCTTTGTGGATATCCTTGTGCCTGAACACACTGCCTCCAATCACCAAATCGTTGAATGCACAGAATTCTGCAAACAATTCTCCATTCTCATTCATTTCACCTAGCGCCTCTCGACCCATGGTTAGTTCTCTTCCCGTGTTGTCCCCTCCCAGTTTGGCATTCATGTCGCCCATCAGAATTTTGATATCGCCAACTGACGTCTTGTCCAGTGTTGATTGAAGTTGTCTGTAGAATTCCTCCTTTTTCTCTTGCTCTGCATTATTTGTAGGTGCATAACATTGTATGATTGTGACCTTTCTTCCTTTTGAGTTGAATCTTGCTGTCATGATCCTGGAGGAGATTGGTTCCCACTGCATGAGAGCCTTCGATGCTCTTGAGGACATCATGATAGCCACTCCCTCAGTGTGCTCGTGGTTGGCGTCTGGGTGACCGGAGTAGATTATTGATTCTCCAGTTGACAGTTTGGAGAGTCCACTCCCATTCCATCTGCTTTCGCAAATCCCAAGCACTTCGATGTTATACCTTCTCATCTCCTTTGCAATCTGGGCTGCCTTACTGGGTTCAAACATGGTGCGGACATTCCATGTCCCCACGTTTACTTTCGCTTTCATCGAGAGAAGACACATCGGCCAATTGGCTTCCCGAAGGCTTTCACCAACTGGCGTCATTTCGCCTCTCCGATTCCAGCGGGGAATAAGTTTGTTTTCATTTTTTATATTTTGTTTGTGCTTTGAAGTTTCTTTAGCGGTTAGATTTGTTTTACGGGGTAGGGTTGCTAGCCCTATGCCCAACCTTCCCTCTTTACCCGGGCTTAGGACCGGCTAGTAACTAGTAAACTAGTTAACCAGGCGAGGTTACCTAACCCCTAGGTACTCATCAAAGTCTTAAACTTAATCAGATATTGATATAATGTCTTCCAAAGTCAGAAAGGTTGAAGATAACCTGAAACGTAGAATAATGGTCTGCTATCGACACTGAAGATAACGGCCCAGTCATTTTGGTTATTAAGTAAAGCACTAACTGGAGTGATGAGGTCCGAAATAGTTCTTCTAACCAATATTACTTGTTGTTTTTGGTCCCAGTTGTCAAGGAAAGGAGTAAATCTTTGTGGTAACTACCCGAAGATGAGGGGCCAAAGAGGTAGATTCCTAAACATCAACAGTAAATCTGACGGTTCTGGGTATTTTTCGCACTTGGTCGTGGGTTTGCAAGCCAGATTTAAATCTACTATTTAACGTCCTAGAAAAAACTAACTTGTTGGACATAGGTCTTTTCAGAAAAACGTTATTACTTGACTGCATCAACCAATAGTGAGAACAAATGCCTGGTTTTTATTGCAGCACTTGTGTATACCTCGGCTATTTTGTGAGACGATAATACCAAGCATTGCATATATCGAAGATGTTCACTTCCTCTATCTTTTAAAAAATTATCACATCCTAAGGAAATCGCTTCATAGCATAACAGGAATTGTTATTACGGAATTTCTTAATCGATTCATTGTGCGCACGCGATAGTCTTATTTTGTGGGAAGATATCGATTAAGCGCAGTCCTCTAAACACTTGCCAAAATTTGAAAAACCTGTAAATCAGATTTTAAACCGTGCATAGGCCATTATCGCGATATTAGACCACATACTTATGAAAAGTAGTTTCGCCGTTCGAGTTACGGTGAAGATCTCATTGATTATATCGCTGCTAATTTCGATAAGTTGTTTTTGAAACACTTTACTGTCACAGCATACATCAGTGAGTCCTTATTTCATGGATTAAAAAAGTGTTAGAACAGTTGGGGATTGTAGATAAACAGATCTCATTTGCTGAGGCTTACCCACAGCTATACTTTATCGAAAGCACGAAAATCCAGCAGAAAAAATTGCTGCCCTTTACACTGAATGTCATTAAACACGATAGTCTTGTCCTAGTCACAGCTTCGAGTATTCTCGCAAGGGCGTCCTTGGTTACTCCGAGCGCTCGAGTTCCAACCTCTGAGTTGTGGGTTCGCCCCACCTGTCGGGAGTCTAGGCTTGCAGATATCACTAGACACTTTACAATAGGTGTGGCTCATTGTCTAGTCCAAAAACCTGCACGTGGTTGCTGACATCCCTACTCATCCTTTTTCATTCACCTACTGGGACTTGAACCTAGAAAAAATAACTAGTCCTGATGCAAGTGCTTCTAACAGCCCTAAATTTAACCTGTCTGTAGTCCATGAGTTGCTTGAAGGCATATCGACGATCAGTGAAACATGGGGTACAACAGCTTGGATATCCAACCGGGACGCTTAGAATTACTTTGCACTACATAGATGCATACTCCTCGGATCTACAAATGTGTGAATTATCGAAGGTTATGAGTTACTTCTGATACGTTGCGACCTCTTACTAGGTCTTCATTCAGTAGCTTTATACAAACCAAGGTATATTTGTCTTCAGTTTTAATAGATGCCAAAGGCTAATTGGTTTTTGTCAAATAAATAGAAACGCACTAAAATAGTATTCTGATAATGTGTGAGAAAATAAGATGTGACTTTTAATCGATTTACTTTCACCATCATATTAATTACAGGTAAAGTAACAAACTTATTTATAAGAATGTACAGAGTAAAAGTACAGAATGGTGAGATACTTCCACCAATGTTGATTAAGAAAAGAAGGAAGTAGTGAAGAAAAGTATGTGTATGCATCGTATCGGACTACTTGATCAACGACATGCGTATTTGCTCCTTTGCATTTTGAATAGCCTGTGTTTCATAGAAAGAGGCGCTTTGTAAGTTATAAAATAATAATTAGCAGTGAACAAAAAGTGAGCCGAACAATAGAGCAATAGTTCATATTTTAGACGCTTTTTAACCAGTTGGTATATGGCTTATTTACCAAGGTGTGTATCTTGGCAGTATTATCCTGGCAAGTGTGCTACGCAGCCAGTGTTACGGCTTGCACCAAGCTAACTACTGATATACCGATCCATATTTCAAATAGAGATCGACAACAAAAGCGACCAATACTAACCCTGTGCTCTTAGTTCGCTAACTCTCGGTCAAGAAATGAGAATGTGCAAACTACCTGATACCTAAATATAATTTACTGCATCCAAACAACCAAGATACTGTGAAACAGAGAAATAAACATAGCTGTGAAAAGCGAAATTATCGAATGAGGTGGATCTTGAAAGCCAAGGATGATGCTTTACACTTAAAAACATGTTACTTTATAGCAGCCGTTTACGCAAGACTACTCAGACAGCAACTCCATCCATTTCCCAAGTCTTTGAGGCTGAAATCAAGGATACGCTGGCTTGGACTAACTCTATATGACCGAGTAAACTAACAGTTACATATCACAGAATTCAAACATACAACACGAGGAACGGGAGATATCTCTTTGAATTAACATCTCCCCTTGAATGAACAGTATTTAGGGTATTGTCAGAATACTTTATTTGAAAGAAAGAGAATATGAAAAATCATAAATGCTTTTGATCCAGGTACTTTACAGCTTCTGTGTATTACTCTCGTGCATATGTCACCTGATCCTACAATATCAGGGTGCTAGAAGTCTTTAATAAAACTGATTTTGATTGGTCCATCTTTCGTGTTGTTGAGCTTGGTGAATTCAACATTCTCGAAGTGCTTTAGAATACTCCATGGTTTCGAACGCCACGGCAAAATCAAGCGCCGCAGCTTCTCCGTCGAGGGTTTGTACATTCGCTACGACTGCGAACTTGTGAAAAATTTAGTAGTTCCACCTTTACGCATAACACAATGACAGTACCTGGGACCAGGTTTCCATTGTTTCTCCAACTGATGTCAATCCATGATGAATACCAACCTGAAACAATGATATTATGCGAATATCCACTAGGTGGCAATGGTGAGACTACATGTCTTACACAAGTCAGCGGGGAAAGACAAGTTATTAAAAATTAGTTTATAGTTCTGTTCCTGATATCCAATACGTATCAAAATACAGTAAAGAATCCGTCGGGATGTTTAATACAGTGACTTTTCTATAGATAGGCAGATAATGCTTCCAGTTTCTGCTGTGGACAAAATTTCAATAATAGTCTAGTGAGAAACTGAGTGTTTGGTGTAAAAAGGGAGTGGACACTTATCAGCACATTGAAACGATTCTGGTACACGGTAGGTCTGCCGAATTAGACAAGTGATTCAGTTCCAGGGATCAGCAACAACCATGGCTACACAGACACTGAAAAACTTTCTGCATACAAAATAGTGGAATCTAGTAGCAACCTTCTATGCTTTCCCCACCTCCTAAATTAAGCAGGAGAGTAAAAAATATTAGATGCTCAAAAAATATAATTCAAAGGTCCATAAAACAGCTAAGTGCCCATCTAATGAATGGATGCGAACTGTTTTGAACGGGCTATAGTTCAACCGATGACTCGACGATGCCACCCAAAACTGATATCTTACAACACTTGGACATAATATACAGCACACAAAAATATCATAACCTTGGAATTACCTGTGCAACTGTCTGTTCTCCAAGTGGGATGTCATCTGTTCGCGCACCGACTCGAGAAACTAAAGCCGCTGCATCGGATTCTAACAGTATGCTTGGAGGGAAATATTGAGTAACTCTTTTAATTACCCATTGTGGCAAAGTTCATCAACAATCAAGAAAATCAAATCTAGATTATCCATTAGCGTTTTCTTTTCAACTGATCGCTTCAGCGTTTGACTGACTGAGTCGTACAAACATTGAAGAGCGCTGACGAGCAACAACTTAGAAGAATAAATGGGCAATCTAATAACTCACTTCATTTCATTGGCATCACCAATAACATAAAAGTACAGGTCACCCACATTGCGATACACACATGTTGCACCATCTAGTAACGTAATTTCAGCTAAAGAATAACGAAAACAATACGCATTTACACTGAATAAATGGTCCAGAGAATAATAAACACGATTCAGTGCGGAATGGGTATAAAATAAGCTTCTCATCCATTAAAAAGCGGATTTTTGCTCCATGACTGCTGTGGGTGGTTAACCACTTTAGTTGTGAGGCTGGGTCATCCCTGGTGGGTCAGTGATGGAAGAAATTTCTGCACAAATACAAAAGACTCGACTGACTCTCGCTAACCAAAATCATTAATAAAGCCAGTATGATATCCAATAACTTCTTAAGGGTCGACTGTTATGCATTGCAGTTTGCTGTTCTGCTATATGGCTATGAAACATGCATTGGTGGTTGACATCATAAGGCTCTTGGGGTTCAACCACTGTCACTTTCATAGTACAGTTCGTGTATCATGGTGCCACCGCGTCAGTAACAGAGAAGTTGGTCCTGGAGTTGAAGTTGTGAACCACCATCAGCTCAGGTGACTGGTTCTTATGTTACGCACGGTATGATAACCGAAATCGGTGGTTGGAGACTCTAGATAATAGTGCTGACAGTCGCTTAAAGTGTCACAGGTTTACCCACGGATTATTTCCCTACTAGTTATCATGCTAAATTTCATTAATACTCCGTTCCTTCTTATTCTCTTTCTAACTACTTTTTATCACTTTTGATTGGTCTTTCTTATCCTTTTCTTTCACTGTTGCACTTTCTACTTTAATGCGTTGATATGAAGTTTGATAAATCGGGTTATTACGCAGCAATGCCAGGTCCTTCGCTGATGCTGACTGGCTGATACTACGGATAAACAGATAGGGCCGGACGAGAATTCATGTAATTACTTTCGAGACACTTGACAAACTTGTTATCTTCAAATTGTTCGTTCTCTAGCACAACTTTGCTCACTTTGATAACACTTTTTTCTATCCACTTGTGTTTCTTATACTTCGGTGAATTGTGGCAACTTGACCCAATTCACTTATGTGTGAGGTTCTACGTTGATTTTGTCTCTGTCTGAAAAAAGCCGCTGTATGAAATATACTTAATCAGATGATGAACCAATTTTTGGGTTACTGCCTGTTCCACACTTACCTCGTTCTACTGCTGCTACGAGATTCTTTGAAAGTGTCTCAGTGAATTGACATTGTTTTAAGCTGTTTCCACATAATTTGATTCGTAGGCATGTGGGAGTTGATTAGTTTTAAGGTGATATTTATCCCAGACCGGGGTCAATTGAACAACCAATAAAAACCTGGGAGCACTAGACAGCTGTTTCGTCCCAGTATGGAACTCGTCAGGAGCGTCCACCAACGACCGCGATCGAAACCAAGGCAGTCAAGTCTCCGTGTGAGCCCGTTACTACTCAACCACCGCATCAGAATCCTGTGGTCCACATTCTCCTCATTCTGTCGATTCGCGGTATAGCACGACCATGGCTCAATGCCACCAGTGAGATCTTTCCTTACATCCGAGATGGTTGACCCTACAGATCACGGTTGTCCAGTGCCCTCAGGGTTTTTATTGGTTCTACAACTGATGACAGTCTGTGATGAGTGCTACCTTGTACTTACATAAGCCTCGTACTCATTAAAGTTTGTTTATGGGTTACACGTTTTATGGGTGGATTACTTCTTATTGCAATGCATTTTGTCAGTCAGTTGTCATTCCGAGCTCGGTCAACTAACTGGTTTTCTGATCTAGAAGTCAAATTTACGACGTGTAGTTGTCTATTTAGAATCAGAAGTAAAAACAAAAGTCCTATTTCACCCAATATTCACGAGGTATGTCATTTTGTACCTTTGAGGCTGTTTAATTATGATGAAAGAACAAACAGGATAATCAGACTGAACGCGCATACTTGTATACAAACGATTACTAGTGACACGTGCTGTCATCAAGGATGAAATACGGCTATTATGAAATCAGTGGCTCAAGTCTGCATTGGCCTTATAACTGCTATAAAAGTGATTCTAGTAGGATTTACTAGGTGAAAACCACCAGAATGTAAGATCATTCCTTTTCTTTATACCATCGACAACTTACTGGTGATTCAAGCATCACGCTGCGCACTGTTAGCTTCATGTCCTCGGACTAGCCTTTCAGTAAAAACAAGTAGATGATACACAGGGAAGTGTTCGGAAAGGCATCTGTTTATCTTTACGAGAGTCACTGTTAGTATATCAAAGCTAGCTAGTGAAGATTGTTGACTTTTTCAAGAGGGATTTTTGAACAAGGTATGCCAATTAGTCTGTTGCTTTATGCAAACATACCGCTGAAAATGGTTTGAAATTATCTGACATATATCCGACCACTCCTTAATTTGATATTTAACGTGTGATGCAGGGTGGAAACGAAGGATAACTAAACAAACTGGTGGACTTATATAAGCAGCAACTAACTGCCTCCAATAATGTAATGATCATGGATAGTTAGTTGCGTTTGAAATGCTAACTAGTAACTGCCATATAAATACCTAAGCCGCACTTTTGCTAGAGCAGATAATACCATCTAGTAACCTAAACTGCGGTGAATGAAAAAGAAAATGTGGTCTGTTCCTTGATAGTTGACTGTTTGGCTTAATTATCGACAGCCGCATATTACCTAGTAATACTTTCTTCTATATCAAAAAATGAAACTGACTTTGGGATATACTAGCTGCAAGCTTTTTTTGTCAACGTGACTAGGTGCTTATTTGAAACTGTTTCTAATGCCACACCTTCTGTATGAAGTCTTGTAAAAATTCGTACAAGGGCTAGCCAAAATGTACTTACAGAGCACTTACCAAAATCCAATGCAGTGCAAAGTGGTGACATAGAGACAGATATGATGACGGGAGACCACAAAACACGAGGGACTAAGATCTAGAGCGGTAAAACATTTTCCCCCTAGACTCACTACTAAAACGATAATCAGCCTCAAATTAATGTGGAAAATATTTCAACAAATAATGCAAATCCTGCCTATAACTGATAAAATGGTATAAAAATAGTCCAAAAAAGTATTTCTTACAGTGATGTGATTTTCGTTATCTCACTTGGGAAGGAAAGCCCTATGCTGTTTATGAGGAAAGCTTTTGCATTATTATCGCCTTATTTTTAAACTATTTCAAAAGTAAAGTGCAGGTGATAGTGTGCATAAAATGATTTTATGAATGGTCTACCGTTGTGCACTCCATTGGAACTATTGCTCAAGACAGGTTTCTTAGGGAACAAAATACTAAGTGTTTCTACTTATCGCTATTCACAGATATATATATATATATATATATATATATATATATATATATATATATATATATATATATATAAAAGCATAGATTAGGGTGGTGAATAACCTACGAAAAGAGTACTGTTTACACTACCAAAACTGCGTCTTTATAGAATGAATGGGAAAGGCATTTTTCCCCGTCTTTTTCCTTGCTGCAAAATCAACGCGATTACATTTCTAACCCAAAAGGTGGACCATAGTGCATTGATTCTATTCACTCAACAATTTACACAGTCCATTTTCTGTTCTCTCTGTAGTTCTGTCGATCCCTTGTACACTTCTTTCCTATATACACAAAGTTTAAAATGCTACAAACCACTTTCAGACACCTAGAAGCAAACATCAGGATTTTAAATGATTCGAAATAGTTCGTTATTACCATACCCGATCTGAAATATTTCGGATCGATTGCCATACTACTTGTAGACACACTATAATTAACAATGTTAAGTGGAGATATGAGTTGTCTGTGAAATACATCGGTAAGTTGGTGTAATGCCTTCCATCTACTGAACAACCGCATGGAAATAACCAGCTGACTACCTTCTTAGATGTGCACAGAGGGGTAACATACTGTTTGCAGACGACATTTAGCAATCAGTAGTCGAGTATAAGCCTGAAACAGGTCAGTTTACGACTGAATAGTTGTATTAATTTTTTCTTACTAAGCACATATCTAGGAGTCTAACAAAGCCTACCGATCTAGGTAAGATAGCAACGAAGTAACCGTTAACCTTAGTTCTAGAAAGAAATTTTCTTCATATAGACTCTCCCAACAAAACAGTTAACATGTCCATACTTATGTATTTCACTGATAATCCAAATATTTCAGCCTTTACTTCAGGTTTGTGGAATCACATAGGTCCCAGAATGCAGGACCATTTCATACAAAGTTGAGAAAAGAAATGGAACCAGACACATTGCCAAGCGCAGGACCAAAAGATATGTAGGTAAGCTAGGGACTTCATAAATCATTCATCTAGATCTGCTAAGAATGAGGACGCACATGAGAAATTATCACAAGTGATATATATTCATCAAGCCTTTATATGTAGCTTACCACCACTAGATTTGCTTGTTTTCTTGAAAAGTTTGGACTCGAACTCAAGTTGGAGTTTTACAGTTGGAAATGATGAGTCATAATACTGGCAGAATAAAAATAACCTAGAACATTATTGCTTTACGGTTTTACCTTCGTTAAGATGCGCTTTCCTTCATTGTCTAGGATCAAAATACTGTTGATAGAATAAAGTGATGGTTCCTATGGAAGTGTAAAAAGGTACACTTTTACCAGTAGCATTTCAACCCCAAGGCACTGACAGCAAGAAATGTGCAGTTGGCACCAGTTTAACTAGATCGCTATTGTACTGTATGCCGACCTTGCAACATAAAGACTTCAAAGTCCAAGTTGTGGAGCAGAACAGGATTCTTAATAGGATTGCAAATCATAGTCACAGTGGAACTTTCTTGTTACGAGGGTACGCAATATTACCTGGAGATACCGAGAAACAGGAAAACTCCGAACCTTGATAATGTCCGGAGTTTTGTGAAAGACAATTTTGAAACATACCACGGGTATCTCTGCTATGTATATAAATATATATACATACATACATATAGGTAGAGAGAGGACAAAAACTGAGCACTTCCCCCCTTGAAAACATATTTGCACTCGTACTTACGATTGTGCTGTGATTTGACTGTTTGTCTTTTGAGTGGATACTGGAAACGTTTATTTGTTGATTTGATTCTGGTAGACAGAATATTGATCCCTGTTCTCGAGGACGTTCTCACTGACTCTCAAGTATTTAACTACTGTATTTGTTTAACCACTTTTTACCGCATAGTACGTATTTGCACCCGAAAACCTTTGGACTGCTAAGTTATCTAACGGCACTTTTGAGGTATTCTTGTAACTTTGATATAAACCATTGTTGCCTTGATAGTAACACAGATTTTGATACAAGTCTATCATTGATTAACTACAAACTGTGTTTGATACTTTAATCAAACTTCTGAATGTGCGTCACTCGCGAAGATCCGAAGAATTTAGTGTCACATATATCCACAAATTCAATAGCCTAGGGTTCGACAACTTTCGACATTGGTGCTGACCCTGATAGTTTAACTGGACTCACTTGGGTGGAAGCACCCGGTCAAGCATCCTTGTCATTTGGCAAGCGGTTGTGTTACGTTGCACTGCTCGTAATCGACCCTCTGGCCAGTTAGTTGGAATGCATTGGTATTTTGGCACAACCACCTAAATATACTATTCCATCCGACTATGCTGTCGTGTTCTTCCTTGGTCTCGTACTCGTGGGTATATAGCAAGTCCGAATAATTGGTGATTGGTCTTTGCGTCTGTCTAGTTCGCGCCAGGACAAATCCTAAATTGGTGAGCCCAAAGTGATCACATATCCCGACCAATAACAGATATTGAGTTTGTGAGCCTGTTACATTTTAAACTTTTATGTTGTTTTCATTTCGATAACAATTATATCATTTACTACACTTTCTCATGTCCGACCACACTCCCAAGCTCATTCGTATTAAGCCGACTACGAACACGATCCAACTCTTGCCATATTGGCCAGACAACGCGGAAACATAGTTTCTGTATGCCGAGGCAGATCTTCGAGAACAGGGCGTCTCAAATCCTCATTCTCGATTTCTTGCTGCCATAAATTCATTACCGCGGTAATTGGACAAGTATGTTGCAGCACGTATGTTTAGTGATGAAGTAAGTGATCCTTATGCGCTTCTCAAGGCTTCTCAAGGAACTAGTCAGATTCGCGTTAGTTGGCACCGCCTTGTCATTTCGTGCGTTGAGTCTTTGATTATGATTTTGGCTGTCACACACCCATGAAGGTATTTATTATGTGCAACATAGATGTTCCAGCTCCTTTGTTAAAGTAACTAATACAATGATCTGACAAGCACGGAGATCAGCGACGCAGTTGCCACTTCAGATACATGGCTCTCACCCGGAGTTTATGAGATTGAAACATTTTAATAACGGTTCGTTTTTTTGAAGTAGCATATTAGTGCGCAGAACTGGCGTCGTCATCTATTACGTGAAGGATACGCTAACTGCAGGGACCATAGTAACTTTCGCGAAAAAAAGGAGAATACGTAGGATGTGATGCTGCGAACTGAAATGTTATGGATGAGAAGTTTATCTCAGCCGCGCAATTTCTATCCTTGATCCTCTGCAACCAGTTCTCCGAGAGATTGTCTAGTCGCCGGAATGTATGAGAACAAGATCTAACACCGGAAAGCGTATTGGTTTTGTCTACATATGTAGAAGGAAAAATTGTAACTGTCGTCGCCCGATCTACCATTATTATTTTTCTTGCCTTGGGTTCCTAGTGGAACATAGGGGGTCAGTTGCACGTCGCCATTTCACTCTGTTCTCTGCGGTCTTTTGAACCTGGCTCCAAGACTGCTCACAAGCTTTCATTTCTTCCTCGCATGATCTCTTCCATGTCACCCTCGCCTCGGATGGCCAACTCATCGTTTCCCATCTGGGTTCCATTCGACGACCTGGCGCGTGATGTCCTCAGTCGGTCTTCTCAGTGTATGCTCGACCCATTTACACTTTCTTCTGCATATTCGTCAGGTGATAAGTTCTTGGCTGGTTGGTTCGTCATCAGAGTTCCTTATTGCTCATCCTTTCTGGCCATCTGATCTTCAGCATTAAGTGAGCGTAGGCGGCAGCTGCTGATGAATGTCTGTAGTTTGTTGGAAATGCTTTTCGTGACGCGGTGAGTCTCTCAAACATCACATAGAAGCACTGACTTGACTGAATTAGTGTTGAAAATCCTGATGTTGTTCCACATGCTGAGTGCAGAAGATCTCCACACTGGTTTCAGACTAATGGAGGCCTGTCTTGCTGTCTTTCCGATCCTGGCTTTGACGTCCTCGTCTGTGCCACCTGTAGTTGAAACGATGCTGTCCAGCATAGGTAGGTGAAAGAGACAACTTCTTTTAGGTTTGTTCCGTTGATGGTGATTGGTGCTTGTTGTTGTTGGTGGTCTTGGTTGAGTATCTTCATCATCTCCTTCTTCTCTACATTCACTTGAAGTCTCGTCTTCGCCAACCTGCTTCTTCTGTCAACCTGTTGGATTTTGCCTGTAGACCTTCGAGTTCCTGCGACAGGACGTCAGACATAAATCATCATCGTTGGCGAAATCCAAATCTTGTAAGCTCCTTTCATCGGTCCAGACGGTGTGTGCCAATCTTCTAGCTTCTCACTGTTTGCTTCATGGTCCAGTCCACCACAACCGGGAAGGTCATCGGTGATAGTGGGTGGCAACCTTGTCTTACTCCTGTCTTCACTTCAGGGGCGTCACTGAGCCCTCCATCGTGGATCATTAGGCATGTGGCGTCGTCATGTAGCTGAGGAATGAGGTTGATAAAGATTTGTGGCACTCCATAGTTTTGAAGTAACTGACAAATACTTCATTCTATGCTCCGTTCTCTGACAACTCGTAGCGTAGCCTTGCGATTTGTTCTTTCTGAAGCCAGGCTCTCCCAGTCGTAGTTTTTAGTGATGAACATTGTTTAGTCTGTCCAGGATGTTGCGGCATAATATTTTGTTTGGGGTGGGCAGAGGTGAGGCATGATTCCGCGCCAAATCTTGCAAAGGCTTAGGTCTTCTTTCTTCGGCAGTTTGACAAGGCAGCCCTTCTTCCAATCTGCAGGTACCTTTCCTTCCTCCCTTGCAAACCTTCTGCAGCAGTGGTGTGAGTATATCCGTTGTTGTCTCTGCGTCCGTTTTCAGTGCTCCTGGTGGAATTCCATCTGGTCCTGTCGCTCTCCCGGATTTTAACAGTTTCATGGTTTCCAGGACCTATGCTTTTGTCGGAGGGTTTGTGTTCACCGGCAATTCTGTGTCTGCTGGTGATGTTTCTGGACGAGTTGTAGGTGGTAGTAGCCTGTTCTTAGTGAACCACATTTATCGACGTTTAAATCAGGATAGGACTCTTCACATGGTATTGCAATTTGACTTGATTCTTGTCAAGCACTAGTCCTAGGGTTGCTTAGCTCACGAGTTTAGCAAGAATGAGCCATCTGAGCATATGATGTTTTGTCCTAGGGGAAAGAGGTTACGTATGCCATAAATATAAACTGTAGACACGAAAGCCAAATGATATTTCCTTTAGTGACACCAGCAGTTATGTGCCTATGTTTAGCCTACACGAGATTTACTTTAACCCTTTTTTACCATCACTAAGACATATCTTTAATCACCTGAATAACGTGTCAAAAACCCCAGTTGGCTACAGCTTTTCGAAAAGTATGCTACATTTCGCATCACTCTCAGCAATACCAGTGCCCGGTTGTTGCACTTTCCCGAATATACAGACAAGTTAAACGCCAGGTCTGTTTTAATCGCGATAAAAACGAATTTCAAAATAATCTGAACGTATAAAAAATTCAAACAAGAACCTCCTAGATGTCTCAGTGGGCTAGCTACGGCTACTTCACCTCAATTCCGTTTCCAGTATGATGTTTGCCATAGTTGACACTGGCAGCAACATTTTGTTCTACTGTGCGGTAAGTATGGTATTTCCTCGCTTATTTTCATCTCAGGCTTGACGAAAGTTCATCACTAGATCGCCCTTCAACGATCGTCCATCGTTTCGTGTGTGCTGCATTTCGCTGTCATGGGCAAATTGATACCATTTGACTGAGGGCGGGCAGCTTAACGGTACTTACAGCTCCTTTGCAAGTTTCAGAGATTATTACAATGGGTGTGGGAATGTAGTAGAGAGTTTTGTGCAGGATATCTGCTTGAAAATAAGTTTACATACTTGAAGAGACAAACGCATTCCATTTCAGTCCAACTTTTGGTCTCGAATCACTTACCTACATGAAGAGAGAAAAACACGGCGGCAGGCTGCACCTCGTATTTTATGCTATACTCTGAAGAAAAAGGCGTGATTAGTTTTGAGTCGACCTGTCCAAAGCAGTTCTCCGTTCACGATCAGGTACCTTGGCTTGTCTTCATTTATGCATTCCTTTGGCATTTTGTGGATCATTCATGACTTCCAAAAGTGTGTCTGGCAGGGTTAGCCTCCCTCGGAGACCCCCTGGCTATTGTGCATCACTCTATAAAATAGGTTCGTTGATGGAGAACAGCATGGATTGGGAGCTGACTATCTCAGGATAACAACCTATCATCGAAGACAGACCACTCAGTACGCCTATTGAGGTCATATTTATGAGGGAGCTGCCACTCTCGCTAGGACTTCCTGTCTGGGATTTATTGAAAATACTGAAAGCTTTTTGGTTGATTGACTCATGAGAGACCTAACTAAGAGCTTCTTCAGTGATCAGAGATATGTAGTTAGTACTGGCATGGTATCATTCAGGTAAAAATCAGTCGGTGCAGACTAACATCAGAGAACGATGCGAGGCTTATTTTCCATCCTATTTAATGTTGGCCAAATGTCAAGGGAGGTTGGATCTACTTCTTTTGGTTCCGCGGCCGAAGCCTAAAGTTAAAGAGAGGATGTGGATTATGACGCCTCCCATGGCCAGTGGAGAAAAACCCCTTCTATAGGACCTACTAGGTTGTATTTGCCTTTACTGTTCTATTCTTTATTTCTGCATCGGAACATGTCCTTACTGACATGCTTTCTTACTGTCGGTGTTGCTTAAGCTCGTTGAAATACTTATATCAGTTTCTCAATCTTAGTAAAACTGTATTTGCATTCATCTTTCATGATCCAGTTTATTCAACTGTAGGTTGCTGTGTCTGAAGTCCTTTATATTTTCGCTGATGTTTTATTTTGTTCTAGGTGTTGCAGCAGGTCATTATTGCTTTGGTTTTGACTCGAACGTCTGCTTGAGACATTCTTGCTCTTTAATGTGACTCTTGGGGACAGATGTTTCAGTCCTGTTTGCTGACAATGCTTCGACTTTGTGTATCACTATGTAATCTTCATCACCAACTAATCCTCTTTGTCAAGTAGGTCGACATTTTGAATTAAAGAATTTACACCGATTGCATAGCCCTGGTCACGCACTGTTGGGCTGCCTTTTCGTTGCGCATTGTATAATGATCAAATAATGCTGTAGATTTGACTCAGAATTAATGCAAATATAACCAAACCGATTGTGTTCCACTGTCTTTAGTATATATCTTGGCTGCATGTGGCCCAAGGAAGCTAAGCGTACTGCACAGAAAGGAAGCGGCTGTGTACTTCTGGTAGATTTGGTACCTATTCTGGGCTGGACGATGCGTTGTGATAGGTGGAATAGTGTTTTGATCGTTACACGGTTGACAAGTGTACGTCTAAGGTTTGCCAAAAGAATTTTCATTTCATTCGTAAAACCTGATTAGCGAGACGTCGGAGAATACACAGAGAGAACTACATTTTATAAATCTAACCACCCGTAATAAACGTATAACGTACTTTTGGCTCTTCATAGCTAGCCAGTATCTTTCACCCACAGTCGTTGTGTTGTCATTGTGACACACTCCAACATTTTGGCAGGTAGGCCGTACTTCACTTCGATCGATGGCTTTGAAGACGAATGGTGTTCGAAGCTGCTCGGTCACAGGGGACTTATTAATAGAGTAAATTAAGTGACGGGCGGAAATGTGAATTGTGACTGCCTCCAACTCTAGCCAGCGTAATGCGCATTAAGTTCAGCATGAGTAGAGGTTCCGAAGGCGTTTTACATTAAGTCATATGACGGAACGCATTAAAGTCGGTCCTAAATCTCCAACTTGTTGACATCAAAACCCTTCCATTAGCAGAAGGAACCCAGAGGAGACCAGAAGATAATAATAATAATAATAATATATTTCATGCAACAAAGGTTACATGAATACAAACCAGTTTACAGGTTTGATCACTTTGGTAATGGGAGATAACTATTATGTACAATGTTATGCTATACATTAGATGCTGTGATTTATGGCATATAGGAGGCATGTTGAAGCAGGCTCAGTTCGAATTTGAAGATTATCCGGTCATCGTTTGAATCATCCAATATTCTTGAAGGTGAGGCCGCATCACAATCATGACCTTGGGGTGTGCGCGTTCGTCATCAGGTTTCGGTGCCAATATTTCCCACTGACGAATGCGATTTGTAGGATTCCATTTGAATGCAGGACTGGTTAAGTAAATCTGAAAAGTGAATAACAAAAGCGAGCAGCAGGCGAAATTTGTAACAGGGGCACAAAAATACGCAGGAGTAGATCGACCATGATACATCTGGGTGAGTTTGTACTGACTATTAAACTTACTTGAGGAAGTGTCCAGAACCAACTGTTTAGAGGTAAGCTTAGGTGGAAGAAGATGAAGGTGCGCACGACAGTAATGAAAGTCAGCCTGAAGCTGAAGATATCACTACGAAATAGAAAGATTAGAGGATATTTGACCAGGTATTAACTTGTTATATACCTATGTACAAGCGTATGATGAAGTTATAAACATTTAGGTGAAATTCGTGGTTTTTTTTTGTTCTTAGGACCACCACCCTTTATCTGGTTACGAGGGGAATGGTCATGGTGTTGCCTGTTGAGCATTACCATATCGGGTCTACCGAAACTATGTTGGTGCAGAGTACTTAGATGTAAGGGCAAATAATAAAGAGTTGCATGCTATGAAAATGCACCGACAGACAGTTCTTTTATCTTTTCGGAGTGGAGAGTTTACTTTAAGGGGCGATTTTTAGGAAATAGGTGTTAAGTCGTGAGATCGGTTAGGTTGTGAAGAAAAGTAGGTTACATTTGAGTATCTAATAAGTTCACTGTAGCATATCGTGTCGCACTCCGCTTCCTGTCCACTCTTGGTCATTTTTTTTCTAAGAAATTAGACGAGTTGATTGAGATTATTTCAGTAGGCATATACTAAAAAGTGTTCGTATACCAGTTTATTCAGCCCTGTCAAAATTCCCACGTGGCTCGTTCATACGAACTAGTGGCGGATAATTGCCTGAAACTGATAGCCTTGTGCACAGTGATATTCAAGACTAAGGCTGATAGCAATTTTGATGGACCTTGTAGGATAACGGCCAACGTTTAAATGTACGCGACGCTCTACACGTTGTTGTGCTGTGTCCCTCCTTCGAGATGTTTTTGTCAAACGTGTCATGCATCTTGATCGATAACGCTGATAATTTATTCTTAAATTGCAAGGGGACATCGACTTTACAGACATGGTTGTCACTAAAATGCACATTCTGGTACAGATATACATATTTACCTAAGCGCGTTCCAGGCAACGGTGATTCCCAGAACAAACTAAAGGCGGAAGGCATGAAACAGTTATTGCAGGCAAACTGTTTAACCAGTGACGAGGAGAAAGAACTTCTAGAATCATGAGGTAGAGAAGCTTTGGTAGTAATGATGGGAGATGAAAATATTACGTCACAGATAGCAAGCAAAGGTCGGAGAAGGATATCACGTAGTTCATATAAGAAGGAAGCTATTCGGGCCGGATTTCAGTGACAAAAACAACCATTCCCAGGGAATGAATAAACGCGGGTGGAGCCTGTGTATCACTTGGGCCACTCCGCATAACAACTTATCTAAACAACTATACATATGACATGTATGCCACGAAAAGAGGTAGTGCATGGTAAGAATGCATGAAAACGCGTATTTAATGCCCAGTGCTGAAAGGTTTTGAGTTCATTTCCGTTTACCACTTGGTCTTCCAACGTCACATACCCGCCCTTTGGCTTCAGACGTAGATGGATGCGAGGATGAGTGGGCGTTAATTCAAATGGAGTGGAGAACCATCTGAAGAGGTTTTTGTGCTTTCTAAGCATCGTCACGTCCGGTGCAAAAAATAAGAGCCTCCTGTTTTACGAGTGTAGCTCTTTTCGATGTTTACTGGCCACCAAGTGTGATTGGTGAGTGGGTGGTATTTCGTGCCGTTTGATCACGTGTGAACTACCAATTGTACTTGTAAGCTTTTGAGGGGAATTCAGTGAAACTGCTTGTGAAGAGTGCATATTACACATACGTAAAATAAAATATTTGTATACCACATAACTTTTACTGTCATATTCCAGTAAAAGTGTGGTGAAGAGGCGAAAGGGTTATAAACTGCAATAAGTTGTATGGTTAACACGGCGCCAAAGATATACAGCCGTGGGCTAACGAGTGTTTGTTGTGCACATACTGATGGAAATTAGGCTTTACTGGTGGCTGAACTGCTCTTAACCGTCCGCTCTATTTAAGTGGGCATTATTGGCGTCAACGGATTTCCCGGTACACAAGGCGTTTCTAGTCGACTGCTGACGCTAACCTCTTTTTTGGAATTAACTGAGACTGCCCAGGGATATATACCGTCCGAGAAGTACAGTGTAGTTAATGCTAACATGACGACAGTGAGTCCGTGCTGCACTGCGCAAAAGAGGTACGAATAGTCTTCCTCAAACCAGTATTTCACACCACGGTATGAAGCCAAATAGGATATTCGGGGGGAATATCAATCCCTTTGATTTTGCTTATAGAAAACAGAAATGAAAAATGAGGAACAGTAATGGATGCATTTTCTCGACATCACAATCACTGCAATCTTACGCATCCGGCTCGTAATATATTCCACTCGCAACTTAGCTATTGAACAGAAAAAAATTCATTTGAAAAAAGTCCTAGTTGGTGGCTTCTAGCTGCATATGAACACTCACTTTATGTTCTGCATATTCTTTGAGCCGCGTAGATGAATACCTTTGTTAGTGACCAGTTTTGGACTTTGTTGACCAAAAATAAACGTGTTTATTTCCACTGACCACAAAACAGTACAAGTGTGGACGTAAACTTATTCAAAAACATTGACCACGTTCTTAATTTGTTGTGAACATGCGGATGGGCTATGTCGAGACCGACAGATCCACAAGGACTGAAATCCACTCGGAGACTGTGATGATGATGATGATACTGATACCCATTTTAAGTCTTACTGGAGGGAAGCTACCAGTCACTTACTGCAGACCTCTGAAGGTGTCTGGTTGAAAGTCTACAACAGGGTTTCGATGCAGAAAGTTTTTCTGCCACCTAACTTGTTGGACCTTTGTCAGGAAATAGATGTAAGGTTACTTCACTCAAGCGGGATTTTCCGCCGATGCACAAAGAAGACAGTGAGCAGAATCTAAAGCAGACTGCTTTAGAAAGGGAAATATATTCGTAAAAACCCAGTTACGTTTTGTGACCCCATGGAAACTAATTCACATGTCCGAATAGAACGTGCAGACAAACCAGCTCATATTGTGCAAAAGTGACAACAATGCGAGATTAAACGTCGCCGTTATTGGTGCGTGAGTTCCGCCTGAAGATGCGAATTTCTGTGAACATATGAATGGGTGCTTACATGTGAAAAGGGAATCTAAATAAGAAACTCAATTTGCGTGTACGTATACTTTAGGTGTGATGAATGTGTACGTGTTACCTGCATGTACTACACTAGTAGATTAGGATTCGGTATGATGTGAAAATAATCTTTGAATAATTCAGAACTGGTTGCTTGAGGGTAAAGTTATACGCATGTTTAAGTCGCCTTCTGGATCAGGCCGTGACTTTTGACCCATCGCTGGAACTTTCCCCTTTTGAAGAAAGTGGGGAAAGTATTTCTACTTTTTCTTGCAGCTCCTTGAAGGCTTTAAAGGGTTCGAAACTGCTTACCTACAAACGCAGTAGAGGTGCTTAGGATGCTGAAACTACCTTGCGCCGTAATATTGCTTCTATTCTGGACGAGGGTGATATGTTCACTTTGCTGTCTTGGATTACATATAAACCTTTGACCCTGTTCCTAGACCACTGCTGCTGAATGGGCTTGCCTTTTGCCCATACTGAGCCTTGGGTTACAAAGTGACCGCACTCTAACTTTTATGAAACGAAAATGGTGTATTGTTTGTAAAAGGAAGAGCTCCACTTAATTACTTGGTGAATCTTCAAGGTGCAATACTTCTTCCGTTTCTGTCTTCTTTCTTTTTGCAATGTTTATCCCATTTTTGCAGAAACTAGTTTTATTGAGTACAGTAATGATCCTACGGTGTTTGTGCCAGGCAACTCTCATACTGCTCTCAGCCAAAAGAGTTCTTGCTCACAGTCGACCGGCGATATTTCTCAGATGACCTCAAGCCCAACCCTTCTAGATGTCAGGCCGTTAATTTCAGCCTCAGGCGTAAACAAGACTTGTGTGTGATGCTCGGGCTCCACGACTCCTTCAAACTGTTGGTATTGTTCTGAAAGGTGAATCGAATGTTAACGATGTTTAATCGAATTTTTCTTCTGCTTTTTGTGGGCCATCTCATAGCCTTCCGACTTCCAGAGACGTCTTTTGCTCAACGTAATGCGTAAAGAAACTGAGAACCTCTGGTACAACTGGGCCTCGGCTTTTACGGTCTAATAATTCCTGCATCTTACTTTTTTCTATTGTTCCTGGTTAATCGTTCCTAAGCTACCGCTACATGTACACGATTCGAATGGTTCTAGGGAAGCATGCATTGTCTTTGGAATATAACATGCTGTAAATTCCAGGTCTTGCCAAAAGTTGTTTGGAATAAGGTGATTATTTTTATCATTATATTAACTAATCCATGTCGAATTTGTGGCTGGAAGTCGTTAGGTTTCCAGTTCTACAGTACTATTTGAGGGTAGTTTCATCTTCCCTGCATGCTGTCCGGTGCAAATTTGGATTTCAGTGAATGGCTTTCCAAATATCAGGCATCACAGTCAGTACATCGTATCCCATGAGAAGGTTAGAGAGATCCTGTGTTGGCTATTTTGAAGAAAGCTTGTTTTCCTTTCATCTTTTTATCGCAGCTATGTAAGAAATCCTGTGTTCACAGTCTCATGGCCCAGACCATTCAGCACCAGTGAAAGAAAACATTCCACGACTTCCTTTTGGACGGGAGAAGTTTCTTTGCACAGTCATATGCCGACGGATAACAGCTTTGGTGGTTTACCATGAATCGACCATAGGATAAAATTTACCACTACAACCCCAAGCATCTTGTTGAAACTGACCCATACTTTTTGAACAGTAAATTTGGCACCAAATCATAAGTCCGAAAATTGAACACGTCTTCTGATAGCCGTGGTCCCTAAGTGTCGAGGCACTGAACAGGGTTTGGCCTCGTCTTAAGTCACGTTAAAGGCCTTTGCCTCAAATAAAAGAGATGGATGTCTAACGATACATAATGGGAACGGGATTACAGGACTAGATTTATCCCTGGTGGAACACCTGTCACTAAGCTTGTTGGTATATTTTGAAACAGACATTCAAATACGGTCCAAACGAGGTTACGCGGATCGCCTAAAATAAGGCGGTGCTGGTATTTTCCTCAGCCCACTCTCTGTTTCGCATAGGCAAGTTAGCACTACTGCAGACCACCAACTCACAGAGAGTGAGCACACGGGAGGTAGCTCAACTACACATCTAAATTGTCATACGATCGCCCAAAGATATCTGGAATCTATTAAAAATGAGGAGCACAAAGCAATGCCACTTACAACCCTTGGTTTCTTATTTGTGTAAACGCTGATCTCCCGGTGACTAGGACAAGTTCTAACTGTCAGAAGCACGTGGATATGTGGCAACAATCAGGGCGCCTGGAGATCCCCAAGCCCTTGAATCGAAAGTCAAATGTTAACGGCACTTGTGAATACCTCGCATTTGTCTCCTGGCCTGTCGAGAAGGAAGCTGGTATCGTTCATTTGCAATACTAGGCTATCAAAACGTTCAGATCCTTTCTCTTTCTCTCCATTTCATTTTTAGGATTTTAGTTTAGCCAAAGCCTTATCCCTTTCAGTTCGGAAAATGCATAATAGCGCGCCAAAGTCATTGACTGAGTGCTTTCATCCGCAGTCCGTCAAACTGTTCATAGATCAACTTCTCAACACAAATGCCTGCGGGGACGATCCTGCCGATGCCTCTAGAACAGAACTTTGAAGAATTAAGCCCACCGAATCTTATCATTTCTCCTAAAAAGGGGATTACGATTGATTATTCACTGGCACTTTCCACAGGTGTATTAGCTCAGGTGACTCGCCCTAGTTTTACTTGTATAACTTACCCGATAGTTTCTGTATTTTGTGTTACTGCCTCGGTCACCCCCGTTTTGTGGTCATTAGCAAGGCAACTCGATCTATATTTTTATTCCCTCGAGGTTTTTATCACCTCCAGGTTAGTTTCTTGACAACGGCGTTTGGTCCATGAAAATTACACAATTTGGCCCTGGGTTTTTCCCGGATTCTACACAGTACCAAGATCTTCAGTTTGCTTTCAAGAAGGAATGTTACCTGATGCGAGGTTAGATTCTAGTCAATGATAAGAGGCAGTGGGGTTCCAACCATATGAATGGAGAGTTTTTGAACTGTGGATTGCTTAAATATCACAACTGTTGGTGTGATCACCGGCTGTAATTTCTCATGAAATAACAGCAAAATAAGAACGCATAACTGTGTGCAAACTTCGCATCGGAAGTTTAACCATGACACGTTGATGGAGTTTTAATTTGCGGCTTTCTTCGCTTGGGAGGTAAAGGTTGCACTCTAAGAAAATCCGTACTCCCGCCAAAAGAACACAACACTAAGTGAGATAATGACTGCCCTACCCTCCAACCCCCGGTAGCATCGAAAATATTGGCAAATTTGCGTAGTGATTTGTGAATTGTACTCATCAGGTTGCGATTAGAACTAAGCTGAGTAACGTACTTGGAATGAAGTTAGTTGGTCGGACCCGGGGGATTATGACTAACGCTACAAGCGATTTACTTTAGACAACACAATGTAGCAAACAAGAAAGCAGAGGTGGAAGTACGACGTGTTTATTACAAGCACTATGTTGGCCAGGTCAAACGGGCGAAATTCAACGAGTACATTAAAAGTTATTCACCAGTCAGCCACAGTCCACAGTGAATATAAAGTTTACAACAGATAGAAATCACAACCAAGTTTACTGGGCACTGCAAGTTCCTCATTTTCTGCTACGTTAATACTGGCCGTCTTTTGATTCTACCACTTATCCATAAGACTCAGCGCTCATCACTTTTATGACGACCCAATGGACCTTAAGGAATTGTCCTGATGCGGACTTGACAGACGCAGAGGCAAATCTCTAATTGTCCGTACTTGTTATATACCCACGAATACGAGGCCAAGGAGGAACAAAATAGCGCGGTTGGATGCAGTGGTATGTTTACGTGGTCGTGCAAAGACACTGATGCGTTCCAACTAACTGGCCACAGGGTCAAATACGAGCAGTGCAATGTAACACGACAGCGTGCCAAATGGCTAGGGTGCTTGACCGTGTGCCTTCAGCTTAGCGAATACAGTTAAGCTATGAAGGTCAGAACCAATATTGAATCTAATCCAACCTAGGCTATTGATTTTAGAGGAGTGTATGATGCTACAAATCTCTCCTTCTACTCAAGGCCTCACCTTTCCAATTAGCTTATCATCCATGATGTCAATGCCTTTAGGAAATTCCCCATCCACGTCACAGTTTCAACTTCTTTTTTAGCATTCTGTTACTAAATTCCATAAATACCTTCTTTTTCAAATCCTTGCTGTCACAATATTCGTGTTTCCATGGATATAATTTTAGGTTTTACTTCAATTGCTTGCTTTTTGGAATATCTAGTAAATCCTTTTATCCCTCTCTAGGGTTAGGGACAGCCCTCTGGCGAAGTGATATTTAGAGGCTGAGTCTGTGTTACAGCATCAGGGACATATTACCCATCCCTTAAAGTGAAAGTGTAATCAGCTCTGGCCACTATTCAGGTCTCTCAGAGTAACAATAGTTGGCTGGTTAGAGCGACTGCCTTAACATTCATCAAATATCAGTAATCGTTTCGTAAGATGAGGAAGGTAAGCATGAAGAAATAATCTGGTTTATACAAATTCCCAAGATATTGATCTTTGGTTTGGTTTAGTTGCATTTTTGAACAGAATGTAGCCGCGCGGTATCTAAAAATGACCGGGTGATGAGGTATTTTGGGGGATATTCCATGTTTTATTTCTGTATCTAGTCACTTTGGCTCCTGTTCCCAATAAACATTAGAACCCTCCCATATATGAGCTAATCAAGCAGTTAATTGGAGTGCGAATGGAAGTATAGCCTTCCTGAGTGTTATATAATTTTTTGAGGTAAACGAAAGCTATCCTTAACTTCAGGCATAATGACTGAGTTTTGGAGGACGGTGAAGTGTAACAACTTCTGCAGGGCGTAGCTTGACACATGTGGAAGTACCATATAGCCATCTGCGTGTGTTGTCTTGTGTTTCTATGTTTAGGAAATTAGAACGAGTTAGATGAACATGTGTGAAGGTTATTTCAAAGAAGTAATACGCAGGAATATAGTTGCTGTAGATCTCTTGCCTTGTATTCATATGAGTGAATGCAGATTGAGTTTGGGTATCGAGATCTGAGCCAAAATCTACAGAGATTCATTACCGGTGTAAATCAATTACGCCTCTCAAAACTTCATTCCTTTGATATGAAAATAGTGAAGAGATGAAGAATTTGCTCAGAATCTGCCATGTTGGCGCAGTTGCAGATATTTTCCTGTCAAAATTCCGAAAACTTTATTCTTATTTATTTATTCCTTTTTATGCAATACACCCTTTTTGGCTAAAAAAATCAATCTTTTTCCGTTCACTTTTTGGGTGGTGTCGTGAAATGTAAATTCAAATGATGGTTCTATTTAAAGTCCTCTGGTGACTTATGAGTCGGTAATCTCTCTATCAGTTAGTGTGTAGTCGGAGTTGTGATTCTTCGATTTCTTAAAACTTTGAATTTTTCTAATGCATTACGTCTTTTTCAGTTATTGGTCTAAAGTGATCAATTTCCAATTGAGGCAATATCCTTACATGCCCAGTCCGTGCTGATCAAGGACGTGATTGTCGTGACAGACAATCATTGTTTTCACTTTGTCCGGTTCCCGTAGGTACCCGAAGATGCTTTGTAATCGGCTTAGGTTCTCTACCTGACCGTTGAAGTCTTACTAGCATTACCGTATTTGCGTTTGTGGTTAAATAGGCAGCTTTTGATAAGATTCAACTGAACTGTTTTAGATGAGCATATAAGTGGAGACTACAGGTATGCGTCAGTGTCATGATGCTTTATAGCTCCTGCAGAATAAATTAGTCGAACAGAACACAGACGAATGTAAATAGGTAGACAGTCGAGAGGTAGATTGTTTTGAAAAACGTAATACTATCCCTATGCTAGTTAGTTCATTCGACTTAACTATTGAATGTCACGACAATCAGGTGGATTCCTCAGTATAAACACACCAATAAGGCTAAATGAATACCCATACTTGAAGTCTATGTTTGCATCTCACACAGCTTACATCTGCGGTGTGAAGTGCATAAAAGTGTGGCAAGTGACACTTGTAGTTCGAACTGACATTAAGTTCGGATGATAAAAACTTCTATTTGAAAGAAGCAGTCATATGAACACCGAAACGGTGTTTTGCTAGTTATAATCGGTGGCCATATAAAATGCATTGAAGATAATTTTCGTGACGAATGGTGGGGATGAAAGAAGCAACTGCTCTGGGTTCAGATTATGGTTAGATGGGCTTCGTTCGCTGTTGTAATATGTTGCCAGATACTAAGACAAATCATGCAATCTGGAACAATCGTGCATTAGTTCATATTATCACGTGTCATAGTAGCTTAAATGAATAAGTGAACGGAAAAAGAATCGTATCAAAGCAGATAAAAGTGTGTAAGCTACTAGAGAAGAGAATGATGGTTGTTGGAGGTGTTGGAAGACGTCATTGGGATAGATTCTTAGACACATCATAAAGTGTCCCCAACCGTTGATTCCTGTTGTCTCGAGAACCCCATAGAAATAGTACACTTACCAACATTGGTTCAGATCAACAGTCACAGGCCTCATGAACTGGTGTTATAGGTTGGTTCGATCACCCATGCTTCGACCAACGCATATCGACTGACTTATGTAGTACCCTTTGGTCCACTGTGAAGACATCCATGGTCAGAAACCTATAACCCTCATGTAATTCTTTTCGGCATTTCACATCATGTATAAAACGCGTTTGGCACTTGCCGATTTACATCTCTGACGCTGATAAAAAAAATATAGGGGTGTGTATTATAGGACTGGCATCCTGCTCCGCGGTGTGCTCTGTTGCGTCATAAACTTGTCATACTTGGTCACTGAAATGATCTGAAGAGAGCATAGGTTTCTGATCATTTGTTTTCACAGTATAGCTCACGTGCGAAGGACCGAAGTTAGTCGATGAGGTTTGGAAATTTCATCGACTGAAAAGGCTTTTGACATGTGCTGTGCATGCTTAGCTACCGCCTGCCTCGACGAACAACGTTGGTTGAAGTAGCGTTGGGTTGCAAATCGACTCGGTGATCGAACCAATGCATGACACCAGTCCATGAGGTTTATAATTTGGTTTGAACCATTGCTGGTAAGTGTACTGTTTGGCTGGTATCCTTGAGATAATAGGAATCAATGGTCGGTGACTATTGGTGACATGGCTAAAAATCGGTTACAGTGGTAGAGTATTAACTCTTTAACATTTTCGACAGTTCGGATATTTTTATCAGCTTTCTTTTTATATTTAGGGTAAATATATTTGTAATGAATGTTTGCACAAAAGCATTCATTACAGATATATTTATAACAAATTGCTTCTCTTCACAATGCAGAAAATTTTCATGGATGTAATTACCTTTTATAGCTACTTTTCCCTCATACACTTTTGTCTCTGATAAAGTTGAACAAGAGTGGGAAGGGTAAACATCCTTGATGGACTCAGCTCATCTAATAACACCATAAGGGTTTCGAGCACAGAGCCTTCAACAAAGCGAAGTATTCATCCGACCCCCCCATTTCTGTGTGGGACACTACCGTAAGACTTCTCTATCGAGGGAGTCAAGTGCCGCCTTCATTAAAAAAATATCCAGTGTTGGGCGTCGTTAAGTGTCTGTGTTGCAGAACCTGGCGGAGGGTGAATATCTAGTCGACATACAGCCGGGTCTGAAACCTACCTTTTTTTTTCGGGTTTGCTGTTTTCCAGCTTCACTTAGACGTCTATTGGTGATGGGACCTAGACACTATAATTGTCAGGCCAATTCCCGCGTAGTTATCCCGAAGGATTTCTCCTCTTTTTTAAGACGAACAACCAGTGATTGAGACCAATCAGTGGGGATCGTATCTGATTCCCACTCACTAGCTAACATTCCAGTTGGCCTGACCAATAATTCTCTGCTACCGTCCTTAAATACCTCTGAAACTAGTCTATCTGGCCCTGCTACCCTTCCTCATTTCAGACTACTTACCGCTTTCCCAACTCCTGCAAGTATTGGGGGTCCTGTCTGGATTTTCCATTCGGCATCCGATTTGACAGCTGGCAACGGAACAGTAGGTAGAGACTAGTTAGACTGTTCCTCGAAGTGTTCCAACCGTCATTCTATTTGTTCTTCTTGCGAGTGAATCACAAATCCATCCTTTTTGATTAGTCTCTCTAACCATTGATGTTTTTGTCTTGGTGTTCGTGATAATTCTAAATATGCCTACTTATCGCCACTACGTTTACCATCTTATCCTTCGCTACCCACCACTACTCATGTTCACTGCGAAGACTTCGCATCAGTTTACGTCTGAGTTGTTTTCGCTCCCGATTATGCATTTACGTGGGTCCATTGATTCTGAAGCTTGACCTATAGCTGCTACCTTGATGTGGTGGTTGGACTTGTGTATCACGATAACCCAACAAGCTATGCTGGTGGAATGCTTTTTCCCTCGAGGTCCTACTATACCAGAAAGGTCTGTTGGATAGTAGTTAGACAAAAAGCAGTTACCGTAACATGTTCTTAAACGATGAGAAGACGCACTGCGATGGCTTAGATTAGTCATCAGTGGTTATTGGTAATCCGAAACCGTAGGGCGTGTGTCCAACCATATCTCCTATTCTACAAGCCAGTTGTCGTGGCATCAAAAAGGCCGTATGTGACCTGCCTCAAGCAGATATCTTCTGGGCTCTGCGGTCACAAAAATCTTTTTCTTTTCAGGTACCTTGAAAAAAAACCTTCCACGGTGTGGGCAGCCAGGAAGTGTCATCTATCCGTACCCTTCCAGTAGTACACAAAACCGAGTCACACATAACTTGTCCTCCTCAACTGTGTCTCCTCCTTTACCTTCGCACCCGCCTTCTGATATTAGTATTGAACCTCTTACGCCTTATCCAACCTCTCAATCTGCAACCATTGTCAACGATCAAAGTCATCGATACCTCATTCCTAGTCTCCTAAGACCCCACTATCAATTTCATGTAGAAGCTTTCAACGTCCAGACTCTATGCCAAATCGGACAGCAAGCATCGCTCACCGAAATTCTGGAATCTCTTGCCATGTATGTATGCTGTGTCTCTGAGACGCGTATACACTACCCGAGTGCGGTTATTAAGTCGACCTCACCTGGCCGTAGTGGTGAGTTTTCAAAATTCACTTTAAGAGTATCCGAAGACTCAATGGTGCACTCACTGGTATAGGGATAGCACTGAGTCGTAGGGCAGAGTGCGCTTCTTGACTAGATACTGGTAAAAAAACCGTCTTTGTGCTGTTCGACTGACTGGATCTGTAAGGACTAGGGAGGGTAGTGAAACCAACCGATGCCTATTCGTAATCACCGCCTATGTATCCACCGACTGTAGTTCGGATGATACAAAAGACGAATTCTATACGCTGTCAAATTTACTATAGAAAGCAAAACGTCCAGATGTAGTTATAATGCCAGGTGAATTTAACGCTCAAGTAGGGAAGGATTTTGGAGGTATTTATAGAATACTATGCCTACGAACCGACAAAGGTGGTCGTCTGTTGCAGTTTTTCTCTGACAATTGCTTGCTTCTGGCCAGCACTAACTTTGGGCATAAGGAGAGACATTGTCTCACACGGCGTCCGCCGACATCAAACCGATAATGGATACGTGGATGACATTGCTACAAGCCATCGTTGGAGAGGATCGATGGAGAATTGACACTCTTTCTGGAGTACCAGTTTAGACTTTGATCACGCGCTAGTACAGGCTTGTATATGTCTATATTTTACTGGTCTCAGGAAACGAGATAGTGAGGCCTGTTTACGGTTGGTTGGCAGATAAAAATGTCAAGTCTGCATTTAGGCAAGTGGTAACCAAGCATTTATCTGAACATGACAGCAATGCTCACCCTGGGGAAACCTGGTGTGACATTAAGTCTTCTGTTGAAACAGTGGTAAAGACAATTGTTAACTTACACCCGAAGATTAACAAACATCATCGGATTTCCACGACGTCATCCAAACTGATTGATGTGAGAAGACTGCTTCCAGTTGACTATCTCTGACCACGATGAACAACCAAAACAACTTAAACTTAAGTTGCCCAAAAGTCTTCACATCGATAACGAGGAGTGGTGGGTAGCGAAAGAGAGAGAGATGGAGAAGACATCAACGTTTGGTAACACTTGGCAACTGTTTAGGCTTGTTACGGACATTGGCAAGGAAGAGACGATAGTGAATGAAACCATCACCGAAAGGATGGACTCTAATAACCTCTCAGGACAGACGGCTAGAACGTTGGGCAGAACACTGTGAAGCACACTTCAAATGGTCCTCAGTAACGCTTCAGTTGGCTAACGTCCAGCCTGAACCTGATGGGACGCAAGTGTCGGTCCTCCAACTCTCCTTGAAGTTGAGAAAGCTGTATCGAACCTGAAACGATACAAATCAGAAGGACATAAGAGTTTGCCACCCGATGTTTTCATAGACGGGGTAGGAATTGACGATAAGTGTAACAGAGGTACTAGGTAGTGTATGGGAATCAGAGGTAGTCCTGTCAGACTGGTCTACTTCATTGGTTATCCCAGTTTATAAGAAGGAGGGGGGATCTCATGACAACTACAAAGGAATTAGCCTGACTAATATTGTGTCGAAGATCCTAGGGTCGATAGTTATGCGACACTTAACTGGAGTTCGAGGACACCAAACTTGAGAAAACCAGGCAGGTTTTAGATCTCGTCAAGGATGCATCGCTCAGATTTTCACCTCCCGACAGATTCTGGAACACAGGCAGATCTACCGGCAGCCGACACTTCCCATATTTCTTGACCTGAAGGCGCGAGGTGTTTTGGTAGCGTCTAACTGAAGATAGTACTGAGCAAATACATCATGCTTATCAAAGCTCTCTTCTATTTGAATTCATGCGACCGTGTCAGCGCTTATGGAGAGTCGTCAAGTGAGTTGACAACAACTAGTGGTGCCCGCCCAGCAGGGATGTCCACTGTCACCGTTCTTATTCAACTTCGCCACAGACGTACTCATGGGCATAACCATAGGTACGTCTGACTTCACAGGGATTGACCTACTCCTTGGAGATCATCTAGTTGACTTGGAATATGAAGACGATATTCTCCTACTAAGTGAAGACGCTAGCGAAATGCAGGATCTTGTGAACGCCTTGAGCGGAAATCTGTGTATATTTGGCATGCGTTTCACACTTTTGAAATGTAAGATGATGCTCCAGGGCTGGTGTGCAACGACTGCCAGCCTAATGACAGGGAGTGAAGTGGTGGAATGTGTCGACCACTTTACTTACTTGGGGGAGTTGCATCAACCCGAACGGGCTGGTTGCTGACGAAATCCCAGCTCGGATACAGAAGGGCCGTTTGGTATTTGCCAACTTGCATCACCTGTGGCATCGGGAAGATATCCGGTTATCTAACAAAAGACGGGTGTACTGGGCTGCAGTCCGTTCTGTCCTGTTGTACGGCTGCGACACGAACGTTAAAAATAGGAGACATGAAACAGTTACAGGTTTTTGACCATAGGTGTTTTCGTGGCATTGCTCGCGTTTGATGGAATCACTTTGTGAAGAATTTCGAGACCAGGTGAAAGGTACTAGGGAAGACATGCTAGTCAACTGACGAGGTTGTGAACCTTAGTCGACTGAGATGGCTTGGACATGCGTGGACTGTGCATGCTGAGCTATCGCCTACCTCGACGTACCATGCCAGGGGAAGTTGGATTAGGTTGGAAGAGGGTTCAGGGTGGCCAGACCAATGCATAGCACCTGTCCATGGAGTCCTTACTGTTGGCTTGTGCCATGTGGAGAGATGTAGACTGCCTAGTTGGGGTCTCCGGGACGACAGGAATCAGTGGTTGTGAACTGACATCTGGTAACATGGCCGAAAATCGGTGAAAGTGGTGCAGATGTGTTCACTGCTTCACATCTAAAGCTTGAATATCTGCCGCAACCGTTATCTTTAGATTGCTTATTCTCTCATACTACTTTATCTACTTCAATATCAATCCTCTTCTATCCATCTTTTTGGTATCACTCTGTGAAGTGTGGTAACTTGAGCTGATGTACCCCTGTGCGAGATCTTACGTTAATTTTGTCAGTCAGTTATTAATTCTGAATTGGCTGCCGATAACCAAGGCTTTTTATGGCTAGTTTTCCAATCACTTGCGGTCTTTGACGGTGTTTTGACTGCAGGCTGCAGACGGCACTAAACTTCTCTTCCGACGACTGTTTAACTAGTTCCCATCTAAAAGTATCCTTAGTGCTCTCATTATCGAGCTGCATTCGTAATTGTCTTGTTGCTGTAGTTTTCCTACTCCATTTAAACGTGGATATACTTGTGCATCGTGTTATCAAAACAGCGCGTTATCACTATCCAAGCGCGTGCTCCATAAGCGGCTGCAATCTTTCGTTGAACTGCCCCAACGATAGCTGATAACAATGTTTTGTTCTATTTGTTATGCACTGTCAAGTGTAGGTTGTGTTGGAATATTACTTTATTAGGGATTTCTCTAAACTACTGTATTATGAATTAGGAGGTGTCGTTATTCATCCACAACACTGACACACGATGCTGGATACTGATCACGAGAATACTGTCCTCATACTACTGAAGCACGCAAGACAAGACTAGAAAGGCTTCAGAAAAGTGAAAGCTTACTGAATACTTGCTATAACATGTTTGTTTTACTGTACCCATAATTGCCAAGTTTAATGTGGAAAAATTGTCTTCTCCTACGGTAGTTAATAATGGAGTTATATCAATAACTTGGCCAGAGTTTATAATCAATATATTACTTTTCGTGCCTTGGGTTCCTAGTGGAACATAGGGGTCAGTTGCACGTCGCCATTTCACTCTGTTCTCTGCGGTCTTTTGAACCTGGCTCCAAGACTGCTCACAAGCTTTCATTTCTTCCTCGCATGATCTCTTCCATGTCACCCTCGCCTCGGATGGCCAACTCATCGTTTCCCATCTGGGTTCCATTCGACGACCTGGCGCGTGATGTCCTCAATCGGTCTTCTCAGTGTATGCTCGACCCATTTACACTTTCTTCTGTATATTCGTCAGGTGATAAGTTCTTGGCTGGTTGGTTCGTCGTCAGAGTTCCTTATTGCTCATCCTTTCTGGCCATCTGATCTTCAGCATTAAGTGAGCGTAGGCGGCAGCTGCTGATGAATGTCTGTAGTTTGTTGGAAATGCTTTTCGTGACGCGGTGAGTCTCTCAAACATCACATAGAAGCACTGACTTGACTGAATTAGTGTTGAAAATCCTGATGTTGTTCCACATGCTGAGTGCAGAAGATCTCCACACTGGTTTCAGACTAATGAGGCCTATCTTGCTGTCTTTCCGATCCTGGCTTTGACGTCCTCGTCTGTGCCACCTGTAGTTGAAACGATGCTGTCCAGCATAGGTAGGTGAAAGAGACAACTTCTTTTAGGTTTGTTCCGTTGATGGTGATTGGTGCTTGTTGTTGTTGGTTGGGTAAGAGTTTATAATAGGACAGTAAATGCGAGTGACTCCATCTTTGATCAGTGTCAAGGATGAATATTTAGGCCAGATTTTACATGGAAAACACTGACCAGTTAACTGATTATGTTCGTTCTAACGCGCACAGTGTCTCTATGTCTGAAGTTCTTGTTGGCCAGAAATGGGTACTTGTCTGACTGATTACACTCTCATCAAGTGGTCGTTGTTATCTGTTCACTCGGTTGGGATTTTGAAAGTGCACTTTCTGCCTTAGCGCCTAAGGTTATATCTAGAAATACAAGACCGCGAGGACTAGCTTTTAAATCCCCAGAAATTTGAAGGGTCAGTTTCTCAGACTCATCACACCGACCAGGTGAAGCTAAGTGTACATCCAAACTTGAGTCATGTGTATCTCACAAGTACAACACACGTGCATGGCCTGAGATGCGAGACTTTTGATTATCAAAGCTTGTTAACTGATTTGATTGGAGGTGCGAACATTGAAAGTCCTGGTATTTAGTTTGGAGTGCAGTTTCAAAAGACCGGGGATGCTGTTCCGTGAATTCTGATCGTTATCAAGAACTGTATAATTGAAGGAGTATCACTGGCCTAGGGATATAATAAAAAGTTAGGAGGTAAATATAAGAAAGATTAATAGTAGTCTGAAAGAAATTGAATTCCGACAGTGGTAAAGGTAGTTGGCACTTCTCATCTACCCACTCTGTGGGAGGCTATTTCTCTTCGACGTACGTAAAAAAGGAGGGTTAGTGCGTTAATGCTGAGTTCAAAAGACCTTTTGCGGCGAAATGGAAATTTCGGATTTTAATTTGTTTTTACGGATTCAGATGTAAACGAGTACCGCTGGCTCTGGAATGCTGCAGGGTAGGCAGTAGTGTGCTATTTTACGGTCAAAAATTTTGTAACCTGTCCTTCCATTTAAGTGTTGGTTGTTCACGGGAATTAGCTTATTACTATCACATTCTGCACACTCACCAGTACAACTTAGCTCTTGAATATCCGTCACTATGTAGACTATTTGCACTATAGTTGTAACTGCTTTTCCTCTTATCCCTATCCAATAGACCTTTTAGATTGGATCAAATCTCAAGGAACCATTTTATAACCTAGCATAGCTTTTCGGGTCATTTTGGTAGCAACTCTTGGTCGGGGCATTCGCTTGGAACCATCCTTATGTTGTTTTCAAGAGTTTTTGAGTGTAAAGAGTTATTTCCGTATTTGGTAAACCTTTTGCCTAGTCGTAGAAGTCGTGAGGTAAAACAGAGTGTGGTTTTTAGTGTCAACCTTTCTCTATGAGACACTGAAGTGGTGACTTAAATATCGGAATTCAGTGACTGTATGTTTTATGTCACTTAGAGTGTAGTTCACTACGGTAGCCCAAATGTATTCGCAGAGGTATTACGTAGAAAACCAAGTTTTATCTAGTTGTGGAGGTACTTTATGATTATTCATATCTAACCACAAGTTATCTAAACGTGCAATTCGTTTTGTGTATTTATCATATTTTTTTTATAGTTGTAACGCTTAATTGAAGAAATGTAACACCAGTTTGAAACGATAATGTCTATTGTAAAACTGAATTGAGCAATTAAGAAGTTTAGCATATCTGTTTTTCATCTGTTCACGCAAGACAGTCATTTGACACGTAAAACTTTTTTCTATCATCTGCATCCTAATATATTACGTTGTCACGATCTTTTCTTGATCGACAGTATTACCCGATTTCTTCTGTCTTAAACTGTGTTGTCGTTGACAATCTCAAGACAGCACTGAAAGTGCAGAGTGGTGACATAGGCATGCAACATAATAAAAGATTTTTCAACTATGGTTATGCATATGATATCTTCTAAGTGTACGACAACATGCAGGCTACCCAAATTGCACTTAATCGGTTGGTGATCAGTGTCTTAAGGTATGGTATGTCTCTTCTACCGTATGTGTAAAGTAACTATATAATTAGAAGGAGGTTCTGCTTGCATTCATCCTTGGTGGTGAGTATAAGGGTAGTTGTTTGAATGCTGGGAGTGCGATGAGTGAAATTTCCAATTTTATTGAAAATCAGAGCATTATATTCAAATCCAGATTACATTTGGCGCCGTCGCATTGTTAACCTTTATGTAAATGGTAGGAACTTCACAGTATTGGTACAGGCAGTTCTACTGTGTGCCTATGAAACCTAGTATTGTGGCTGCCCGATGACTGCTTGTTCGATCATCGCTTTCTCCGGAAAATTGCTATCATCGACTTGAAACATTCTGTAAGGAGTTCTGAGTTCTAAGAGCCCGTGTTTAGGTGTGATCGAAACCCACCACTCATTGAGTGAGGTCATTTGACAACACCAGCTTCAGTAGCTTGTGTTTGAGATGGGGGTGTAGGATGCAGGAAACTTGTGTTGGTATCTCTCAACTCTCTGAATTAGGTTCATGAGATCGTGAAACTCAGTGGCTTGAGACAATATCAGACACGGCTAATGGTGGAAATCAATGGTAATTATGTTGCCGCTTTCTTGTTTCTTCCATTGCCAGAGGTAAGAAGTACTTCCTCAAATGTTCACTTGACAATGCTTCTTTAATAACCCAATTCGGTTTTTATTTTCGATACTTTTCTCGTTACCTTACCTCAATATCATTTTCATTTCTCCCTAATGTTTGTATGGTGCATCTCTTGTGTTCTAAACAAAAATTGATAAATACTATGCAGGGAAACTAAAACTTGAAGAGTAACAAAAAAAATATGAGAATTCATGTTCTCAGATCCAAATATTTACAATCATATCTCAATCGCATTCAGTCTACACGTTAATTATCTCTTCCCCATGTATATTTACCAAAATCGTATCCTTCGTTTCTTCCATCCTAATAAGTACACATAAGCAAATGCATAAATTAACTTTTTATTCATCTGTTCAAATGAATAACACAATTATCACGACTATGTATGTGAACAATACAAATCTGTACAACAAAATAATAATTGATAAATAAATCTTGAGATGGGGACAAAAAATGCCCAGATGAACACAATAACTCAAAATCCCAAGTAAACTACACCAGAGATAAAATATTTTCAAGTGGAAAGAGACTAGAAAGAAAAAGTAGACAAACCGAGGAAAATAAAGAAAATGAGTGTAAAGTAATCAATACTCGTGTTATCATTATTATCATTACGGTGTGTTTTTCTCTTCCCTATGATAAAACATCCGATGAATATGTTCCCATTGGCGGTTTATACAATCTTGGAAAGGATAACAGTTGAAGTCGATTGAAGGCATAAACTTGTTTGCGACTGCTTATTACGGCGTTTAACATCTTGATACTTTTAAGTACGATATCGGTTTGCAATATATCATTACGTATTATGATTTTCTTAAACCAGGAACCTTGTCATTTTGTTCGTTACACATATTTGATATTTTAGAGTCAATTCGAAGGAATTAGGATGTGTGTCCACCTGTTGGAATTCATCTTTTGAAGGGATTCTCTATTGGAAACAAAAAGTAGATTCACGAATAAAGCGTGGCTGTGGTTTGTCGTAATTGACAAATAGTCATTTCTTAGTTTTTTCTGAGCACTGGTGTCGGTTGAAAGGCAATATTCTGATTCTTTGTCGCTCTCCAGACAGAACAAGCAGTGAGGTCGCTGGTGTAATACTGTTGGAACGTTTCACTGTATCGCGTACTAGAGATGAAGAAATACCATACTCGTTTCGTTTAGGTGGGTTTCCATTTAAATATACCATAAATTGCTCAGATTTCGACTCCGGTGACAAATCTTTTGTGTTCATCGCTCGTTCAGAAGAGGAAGCAGAAAAATGGTGTCAGAATCTAAATAAGGCACAATTGGCACCTAGGTTACGTCGTTTCACTTTGCTTCGTGATGAAATACGAAAAATCACGGGGCCGATCCAATAGAGGCCGGATTTTCTAGTAGCTCAGTTACCCAATCAGTTCCTATTGAAGGTAAATGAATTACTGCTTAGTTTGGCAATATATTTGTATTTATTAGTAGTTACTTGATACATTATTTTTATTTCAGGTACTTTGGACGACCAGGGACTTGAAATAATATTGAGTAAGTCTTCTTTATTTAGAGATATTATTATCATGATATAGTACTGTAGAGTAACTATACACAGTGGTCGGTACGTCTCTCCTAATTATCTAGAGTCTCTATTCTTTTTTTCTTTTTAGCATAAATTGACTTCACAGTATGAAATCTTTCTGTTTATATGTCCAGTGTTTTTGTTGTTGGAACTTATTTATTTGTACTTTTAACAGTTCTGAATAGTTTCTGAAGATAAACAGTGAAATACGTTCTAAGCTAACTCAAAGGCCATTATTACTGACCGGAAGGCATCTGTAACTTACGTTATGTATGCAGTTGTTATCTTTCTCAATAGCAACCAAAACTTGCAATGCTATAATTTCAGGATTCGAATGGGTTTTATTGATTTGTTTCAAAAGATGCACCATATTTGTTATTTGATCTATTTGTGGTGTTAACATTTCAGATTCTGCACCTTTAAATCCGAGTCTAATATCTCAGATATACATCAAAAGTTAAAGAATTCACTTACTCGGGTGTATTTATTACATATGGTTTAGGTTTTTAAAAACTCGAGTAGCTTTTGTAATAAAAACGGACCATTTGACTAGTATCTCTACAAAGCAAAACAACCGGAGAACCCTTGAAAATGTGGGAGCACTGGACAACTGCGTCTTCTTAGTTTGAGATTCCTCATTAGTACATACTGATAACCCCATGAAGGATCGAACATGCAACTGTCGGGTTTTTTTGATGATCATAGTACCGTTGAGTCATTGGGTTGGAATACAGTGTTTCACTTTCTACAACTTTTGTCTGTTCATGAAAGGAGAAAACCACTATCCAAAGTTATTAATGGACTTCTGTCTTCATTCAGAACTTGCTTGAACAGAGCTTTGAGAAGTAAATCGCAAGCGAAGTCATTGATAAACGCTGACTAGTAATCAAATTAGGAGTTCTGTCAGGTAGATGTAAAAAAATCGAAGTAGGTTTTCACACAGAATATCACTTCAAATAGCCACATTTCACAGTAACATGCAAAGAAAACGTAGGTGGAAAGGGAAGCGATATCTAAAGTAGACAGAAGTGTATGAGGGGATAGGTAACCATAAAAAGAAAGTTGGTAATAAAGTGCGAACTTTCGAAGATATCAAGGAGTGAATGCATCTACACCATTGTGGTCGGTTGTCAACCATGTCCCCAAGGCTCCTCAACCATTGATTCTTATTATCTCAAGGATGGCGGCTAAACAATCTACATTTATCAACATTGGCTCAGACCAGCAGTCGTAAATGTAATGGACTGGTGTCATACGTTGATTTGACCACTGTGAGTGTACTTCCAACCAAATTCTACTTCAAACTACGTTGTACATCGAGATAGGCGGTAGCTTGGCACAGTCTTGTTTTCATAGGTAAGTTGTCTCGGTCGGGTGCTTTTTGTGCTTTAATATTTAAAGCTTTCCCTGGACCTAAGCTTCCCGAATTGAAACATTTTTAACTGACCGTGGGGCACAAAAACTGAGATTGGAGTTGATGGGGCAGTAAGCCAGCTTTTCGAAATGCTCCACCCAACGTCTTGAGCATATCTGAAGATTGTTGGTCGACATATCACTTACCTGACAGAACGTTTCACTAACACCAAGTTTTTACTGTTGGTGATTTGTATAAACTAGAACAGATTGCAAGCATTCACAGATATAGCTGCCGTTCTCATCTTGTGGCTGTGGCTCAGTGTCTTGGGGAGATGACTATCGACTACTGGATCGCCGGTTCGGATCCCGCTCCACCTACCGAGTTTTGGGCAGCCTGGTAGCATCACTAGCCCTCATACAATAGTTGTGGCTCATTGCCTACTGCACAGATGTGCACAACGTGGCTGAGTACATCCCTTTCGCCCGTTTACCGTTCCCACTTCACTCACGTTACTTGACCACTTGTGCATGATTTGTCGCACGCCTGTTTAGAACGACAATTTTGATGATGAATTCAGTAAATACTTGAGCATGATCAGAGTTCAGGCTGGTGTCCCAGTGAGAGCAGCAGTTCTGAGTGTGTTTGTGCCAATCGCAATGCCATGTATTTAAGTGCAAGCTTGAGAGGAGGTCTAGTAATTCAACGGTGATGGTTGTTCCAAAAGTTGCTGTGGGCTAAAAATTGGTTGTGAGCCAAACAAAGTATCAGAGATGGTCCCTGTTATCCAATCCGCAACGATCTAGTCGCCATTTCTTACCTGTAGGAGTTTCGTCCTGTTCTGGATGCCTGATCCGTGTATTCAGATCTTCATGTAGCGCTATGATATCTTTCGCGTTGAGTTGAGGTCACTCAATGCATGCTAGAAATTATTCTTGGTTGCACTCGGGCTACAATCTTTTGGAGGATAGCAGAGATGAAGAAGCGACATCATTTTCCTTCTTAGATACTTCTTATTCCAACCGAACGGAGCATTTGTGTGGCTATGTTTATCTAGAGAAAAGGAAGCTTTTTCTGTCTTGCCTTCTTATTGCTATCACATTCTCATTAGCCGATTAACATCTTTCTATTCTTTCCTTTATGAAATTGCTTGCGCTCAAATGTCTTATTTGGTAGTCATTAACAAGGTTTCAGTCGTTGCAAATTATTGAATGCAAGTTATATGTTTTACTTTTAGTTCTGTAGGTGTTAACCACTTATAACCATTTTTGCTGGGCGGGGTCGTATTGAGACATTCAAATTGTCCTCTGTTTGCTTATGATTACTATCCTACCATAATACATCAAGTGGCTTTGTAGGGATGAGGGGATGTTAGTTGTGTAACGCAGCAAAGGATATTTGTCTGTCGTTTTATGAACCAATGTTTGTTTATAAATTCTGTCTAACTGCTCGTTCATCCTTTTTTTATACTGAACTACTGTTTTGTTAATGTCAATATTATTTTATCATTAGGATGTCAGAATATTGGAGAAATCACCCATCCTAACGAGTTTCCTAACGCCTGTCTACTTGTCTCAGTATCATTTCCCCGTAAGAGCGATTGGACTGCAGTTGATGCAACCGAAGTAATTGAAGTATGTCTTTTCATTAATAAAGTTACATTTGACTTGATACTCATTATAAAGGTTTGCTTTCAGTTTTTATATGTAGGTAGGTAGCAGTTAGGAATTTCGTTCGCTAATGAAAGTGGACACCGTAAAAGACAAAAAGATTTTGAATAAGGTAACTTGGCCTTCCTTCAGTCTTCACAAGTTAGTCATCATTGTAATTCCACTATATTTTATAAAGGAAACTTCAGTAATTATGTCAGCTTTCTAACCAGCCTAAATTTATGACGTCTAGCGTCTATAACGCCTGATAATAACCACTTGTGGGCTACGACAGTGATGAAAGTGGTTTTCCGTTCAGTACTCATCTTTTTTTCAACTGATATTGATTTGTTCAGTTTAGAGGTTTGTGGAGACTATTTATTGATCTCAGGTTGGTATTCATCACGCACTGACATCATTTGAAGAACCATTAAAAACCTTGGTCCTCAGCAGGGCGTACTCATAACACCGCTAGGGACTGATCCCAGGACCTTCAGGTTCCCTGGTCAGCATGTTACCCCGGAGTCACTTGGTCGGAATCCAGTAAGTCACATTTTCCTACTTCTATCAGTTCACGATATAGTGTTTTTCATCCAATGCCGTCGTTGAGTAACTGCCCTGACGTCTACTTTGGCCTACATCACCGGGCATGACGTCTTATTAGAACTTCGGGCATCTCATCTCGAAGCAAGTCACTAGTGAGGACTAGAGTTGTTCAGTCTTCTGAACATTCAGGTTTATATGAAAGTGATTTTGATATATTTATTGAGCGCTGATTTGGTTGATTGGGAGCCTCTAACATCCGGTTGACGTAAGTCAATTTCACTAGTCACTATCCATTAACAGTAGTCATGCCTCATACGTGTAAATTACAACGCTACAATCCAAGTATTTAACTAACCTGGAATAAGTTATTTTAGTCAAATGAAATCGACTGACCTATTTCCAACTAACTAATTATTTTCTGATTGATAAGTATATAAAAGATATGTATAAACTGATCGACTGTGGCGCACCGAGAGAGATCCGATTTATCGCCCTACTTTTCCATCATATTCTAGTAATACAGTGATAAATGCAATTCAGTACACATGGGCAAATGCAACCTTTGTTAGGATATCTGACACATTCACTGTTCGGCTACCATTCATACTTCTTAACTGTCGCAATCTCTTTAAAATCGGAGTAGACTTCGATTTCATGACCCTACTACTGACAGTGGACCATCAAACCTGATAAACCCTATTTAATATGATTTATTCCGAGTTATAATATGTTCTTGCTCAGGTTAGCTTGAAAACTACGCGTGCTTAGGTATTTTTCATAACTTCGTACTCATAATATTTTGAATTACTTATTGTTCAGAAACTAGTTTTGTTATCAGTCTCACTTGGTAGTTCTTATAATGGATGTTGCTTTTTTGATGCCTTTATTGACTAAATAATGAATAATGGATTATTTAAGTCGTTTTCATAATGGATCGATAGTGCTATACAACTATTTCATCCTGGGTTTGGACTCATTAGGGGTGTGCACCCTCGACGCAATAAAAGGATGGAGTCCAGAGCTATTAGATCTCGTAGTAAGCACGTTATTCTTCAACCAATCAGGATCTAATGGTCGAATATGTAACTGTTGTTTAGAGAAACACAACCGACAATAGTAATCAGATGAGAAATAGTTTCAGCATACACCTTTTCCTCATGATTCAACTTCATTTCAGGCAATGATTTTCATATATCTTTGAGATATAGAACAGTTCATTTTGTGAATAACATCTTTGGAAACATTAGCATCCAGTTTATGTATGGTAGGGATTATCACACTTGTAATCCTAAAATTTTGTTATTAATTGCCTTTCACATCACGCCTGTTCATTAATCTGTTTATATTGTGCTTTTATAGTGACTACTGATGTACTTTTAACATACAAATAGAACTTTTTATACCTTATTATTATTCTGAAGAAAAAATCAACTAGTTCTGTGTACATTCATGATTTGACTGTGAAAGTATTCAACTTTCAATCGTGTTGAGGTATTTAGTCAGACCTACTGTTATTTATTATAGGATCTAATCTTGGAGTATAAGAATTGAAGTAAGGCATACAACTAAACTAACACAAGTATTTGGGATTAATAAACCAGTTAGATAGTTTGCTAACACAACCTAAGGAAATCCGAAATTGTTTTAGGATACACTTCATCTTGTTTAGTGAAATCACCACATGAGCAATGTTAAGGTCGGGCGACGGGTACTAGGCAAGAAACGCAAGTCAATTGATGTGCTCGTAAACCTTAGCCGACTGAGATGGCTTAGACACGTACTGCGCATGCCGAATCACTGCCTATTTCGACATATCATGTTAAGAGAAGTTGGATTAGATTGGAAGACGGTTCAGGGTGATGAGACCAAGAAATAGTACTAGTCGATGAAGTCGTTGACTGTTGACTGAATCCATGTGTGGAGATATAGACTGCTTGGATGGGGTCCCTAAGACGGAATAAAGAAGTGGTTGAAAACTCTTGGTGACATGGCTGAAAATCGGTGACAATGGCGCAGATGTATTCACTCCTTCAGATTTTCTAAAGCTTGAATATTTCCACTTACCTCCATCTTCAGATTGTTTATTGTCTCACAGAACTTTATCTACTTTGATACCACTCTTTTTCTATCCACTTGTTCTTTGTGTACTTTTGTGAAGTGTGGCAATTTGAGCCGAAGCACTCCGGTGCGAGATTCTATGTTGATTTTGTCAGTCAATTAATCAGTCAGTTATTTTTGTGTTCTAAAGGGTTACCTTCAGTTACCAACTATCTTTCATTTTTATTGTCTTTTCTTTCATTCAAACGGCAGCATTCCCGTAATCCGGCATTTTCAAAGACAATTTTTCTACATTCTGATTTAATAGAGGAGAATAATGAAATTCGATTCAGTTTATTTGATATTAAAGACGTCAAATCTAATGTGGTAAGTGTAGTTGGCTTTATTTCAAGTTGTTATTCATCGTAGACTGACATCAGTTGGAGGAACAAAGGAAACCTGGGAGCACTGGACAGCTGTTTCGTTCTAGTATGGGACTCCTCAGCAGTGCGCACCCACGACCCCACCAGCAGGGATCGAACCCATGACCTTCAGGCTCCGCGGCCAGCGCGTTACCATTGAGCCACTGGGTCAGAATCCATTGCTCCATATTTCCAACTTCTGTTAGCTCACGATAGTTGGTTTTGTTGTTCCTTGATTTTTCCATTTTTCAGATTTTTATTATTTTAGTAGTGTTGAAAGTTTTCAGGGTGAATTGACTTCAATCTATTGTTGTGCCATTTTATTGGTCGTAACTGCATGATTATTATTTACTTTGTCCGCGTGACTAGAAATTTCACACAGTGATCTAAGGACTTCTGTGCTAACTAGTAGGTTGAGCGTCTGTGAGCTTTGTTTATTTTTATTAGGTTAGTTTTTAGACCTTACACATGAAATATGGTACACAGTCTAGTTCATAAAGCTGTACATGATTGTTTACATACCTTCATCTATTTGTCGTCTCCACAATCCACCAGGAAAACAGTATGAAACAACCTGTGCTGAGTCATAGAAACCTGCATAGGAATGTAATTATGACAGTATCTTATATGAACTATGTCTACGCTAAAAATCATCTCACGTGTTGAACCAATTCTCAAATTTGCTGTTGACGTCTATAAGTGTGTACTATTACTTCAATGGCTCTATATAGAGAGTGATGGTTTGTAATTGTTCTCACTCTTTGTTCGCTTCCTGGATATTCTTTGAAAACATCTGAGTTATTGTAGTCCCTTAGGTGAATTTCATTGTTGGGTGTTGAAGCTGCAGAGGTTGAAGGTCATTAAGATTGGAATTGGTGATAACAACTGTTAGCACATTGCGCAGCAAAATATGATGTACCTCATGAACAATATCTTACCGCTTGCTTGAATCAACAGTTTTCAATAAATAAATTAAGCTAGCTTATCAAATGCATCTCTTATTTTGGCTCGAGCTTATCAGCAGCATATCCTTAGCTTCATTACTGGACAAAACCCTGCCAACAGCTGCTAACTTGACGTGGCGGTGGACTCGCATATTACAGTGATCCAAAATTCTATGGCATTTTAAAAAGTGGTTGCTCCATTGGATAGGGATAACATGGAAAGCAGTTACAGTCATCGTGCAAATGGTTCACACAGTGATGAAGGTCCAAAAGCAAAGTGGTTCTGGCGAATTTATGGTGTGTAACAGTAATAAAATGTTTCTCGCTGATGACAAACATTCCATGCTGTTGCTGCCTTTTCATATTGGAAGGAGAGGATACAAAATTGTCGACCTTAGGATAGCATACTGCTTCCTGGACTGCAGTCTCTTGATGGCATCTGGATTAGTTTTTTAATCCTGAAGAAAATATAACCAATTAAAGATTTCCCACAAAGAAAGAGGTGTTTGAGCGGCGTTGAGCGGATATCTTTTGGTCTCTGTAGTTATGCAAAAATGAGTCTTTTTTCCCTTCAGGTACCTCACGGAAACAGTTTCAAATGTGTGGAAAGTACCTGGAAACCGCACACTTCTACCAGTATGCAAATCCAACTAAACACAACCTACCTCTACACTCTTTATAATTTTGCCTTGAATTTCTGGTATCAACCTTAAGCTCATCGCAGTTTGCCTACCTTCTCATCCAGCAACCGTAATCAACGATTTAGGCCAGTGAAACACCATTCCTATTCTCTTGAAGTCAGGGTACCAATCTCTCCCTGGAGCTTTTAATTTTCAACTTTGTGATAAGTCGACTAATAGGCCTCACTTATTACAACTTTACAATCTGCAGTCATGGATAGGTGTATGTTGTGTTTTTGATATACTCAAACAAGTTTCAAGTCTACTTTCCCACTTGGTCTTGCCTCTTGAGTCTGCAAGATTCACCTGTCGAATTTCTGGCAATTCCTCAGCTAGTTCTCGTGATTTTGTGGGTACAGGTAAAGTCTTAAGTCCTAAACCTAAAAAGTGCAGTACTCGACTAGATCCCGGTTAATTATAACCTATCCAACTGTATGCGGTATTGAGCACCAAAAGGATTGATAAAATACGCCGTTGTCTTTTTGCAATCTTCGTGCTATTCGTTCACTGACCACATTTCAGATGAAGTGACATCCGCTGTCGGAAGTCAAACGTTTAGTTGTGGTTGTCGTAGCGAGCGACTTCAAACCATATCTAGATAGAGGTGCAGTGTTATACTTTGCTTGACAGTCTTATTTGGAACTCGTCAACTCCACGTGCCTGCATTTCAACGAGCGATGATGTTCCCGCTCGGACCGGAACGCAGCATCCATCACTTCAAATGCCGAATCTACGTCTTCTGGAGAGCTTAATGGACAATTCGAGGATACGAATTGCTGCTCCATGATTCATTTTCACCAGTACGTCGTTTAATAATAAGATGTGAAGTGGGTAAGCGTGGCTTACGTGGAAACAACAGAAATACTATTTACTGAATTCCATTATTGAAAAATTTCAGGGAATATTCTTCTATGGTTTAGTTAAGTTGTTTAGTTTAGAAATGAAGATCAGTACCTAGAATGATTCACTATTTCAACGTTTACTGAAAAGTCACAATGTTTTAGTTATATTTTTGTTAAGAAGCTGTTTCAGTTTCTTCTTCGTGATCAATGCTCTGGTAGGATATTGAAGTCTCAATACTGGTACCGTAGCTACCAGTATTCTGGATGAAATCTTGTTTTTCTTATCGTTATTTTTGTAAATTAGTGTCATCATGTATTGTGGAAATGTGGCTTAATGGCTTTAACATTCGACTTTCAAACAATGAATAGCTGGTTCATATTACACTCCACTTTTCAATCTAAACAACCAGTCAGTGTTATAAATGCTCATACAACAAGTGTGGCTCATAATATACCATGTGGTCATGCATGAAGTTGATGTATATGCGCTTCAATATCAGTAGTTGTATTCCAGGAGTCAGCTGCTTATTAGATGTCTGTACCTTCTGTTTTAATAAATATTTCTTTACAAATTTTTTCTTGTTGTATCCTTATTTGAGTTGACTCTATCACCGAAAAATCACCTTAATGTGTATATTTTTATTGATTAGAGTGTTTTAATTGGCGAGACAACAACATCGATGAAAGAACTGTTGAATAATTCCTCTCTGTCATTGCCGATCCGTGATGAATGTTCCAGTACATCTATACAGTGTACAAACTCAGATTCTATTCCATTAATCTTTATACAATCAAGAAAACAAAAACCATTAAATTCTACAATGGCTAGGGTAAAGTCTTTTTGTTGTTGAAACTAACTTGACGTGATTTATTATCATTTTGTTTTTTACTTTTTTAAATTTTTCTCCTCCCTTGGTTGGCATTAAACTAAAATCAAATGTGAAATTTGGTATGCTTTGAGCGTAGTATTGCATTTGCCAAAATCGATAAACAAAATCAAAGTTGCCACACTTCACACCAGCATGCAAAGAAAAAGTAGGTAGAAAGGTAGCGATATTTAAAGCAGACAAACGTGTAATGGAGAAAAAATAATTTGAAACTTTAAAAGACATGACAGAGTGATCATTTTCTAGCCATGACACCAAGATTCTCCAACTGTAGATTCCTGTGATTTCGAAGACACTATCCAAGCAGTCTGCACCTGCGTACATGGCTCAGACCAACAGCCAAATGCTTCGTGGACTGGTGTCACGTCTTGATCTAGTCATCCTGAACCTTCTTGCAACCCGATACTACTCCAACTAAAATTGTACATCGAGGTGAGGGATGGGTTGAACATGTGTCGCCTACGTGTTAGTACGTGCATGTGTATACCTGCACGTAACTGTTCTCAGGAAAAAGTCCACAGTTGAGCCTGTGCATGCCAGGTTGGAAGATGAAAGAAATCTAGTACGTGTATAGAGTGGATATAGCTAAACACTTATTTGAACGTGATAGGAATCTTGCTCCTGAGTAAACTTGATGCGCTGGTCAGTTTGTTGTAGAAATAGCGGTAAAGACAGTTGGTAACCTACATCCAAAGGTCAGAAAATGTCAATAGTTTTCTGCAATGTCATCCGAATTGATTAGTGCGAGAAGACTGATTCCAGCTGCCCTGACAACAATGAGAAATGAAAGCAGCTGAAACGGAAATTAACCAAGATTCTTCACAATGATCGAGAGCGGTTGTAATTGGTGAAGTCGAGAGAGACAGAGAAGGCATCATTAGGTATAATGCATGCCAATTATTTAGACTTTTTAAGGATAATGGTAAGAAAGAGACAATGGTTAGTTAGGCCATCGCCGAACAGGATGCGTTCCTGATGGCCTCTCAGAACAGGTGACTAGAATTTTGGGCGGGACATTTTGGTACCCAGTTCAGCTAGCCCACAGAAATCCTTCATTTACCCAGCACCCATCATGCATCTGAATGGGACGTAGATGTTGGTCCTCCAACTCTTCTTGAAGTTGAGCAGGCTGGTTTGAACCTGAAACGATACAAAGCTGTAGGGCTTGACTGTTGACCGGTAGGAAATTACTGAATAGAGTAGGGGAGGTAAGAGGTAGTGTATGGGAATCAGACATAGTCCTATCAGACTGATATGATTCAGTGATAGTGGAGCTGTGACTTAGTGGTTTAGGCAGGTGACTACCAACTACTGGGTCACGGATTGTAGCCCTGCTCCACCTACCGAGGTTTTGGCAGCCAGATTATATCACTAGCCCCCGTACAATAAGTGTGGCTCACTGCCTACTTCACGGATGTGCACAAGATGGCTGAGTGCATTTCGTTCTTTCATTTTTTCAATGATGATTCCAGTCTGTGAGGAACAAAAGAAGTCTTGTGACGAAATAGGGAGATCGATTTGGCTAATATGTCCGAGATCATTGGGTCTGTAGTTATCTGACGCTTAACTGGATCTCGAGAACAAGAAACTCAATATAGTCAGGCAGGATTCAAACGTGAACCAGGTTGCCAGTGATCAAGTCTCTACCCATTGTCAGCTCCGGAAACAGTCATTCCTATCGATAGCGTTTTAATAATGCCTGACTGTGGAGGGAGTAGCGGAAAGGTATGTAATGGTACACAAACTCTTTACTTGAATTCATGCAGTCATGTGAGGGCTTATGTGTGGAGTTGTCATCTACCACTTGACGTTTCACTTGACCCCATCGTACCAAATTTCAACAGGAATAATGCTAGTGGACGTTCTTGACGAACACCACTGTTTGTCACCATGTCATTTTTCTATGGCTTTTAAACTAATGGTTTTTAACATGCTTTGGATAAAAACCACTAAGATTATATTTCTCTAGTTGACTCACATTACTCGCTTCAGTGGTGGTAATTGAGCTGTTACACTGGTCTTCGGACAGCTAATACAGCTTAGTTCATTTTTCTCTATATCAGCATCTAGCTGCTCTTTTATTATTATTATTATCTTTATTCTAAATTGCGTTAGGGATGAGCTTTATGTGGTTCCTTTATTTTCAGGTCGATGCTAATATATTGTCACTGCGTTCAGTGTGCGATAATCTGCTTTCTAAGCGGTATACCTTTCAAGATACAATGGGTGAGGCAATGCATGTTATTGAATTCATGGGAGAATCAAAGCTATGCTACGACTTTCCAATAGAATATTTGTACGTTATTTTCGCAACAACATTTATTTGTCCTTGGTTTTCTCAGTTTTCGTTATACGATAGGTTTACATTTTTGATTTGACTTCGTAGTTTTTGAGTGGTTGTAAGCAATCCGTAAGAAGTTCTATGCTGCAGTTTGTTTATTTTTATCTAATGATTTGCTGCTGCATGTTTTTTCCCGGTGGTTATGAAATAAATTTAGGGTCTGCTGGAGTTTGTATCCAACTAGTCACATTTGGTTCGAGCCCTTCGGTTCATCATTTATATTGCAAAGCTATTCCGATGAAGTTACTCTTACACCTGGGGATTCTTTAAAGACAAAGTGACTCTTTTATTAACAAATCTTAAGTCTAGCGTTTGGTTTTAGTTGCTCTGTAAAATCCAAGCCGAGCGACGTGTTAACCCTCAGAAGTCTGGAACAAAAATACTATGCTTTATGACTAGATAATTATTATCATTTTGACTATCTAAGGTAGCCGTGGTTTGGGGGACTAGTATTGATACTGTGTGGTAATTCAAGTAAAATAAGAATCTGGTCAGCAATCGGACCTCGTAGCTCAGTTGGTAAGGCATCGGGTGAGAAACCTGGTGGTCGCTGGTTCGAATTTGGCCGTGGTCCGAATTTTCATTTCACTTTCAATCATCACCTAGTATTCAGATAGTGATAATAATAACAATAATGATAGTAATAATAAAAAAAATAAAATAGTGTACGAAAATGTGCAATCAGAAGTTTTGTCAGTAAACAAACAAACTGACCAAATCATCAAGATTCGTCAATACAAATCAATTAAAGAGATCTGTTTCTGTGCATTTGTCTCCTATCACTTCCTAGAAGTGTTATTATAATCACCGAGATTACGATTATTTCCATCGTGAATGTTTAGTTCGTTTTTTTGTGTCCATTTATCACCTTGTATTTAGGGATTTGTGCAGCTATATTATATTACTGGAAACTTATTTTCTTCAGATAGTAGTGTAGAGTTATTGCAGTTTTATTCGTAAAGATTTCTTGTTTTGTATTCATTATATATCTATTCGTCTGGCAACTTGCAATCGTCACAGAGCACATATTGTCTCATCAAGTGTTAGTATTAAGGTTTCGCTGAATTGTTACAGCGGCTATCGTTGAATGAACATTTTTTTTTTGTGTGTGTGTGTGCATAATTTCTGTTACAGATTGAGGTATATTATCAGTAGATTAATTTTAATTAAAAGCGTTCCCCCCCCCATATTTACACTTCTTATTTACCTCCTTTTATATATAGAAAATCGTTAATTCAGTCAGAATACTTGATATACGATTCGTTATCCAGGACGGGATCAGTAAGTTTCAATTGTTTACCGTTCTTAAGTAGATCTTGATGAAGATATGGAACTGTTGAATGCTTCAGTTTCTTTCTCATATTAGATTCCGTAGAATTATTTTTAAGCAAACTCTATGTCTACTTTCTTATCACCTTCTTTGATTCTTACATATACAGGTGTGTCTTACTACTCATCTATTGAAGAAAGATAGTCATAACAATAATGATTAATGTATATTTAAGTGGTTTGTAACCTTTTATTTAGTTCTAATGACTATTCGGATTCATGGGATCAATTATTTATGTTTTCATAGTTAATACAAAGGACTTATAAACTACAATAATCACCAGTATAGTTTTTATGAATAATGTTTATATCTTTTGGTGTCAACTTTCATATTCGTGTATTTCTTTTAAAATCCAATTTGGAGATTTATAGGCATTGATTGATTTCAGGTTGGTATTCACCACAAACTGACATCAATTGGAGAACCATTGGGACCTTTGGAGGACTTAACAGCCGTTTCGTTTTATACTATTTCTCCAATTTGAAATCAGTTAAAATTTCTGAACTGCCTAGATGACTAGTTCAGTATCTTGTGTATCTTTCAACACTTTAACTAAATAACTTGATAGGATATTTTGTTAAATAGGAAGGAAAAATCTGAGGATCAGATGGCCAGAAAGAATGAGCAACAAGGAACTCTGGCAACGAACCAACCAAGAGCCCATGGCCTAAAAAATATACAGAAGAAAGTTGAAATGGATTGGATTGGGCATACACTGAAAAGACCGATTGGGGATATCACATACCAGGTCGTCGAGTGGATCCCAGATGGGAACTGGCGAGTTGGGCGTCCGAGGGTGACATGGAGGAGATCGTGTGAGGAAGAAATGAGAGCTTGTGGTCAGTAGATGAGCTAGGTTGAGAAGACTGCAGAGAACAGAGCTCAGTGGAGGCGCGCTACTGAAGCCCTATGTTCCACTAGAACCCAAGAGACAAATAATAATATAATAAAGAAGGAAAATGATTTCCTATTTTCGTGTTTGTCGCCTTATTTGTCCTATTATATATTCCGGAAGTGACATAATACACACGCAGGCAAGAGCCGCCGATTCCGACCAAGACGCAACAGGTAAGAAGATTGAACTGGATGGTAGAGTTTATTCCTTCGAGAAGAATGGTCAATTAACCCAAAACACGTGATATGTAACTTTGTCTAGAATTTGAAACTTTCACATAGTAAAAGTAAGCATTAACCAATCAGTGAATGACCTTGAATATGGATTAGAAAATGAACTACTGGCTGTGCCGTAAAAATGATGCAAAAACAACATTTTAAAAATGTCCAGATCAATAAACTATTTTCTGCGGATTTAGGGCCTTCCAACTTATCCCTAATACAAGAAGCTACTATTTCATTGGTCGTTGATTTATTTGGTGACAATGTGTTCACTTCGAAAGATATCTTGTTGACATACAAAGGTTTAATGTAAGCCTACTGCAGTTGAGTTGATATCCAAACTATATTGTAGTCTTTTAAGACCTTTGTGTTTGAATGTTTCATGGAGCTTATGAAAATAGCTGAAACTGATGGTTGTGTATAAACATTCCTCTCTTAAATGTCTGCTCTCCAGTACAAAAATATTCTGAAAGTATATTTTGGAAGCTAAATAATATGACAGTCTAACTTATTGTTGATAAATGACATTTGTACATGCGACGCTGAATTTCATATGTTGAGTAATACATCGATATGTTTGTTAAAAGTGAAGTGAATTGAGATCTTTCGTAATCATCAGAACACTATATCACTAACTGAATTTACGGATTGGTAGTGAATAGCTTCTCATTGTTTACTATATAAAGGTGTATCAATTTTGTTTCCTATAACTGTTTCTCACTAATTTTGTGTTTTAAATGGAAAAAAGTGGCTAAGGTAGTTTCATTTGTCGAATACAGTTAAATGTAAGGCAGTTTTTGCGATTCTATACGTCAAGACCTACAAATGTCAGTATGTTATTTGCCGTGTAATAATCAGAAGGACATGAAAATTTTTTATATCAAAATCTGAGTACTAATATTAGGGTACCCCGGGGTGCACTGTTATATCCTTTTAGCAACTTATGCATGCATATCCTCTTACAAGGTTTATTAAAAAGGATTTTAGAGCTGTCATAAATCCTATCTGGTCTCATTTTATGAATCATTTTCCCAGAGTACAGAGTAAATCTGTTGTCTTTGCTACCACTCACAAGATGATTGAGTCACTCACTTCAAGTGGTACAATTAAAAATCTTGACACTCAGTTTGTATGTAGAGAAACAGTTGCTAGATCTGTCAAAACATCATTTTTTTCTTTCACTGATTCCAAGAAGAAATCATCAGTTTTGTGTGAATTACTACTGCTATTTTTCTCTCTTTTTTTATACGTTTTGCTTCTTTTATCATAATAGTTGTGTTAATTCTTGTGAAATATGTTGTGACATGAATTTAATCTGTAAAATGGTTAATCGACTATAGGTATAGCCGTTTTTCTTGAAGATTTATACAATAGTTTCTAGGGAAAATCTTGAATTTGATCTTCAAATAGTTCAAAGAAAGTACTCATTTGACTCTATAACGCATTGGAATAGTGCTTATCATTGAGGCCTTCAGTTCATAAAATAAAGTAGTTTATGACTAATCAACACTTGGGATGTCGTTTACAGTTGTATGCCACTAGTACGAAAGATAGTTACGGAGGCAAAGGATGAGATAGAGTTGAAGAGGATAGGCTACATTTGATTAGGTATTGTACCCTACTGGAAGCGTGTGGGCGGTTGATACTTCCTTGCTGTCTGCACCGTGGAAGGCTATTTCTTCTTAAGGTACCTGAAAGAGAAAACGATTTGTTTGACTGCAGAGCCCTTGGGATATCTGCTTGAGGCTTGTAGCACACAGCCTTCTATGGGTTGTTGTTTTGAGGTTTGGTTGTTCAAACGCTCGCTAGAGAGAACCCATACCACCGACACCGCAGAAGCGTGCTATTTTTGGGACTATCTTTTCCAACCCTCGTTCCGTCTGGGCAGGGAGTATTAGCGTGGCACTACTGGTCATCCAGCTAGATACAGTACGACTTCGCTTTCAGATCGCCATCATGGTGTAGTAATTTACATTACAACGGTAACTGCTTTTACGTCTTACCACTATCCAACAGACCTTTCTAGGATGTTCTGTACGCTGTTTTAAATCGCACCTCATTAGTCTACCAGTGTATTTACTTATCGTTCTTATAGTAATAACCATCTATATTTTCAAGATATTATACACTTGAAGGCAGTGTGTTTAATGTGATTTATAACACCTTTGCTCATTGCGTATAATTCGAACATATATATGTTGGATAGTTGGCTCTGTTTATGTCATCTGATAGCAGTAACAGTTTACATGTGTTACCTTTTCAATTTCCAGTTCAGTTGGTTGCTATGGCTCGTAACAATGTTTTTATTTTTATTTTCCTTACGTTTACACTGGTAATGAACATTAGTAGTAGACTATAATAATGTAGTTTAGCTTGTTTATTGACATCATGTCGAATACTTTCTGACTATATCAAGTTCACGTTCAAATACATGCAAAAAATATAAGTGATATATACAACATCTCTGTTTTAAGGTTGTATGTATAAATATACTGTAACTGGATCAAGTGACTCATTTCGGATTTAGTTTTATTTTTTTTCGCGTGATTAACTTCACATATAGACCTGACTTTTGTGTGTCAGTAATCCATATAAAATGATAAGGCAGTGGCTAATCATATGAATCTCGTATTGGCAATATAGATGGTTACTATCGTTTTAATTGTGTGGTTATTAGCAGTTGAATCCATACAATTGTGAGAATTAAAAAAAACAAACTCTTAGTGTATAATAACTTACGAATTAGAAATCAGTCATCCAATGATTGATTCCTTCCATTTACAAGGCCCCCATTCAGGCAACATACACCTTCCTAAACTTTTCAGATTAGAAATTTTATGTAGTAGTGCCACGTGTTGGTTTGGTCTCTCTAAATCTTCTTCCATTCCAGTCCTTCTTCAACTGACATTACTCGTCGGGACAGGCAGCTGTTTGAACATATATGAACACGTGAATAAAATAAGTGATATCAAAGTAGACGAAGTTGTGTGAGAGAATAAGCTATTTGGAGATAATGGTTAGTGAAAATATTCAAGCTTTAAGAGGTATGAAGGGGTGCATACATCTGTGCCATTGTGACTGATTCTCAATCATGTCACCAAGATTCCTCAAACTGCTGATTTTTTTCATCTTGGAGACCCTAACCGGACAGTCTACATCTCCTCACAGTAAGTGACTTCATCAATTGGCGCCAGGCTAATTCAGCTTCTCTTTGCATTGCACGTCTACGTAGACGGTGGCTGTCCTTGCGCAGTACATGTCCAAGCCATCTCAGTCGACTAAGGTTCATAACCTCCCTCATCAGTCGACTTGTTTGTCCTGCCTGGTACTCTTCCTCTAACCTAAACATTACTCATACAGTGGTTCCACCACACGCGAGCAATGCTACAAAGACACCTATGATGCAAATCTTGTAACCGCTTCATATCTTCTACTTTTAACGGCCATGTATGACAGCTGTATAACAGGAGATAACGAACTGCAACGCAGTGTACTCGGCTTATGATAGACAGTTCGATATCCCGTCAGTTGGCGCCAGAGATGATTTAAGTTAGCAGATACCAAGCGGCCCTTCTGTTTTAGAACTGAGATTTCGCCCGTTCGGGTTGATGCAACTCCCTTAGTAAGTTAGGTGGTTGAAACGTTTCACCACTTGATTCCTTATCATTAAACTGCTAGTACTTGCAGCAGACCAGTCCTACAGCATCATCTTACAGTTCACAAGTGCGAAACGCATGCCAAAGATACACAGATTTATGCTCAAGGCGTTCAGAAGACCCTTAATTTTGTCAGTCGCTTCACCTAGCATGACAATATCACTTGCATACTCGAAGTCAACCAAGTGACTAAAAGGGAGTAGGTCAATCCCTGTGAAGTCAGACCTACGTAAGGTTATGTCCATTGGTGGGTTTGAACAAGTTAAACAGGAACAGTGAAGTAACAAAGTGATGTTCTTCACAATTTTTGAACTTTTATTCTCGTTGAGCTGCAAGTTCTGCCAGATACCTTGGTCATTTATGATATGCTTTGAGAAAGTTATTTTTGAAGTTCAATGAAGTTTCGATTCGTGGTCAGATAATAATCACTTTCGTTGTTTCACTCGCCGTTTGACAAACTGATAAGTGTTAAAAGTGTGCTCTGATCATCAAATTTCAACTCACTTATCACTCACTTATGGTGATATGCTTGTCACAAGCGTGAACATCTTCAAGCTTTAACGCAAAGAAGGATAGTTATCTTTCGTTCATTTTTTCTCAGCTAAGTTGAATTCATGATTATAACCATATTGTATTTCTCTTGAAGATAAATGCATTTTTTCCTTTGTAATCTAACCGAAAAATGAACAATATGTTTTTTTGTTTATAAAAGGGTTTCTGTATTGTATTTTCATTTTTCTTCAGTCAAAACCTGTCCTTGAAAGCTTACGAAAAGAGAGGTTGATAAGCATGAAGCAAACATTAGAACGATATGAAGCTAATCTAAGGAATCTAGTGGATTATTCCGGTGCGTAAAATAAAGTTTTTACTGTTCAATACTGCATTATCGATAATTGTTTTTATAGTCATTCTACTTAACTTATCGATTTATCAAAGATGTGTAGACTGTGTTCGTCTTTCATGTATAATCTGGTTTCCTTTCCATCGTCGGTAACATCTTGTCGTAAGCAGAGGATAAAAGAGTTTTTTTAATGATTATTGTGATTAATGTAGAGAGTTGTGTGTTTAGTAGCTTATATTTGAAGAAGGCCCTAGTAACCAGATAGTTTAACTCAGAATTCAGTTACATGAACATTATTATTATTAGTTTTCCCTTGGGTTTCTAGTGGAACATAGGGCTTCAGTAGCACGCCTCCATTTCACTTTGTTCTCTGCAGTCTTCTAAATCTGGCTCCACGACTGCCCACAAGCCTTCATTTCTTCCTCACACGATCTCCTCCATGTCGCCCTCAGCTGGGACGCCCAACTTGTTTCCCCTCTGGATTCCACTCGACAGCTTGGCCTGACGCGTGATGTCCCCGAATGGTTTTCTCAGTGTATACCCAATCCAATCCATCTCCACTTCCTTCTGGATATTCGTTGGAAGGATAGGTTGTTGGTTGGTTCGTTGCCAGAGTTCCTTGTTGCTTATTCTTTCTGGCCATCTGATCTGATCTTCAGTATGGAGTGGGCGTAGGCAGCTGTTGATGAATGTCTGTAGTTTGTTGGAAACGCTTTTCGTGACACTCCAAGTTTCTGAACCATATAGAAGCACTGACTTGACTGGATTGGTGTTGGAAATCTGGATCTTGTTCTTTGTGCTGAGTGGAGTAGATCTCCACACTGATTTCAGATTAGTGAAAGGTTGTCTTGTTGACTTTCCGACCCTGGTTTTGACATCCTCGTCTGTGCCGCATGTAGTTGAAACGATGCTGTCCAGCCTAGGTAGGTGAAAGAGACAACTTCTTTTAGGTTTGTCCTGTTAATGGTGATTGGTGCTTGTTGTTGATGCTGTTGTTGGTTGAGTATCTTCATCACCTCTGTCTTCTCTACATTCACTTTAGGTTCCGTTTTCGCTGCCCTACCTCTTATGTCAACTTGTTAGTTTTCGCCTGTAGATCTTCTAGTTTGTGCAACGTTAAACATAAATCATCGGGGAAATCCAAATCTTCTTCTGGGATCTTTTCATCGGTCCAGCCAGCGTATGCCCATCTTCTCGCTCCTCACTGTTTCCTGCATGATCCAGTCGACCACAATCAGGAAGATCATGGGTGATAATTGGCAGCCTTATCATACTTCTGTCTTCACTTCAAAGTCGTCACTGAGCTTTGCATTATGGATCACTGGGCATGTAGCATTCTACAGCATATTGCTGTTGAATGAGATTCAAAGCGGTTGGTGGTATTCCGTAGTGTTGAAGCAGCTGCCTGCCAAATTACTTCTCGGTCGACGCTGTCGAAGGCCTTTTCAAAATCGATGAAGTTGAGATAAGGTAGAGAGTTGACTGCCATTCTATACTCTGTTCTTTGATTATGCCTAGCGTTTCAATTTGATCGGCACATGACTTGTCCTTCCTGAAGACAGTCAACCAGCCTGTTCCGGTAGTAATTTTGAATTCAGCGCATCCTTTAGTCTCTCCATGATGCTGCGGTGTAATATTTTGCTTGGGATGGACAGCATGATTCCGCGCCAGTTTTTGCAAAGGCTTAGGTCTCCTTTCTTTCGCAGTTTGACAAGGTAGCCCTTCTTCCAACTGATCGGCAGGTACCTTTCCTTCCTTCCTTGTAAACCTTCTGCAGTAGTGGTGAGAGCATATCCAGTGTTGTCTCTGCGTCTGTTTTCAGTGCTTCTGGTAGAATTCCATATGGTCCTGCTGCTTACCCGGATTTCAGCGACTTCATGGTGTTCAGGACTTCTGCTTTTGTCGGAGAACCTGTGTTCACTTGTAGTTCTGCCGTTGCTGTTGGTCTTTTCGGACGAGTTGCAGGTGGTAGTCGATTCAAGAGTTTTTTGAAGTGGTCAGCCCATTGTTTCCTTTGTTTCTCCTCTTTGGCGGTAACTAGGTTTCCTTCACTATCTTTCATTGGTTTCGTTTGCGTTGATCTCTTCCTGGATAGTAACCTGGTTATTTGATATAGTGTTATCAGGTCTCTGTCTCACTTACCTACAACCTGTTGTGCTTCACTTGGCAGTATGTTGTAGAAGTGTCTTTTATCTTTGTGTGCACTCTTCTTCACTTCTTTATCTAATGTTTTATACGTTGTACTCAGTTCTACTTTTTGTTATGCATCATTGCACTGGTTCATCTTCTGCTTCACCATCGGCATCTTCCTCTCCCTGATCTATCAGCTTCCATGTGTCTGTGAAGATCCATTTCTTGTCTTGTTTCCTCTTTTTCCCTAATACGCTTATGCAGGTTTCCTTCCACGTCACATCACTTTCAAAGAGTTTCAGTGTTCTTCCACGCCTGATCCTTCAGGGATGTTGCTCAATGTCTCCCATTTTGTTCTGATGGCTGACGACGTGAAGATGTCCTTTGTAGTTTTGTCCTTCAGTTTCTGTTCTGTGTGTTGAACTTGAACTGTGGTCGTCTAGCACCAATTTGTTTGAATGCTTTCAACTTGATTTAGAAGGTAGGTTCCTTGCACTAGGTGGTGAGTGGTGTGAACCTACCTGCATCTGCTCCTGTTGTTGATCTTGTGTCCAGTAGGTTGGCTGCGTCTCCACTTTTTTCAGATTGAGATGAAGTCGATCTGATTTTTAGTGTGTCTGGTGTCTGGTGAAATCCATGTTGCTTTGTGGGTATCCTTGTGCTTGAACGCAGTGCTTCCAATCACCAAATTGTTGATTGGGCAGAATTCTGCAAACAATTTTCCATTCTGGTTCATTTCACCGAGTGCTTCTCGACCCATGATGAGCTTTCTTGGTGTGTTGTCTGCTCCGAGTTTGGCATTGATGTTACCCATTAGAATTTTGATGTCGTTAACTGGAGTCTTATCTAGACTTGCTCCTTCTGCTTGTGATCTGCATTATTTGTGGGTGCATAGTAATGTGATTGTATGGTTGTGACTTTCCTTCTTTTTGATTTGAATCTTGCTGTCATGATCCTGATTGTGGAGGAGATTGGTTACCATTGCATGGGGGCCTTCGATGCTGTTGGGGACATCATAATAGCCCCTCTAAACCCTAGTGTGCTCGTGGTTGTCGTCTGGGTGACAGTATCGGTGTAGATTATTGACTGTCCAGTTGAGAGTTTGGAGAATCGACTTCCATTCTATCTGGTTTTGCAGATTCCAAGCACTTCCATGCCATACCTTCTCATGTTTTGCAATCTGGGCAGCTTTGGTAGGTTTATACATGGTGCGGACATTCTATGTCCTCATCCTTACTTTCGCTTTGTTCGAGAGGAGACATATCGGCCGACTGGCTTCTCTGAAGCTTTCACCAACCGGCGTTATTTCGTCTTTCCGATTCCAGGGAGGAATAATTTTGTTTTTATTTTTTATATTTTGTTTGTGCTTTGAAGTTTCTTTAGGGATTGGATTAGTTTTCTGGGTTAGGGTTGCCAGCTGTGTGCCCAACCTTCCCTGTATGCCTGGGCTTAGGACCGTCTAGTAACTAGTGAACTAGTTAACCAGGCGAGGTTTCATTTATTTTTTCCTTAGGTTTTCTCAGTGAATCGAATATTTTAATAATCAACACACCCATATTTCCTATTTCGCTATCACTTTCATTGTTCTACAAGTCTCCTATTCTAACTTCTTGCGTGTACTGTATCGCGTGTGACCTTAAAATCAAGATTTCATTCAGTCTGTAGCCTAAGGAAGTGTGTATTGCTTGTAAATTTTGAGATGAAATGAATGCTTATCTTTTATGGAGATTATGATCATTTAGCTTGATGAATTAACTTGGGGACTTCACTTTCAAACAGTATCAGGTTGAATATTCTATCCATATACCTTGACCCGGTAGTAATAATTTAATAAGTTTATGATAAGTCAACTCTACTGGGATTTACTAACTCAGAACGAAGGATATGCATTATGTTTGTCATCTTAGACAGATGGACAGACAAAATCAGCATAGAACCTCGCACACTAGTTCATGGGTTCAAGTTGCCATACTTCACAGTACAGGTGAGTAGAAAAGGAGTGGTATCAAAGTAGATAAAGTTTTGTGAGACAACAAACAATCTGAAGATGGAGGTAAGTGGAAATATTCAAGCTTTAAAAAATCTGAAGGAGTGAATACATCTGCGCCATTGTCACTGATTTTCAGCCATGTCACCAAGAGTTTGCAACCACTTATTTATTCCAGCAGTTAGACACTTTGTCTGGACACCTCCAGCTGTTATACTTATCCTTTCGAATACCAAATCTTCTAACCTCTAAAATATGTCTTTGGAATCATTATTCAATTTGGTATTCTAATTTCCGTCCATTTATTAACACCCATTTGGTGTGAAGATCAGTTGATAACTAACTATGGATCAATGAAATGTCTAATTTATGTTTTCTTTGCATTATTCAGGTCCTCGCTTCAAACCATCTACTGAACGTGCTAATCCTCGATATGATTTCGTTCCAATCAATCTTCATGTTAATCAAATAGCTCTTACGAATGCTGATGGACAGCTAGGTAAGAGTAATGCGCATATCCATATTTGTGGTTATCAGACTTTCAGTTTTAATCTCAGGTTATGCCTCAGATTGTTATGTGAAACCTTTCCGTGGACTTCATATCCTGTCAATGGTCACCAGATTATCTATTCACTAGTTTGCCGTTTAAGCTTTGTGACTCGACTGTTAACCGGACTTTTCTGATGAGAATTGTAACTCATATGCGTTAATGTTGATCATGGTATTTTATAACTTATGAGTAGTTTTCCTTCATGTTATTGGTTGCATAGCGACCTCATACTTTATGTTCGTTTCACATTCGTATTTAACTAAACACTTGTGTGTTAGTTAATATATCGTGTATTTTATCCGCTACATAGACGCTCTGTGTACTGAAAATTCGTCTTCAATTAGAGGGGAAACAGCAGTTTTAGCAGAATAAAATGCACCCTTTTTTCTTCGGTTTTTCTCATCAACTACTTAAAAAATGGTCTAAAAGTATATGGTAAGCTTCAAGCTTCACAGCTGAATTTTACTTGAATTTTTTCTCCTTAACGTTGGTTTCGTTTGGTCTTCAAAAAAACTTATCGTAGAAATTGGCTGGTGTCAATGATGAGTGCTTATCAATATGTCGCCTACAGACAGGTTACTTTTTACTCATATGTTCCTCAAGTTTATTTATTCCGAGTTATAAATGGTTATTGTTATGGTCGTTATCCTGTTGGTCAATCATTTCAACGTGTTTGTACTTGGCAGTGATTAGATGTGATCACCTAAACGTGTGTGCTGATGCTGTACAACTCAGTACCAGTATGCAGATTTACGGATTAAGCTATAAGCAGCAACAAATTGTGCATAGGTTAGTAATACTACCTACCATGCGTGGACGGAGCTCTAGTTATCATATAGATGCTTCGTCTTCTCTCTTATGATTTGAAATAATGGAGAATATTTATAGCTCAGGTGGATGGTCTAACTTCATACTTAATTTAGTGATGATGTTGTCTAGCAAGACGATGAAAGCTTCGTGATTAAGCAACCCAGCTCGGAGAACACATATACAACCAAGATCGGCTTCTCTCTTCCTGCTTTCTTGGTGTCTATCGTTTTTTCTTAGAATACTTTAATGACTTGAAACGATGCAGTGCTATATCAAGTCACTTATTTGGACATTAAATGCGGGTATAATGAGAATGAATTTATCAGATCTTAAGAATTTATTTACTCTTTAGTTACGCTGCTTTACTGTTTTTAGATTACCATAATGTTTTGATCAAGATAAGTCAACCGGGTCCAGGTTGTTTATTCTCTCATTCACATTTGTTTACTTTGATATCATTTTTTTCCCTATCTATTTGTTCTTTTAATGCTGCTATGAAGTGCGGCAAGTTGATCCGATACATATTGTGTAAATATGTTATATGTTTGTAAATATGTTAAACGTGAATCCTGTGACCTACTTCAACGATATGTTTTACGATAGAAGAACTTGGACGTCTGTTATCAACGTTTATGGGTTCAGGTAACTTTGGAATATGCTCTGAGCCCCATAGTCGGATGGATCTGTGAGTCTTCCCTATGGATGTATCACCACATGTACATTTGTTTTGGTTGATGCAGCATGATGTAACACTATCGTTCACACTCTGTAAGGCTTTGGGAGAGTAAACAGCTTTGGTGGTTTGTATTAGTCGGATCCTAGTTATATGGTAAGTCCTAACGGCAGCATTTAGTCTCTGCCTAAGGATTGCACCTTAAGTGTCACCTTTGTATAGGAAACTGATGAAAACGTCTTTTTCGGGAAATGGTGAGGAGCAGGTTTTGGCGCTCTGGGTACTTTATATTGTGCATATACATTACACCGTGCAGACAGTTTACATCTTTTTATTGTTTTGTTGAAGTTAAACTATTTATCTATGCGTTTTAAATGTTCTTCAACATGTTATCAATATGAGCTAACCAAGTGTTAACTTTTTCATAGTATTAAGTAGCATTCACCTTTGTATACATGCAGTCAACTCCATTTGTGCTTAGATTTCCATCTTGAATCGTACTGCTTTGTTTACTGACTGTTTAATAGACTTCGTCACTTAGCTTACTATTCTGCTTAGTTATAATGCTTGAATTATCTTTCTTTGTTGTTGTTAAACTACATGGTGTTTATAGTGAATTTTTTTCTCAAACAGAATGTATTGTAGTTTTTATCGCTATCGTATAATGCGCTGAGTTTTCTATGTAAGAGAGTGAAAATAAGGTCTTCAATGTCATTCTTTTAAGTAGTAATTATTATATTGTTCTATGATGAAACTGTTAGGGATACCTATATTCCTAATATTGTATACTTACCAGTTGTACATTTGAACTGTAATTGTTCGTGCTCTTTTTAATGCACATTGGTTACATTTCATATAACCCGGTAGTGTTCTAATTGGCTAATGGCTGTTTTAATGTGCTAATTCTCTTTTTTTTCAAGGTCACTGTTATTACTATATATAGTGTGCCTTTATACTAGTAAACGTTTTCAGTTCAAGATACTGTTAACTCAGTTGATTACCAGTCTTTTAATTTCTCTTGCGAATCACTCGGGTTGAACAATCTTAACTCTCGACTACCAGTCGCTGAGTATTATCCTTGGTTCTCGCAATTCCACGTCGTAACAGAAACATCCTTTCATCTAACTTGTTTTACTATCAAGCATATATCTCCTGTTTCTTAAACAGTTTAACTATTCTTACGAGTTAAGTTGTCTAAAATTTAAAAAGTGTTTAGACTGATTTTTATTTGTTGTAACCATTTGCTGCATATTCTGAAGTTGTAGATAAATAAGGTGGACTTTAGGAAGCGGCAAAAGGAGCTTAGGCAGGTGGTTAAGCGTAGATAGGCTATCATTGTTGTTGTACAACTGGTGCTTATTACACACGATTGTACTGGGATTTTGTTATTTGGTCCTTAGTATTTAATGTACTCCTAGGGCTTGTTGCTCAACTGGACATGATGAATCATTTCGTACGACGAGACCTGTGAATGCAAAGTTTAACACTTGTATTCAATTTGTGGGTTCGTGGGGACTTTTTTAAAGATTGATTTCAAGTCGGTATTCCTCGGGGACTGACATCAGTTGGAGGATTATTGAAAATCTAGGGGGACTGGACAGTTGTTTCGTCCTAGTATAGGGCTTCTCAGCAGTGCGCATCCATGACCTCGCCACGAATTGAACCCAGAAGTTTCAGGTTTCGTTGCGAGCACACTATCATGAAGCCATTCGGTCGAAAGTCAATGGTTCACGTTTTATTACTTCCGTCAGTTCGTGATATAACGTTACCTTCATCCAGTTGTTGTTTAGTGCTCATTAGCGACCTGCTTCGAAATAAGCTTTCACGAAGTTCTTATGAGAAGTCGTAATCATTGGAGCGAACTAAGTTGAACGTGTGGACAAATACTTGATGGTGGGATTGAATGAAGGTTGGGCTATATTACGGATTGAAGTAAGAACCTGTTGGTCGTTGGATTCTCATTGAATGACTTGATGGTAATATGCTTGCCGCGGAGCCTGCAGATCCTGAAGAGTTCCCATACTAAGATGAAACGAATGTTCAGTGCTCCCAGGTTTCAAGTGGTCCTCCGACTGTTGTCAGTCAGGTATTCAAGGTTGATTTTAGTTTGCTGGGTAGGCAGCATTTTGTATGTCTTGCTTCATGGACACATTTGTTCAGTGTTTTTTTCATGTTGTACTAAGAACCAACGGCACTGTTAGCAATTTTAACTAAACTCTCCATAACGAATCGCCAATCAATGATGATGACAGTCAATCAGCTCACTGAACTAAGTGTTTTATTGTATCTCTCCCCCCAGTTACCAACTTTAGATAGATTTCTACTTCAGCTGACTGACGTAGTATTTACTTGTAAATCCACTTAAAGACATGTGCCAGATATGTGATCGATCGCATTGAAAACTTTTCAATGGGTAGAGTAGTGTATACTTAATTACTCAATTCTAATCAGTATTTATCAAGACTTCAGAAGCATTGCTAAGGCTTTTCCTAGTCTCAGTTTTTGTCGAGCAGCTGTCATTCACTAATTAATGGAATTGCATCTCATTGATTTAAACATCCAGCTGACGGGTTGCAGCTTCGAACCCCGCTCCACTTATTGAGGTCTGAGCAATCAGTTAGTATCACTAACCGTCACATGATAGGTCTGGCTCAATGCTTACTTCATAAAAGTGTGTGTAGTTACTAAAAGGATTTTATTTCTTAGTTACAGGGGTTATTTGTTTTGATACGATTACAAGGGAGTAATGAAAAGTTAACTCGAGGTAATTACTAGTTGGTAGCATAATAACTTATGGAGTAATAGGACGGGTAAGAAAAATGGGAGAGTCCAGTTAAAATCAACAAATACAGAGTAAGAAAAGGGGGTGAAAAAAAATGCACAGGTGATAAGTGAAGTAAATAAACAGAAAAACAAATTATAGATGGGTAAATAAAAAGTTTGAGGGGAATTATGATCAGAGTGAAATTAGAGGTTGGATGTTGCTCTTTTGACCACAAAGATCAGATTTGAAGGGACGAATTGTCAAAACTTCTGCTGTGTCCAGGTAGCAAATTCTCACTCTCTTTGAAATGTTTAATTCGACTTGATAAATGAAGACTTTGATGGAGTAAAGTGATCAGTGCTCATAAATTGGGCTGTTAATCACTTGTTGCTTTCCTTTAGAGAGCCATATAGAATAGTATTCGATGTGTGTAGATAAAACATGTTTTGTGCGGTCTGTGTAACCAGCTGCACAAGGGCAGGTGAATTGGTGGATATGCATGGAATTGACCCAAAGCTGTAGTCTATTCTTGACATGTTTTTTTACTAGAGGAAATAAAGCAAAGTCAGCCAAGAAAGCAGGTCTTTCTCAGTGCTTTACAGAACCAATTCTTGAGTACGCCTACCGTTGTGTCTCTTTTAAATCTAATGTTCAAAAATAGTGTGTGCTTTGAAACTGTAGGGGTTTCGTTTGTAGTGTTGTTTAAACTGCATGTTTCTTGTAATGAATCTTGAAGGATAACCGTTTTCGAGCAGTACTTTTCAGAGTACTTCCAACTCTTTTTTTTTTACTGTAATTGTACTAATTTTTCTAACTTTTGTGCATAGTAAGTGAATTAGATTTCTTATATGGCCTATTAGAACCTAATTTTAAAAATTGATATATTTTTCGCTCATTGTTTGTTTTCTGTAAATCGATCTTCGAGAACCGTCATGTCTTCTTTTCAACAGGATGTCTAAGAAGTGGGATTCTCAAATATTTTTGGTTACCTTAGTCAATTTAATCGACTTGTGACATTCATCGAACTTTTTCAGTATATCTTAGTAGTTACTTTTCTTCTCATAGATGATAAAAGTCTCATCTATGTATGTAGATGGGAGTTGTCGATGCTCTAATGTAGTTTGCTGTTCTCCAGACTAGCTATGAAGTAGTTAGCTAAGAGAAGACCCTATGGTGAACCCATTGCTACTCCATTCTTTCGTCGATAAAGTTCATTATTGAGTTTGAATTGTTCATCATAAGAGGAATTCGTGTAGAAAATATTTAGGAATTCCAAATTGAAGTTTGTTGATCGTAATATAATCGTATTGTAAACAGATCCTATCAAAGGAATATTTATGATATTTGACAACGTCCAGTGATAACATGCGCTTTCCACACGCGTTGACATCGCTTATGTAGATCATGAACTTGAAAGAATCAGGCGTACCGTGATTACTGCTCTGTTTTTTCACCGGCTGGAAAATTTCGGTTTTAATCACTTTATAATCCCGTGATATAGCGAACTATTTATGTCCAATATTGATTGAAGAGAAACATTTTTCTTACAAACTTTGAGAAGGCCATAGAATCGATGAATTATTGAACCAGATAGTAATAATAATAATTTGATAAGGAATATGTCACAGTACCGATTTTCTTTTGTTACGAAGTTTATTTTTCTTCAATAAGCACTTGATAAAGGCTTTATTGTATTAATTCAGGATTATTCATAATGTGAGAAAATGTTATGATTCCATGGAAACTTATATTATTTACTTCCCTTTTTAATGATGATCAACGTAATTAGGGCAATCTAATGGATATTACCAACAGTTATTATTTGTTAATTCATTCAGTAGGATTGTGTAGTTTAGTTGCGTTAAGACCTTCGGATTATTGATACAAGAGCCATTTGTGATTCATTTCTAGTCTGTTCAAATATTGATTTCGTTAACCCACTTTAGAATCATTTACTCATATGTGAATCAAATCGAAATGCACTCAGCAACCTTGTGTAGATTCATAAAGTAGGCGATTAGCCGAACCTAATGTATGAGGGCTAATGATACTACCTGGCTGCTGAAACCTCGTGGAGGGTGGCTCGAATCCGTGACTTAGGGGTTGAAAGTCATCTCGTTAGACCATTGTACCACAGCTCCACACTTAGCTGTGAACCATTTGTTGTTTAGGTGATGATTGGAGGTGAAATGAAAATTTTGATCGCGGCTGGATTCGAACCAGCGACCACCGGGTTTCCAACTGATCTACTAGGTTTTAATTAAATTTTATGGTCCAGTCTGTTAACTTTCTGGTTGGGAAGCACTTGTCTTGTACATTGGATTTTATCTTCACTCTTGCTGTTACTTATATTTTTTTGCCAACCTTACCTAATCTACGCTGTTGTAACATTTTTTTCAAGCGTATTTTTGATGTTTTAAGGAAGAATCATCATAATTTGGGATTAGTTTGTTGTTTTAAGAAAAGGTACTATCATCAATAAACACATTGCTTGGTTTTCAACAATTTTCAGTCTCTTCGCATAACATTATATCTGTTGGTGCATTTTCATTGGCTTCTGGACGTTATAAAACCGGTGGTTTGTTTCGAATGGCATTTGATACAATGATTTCACCAACTCGTACATATCCTCCATCTGAGTTATCCTTTGTCAATATATCATATGAATCACCTATAGCTGCGTCTACATGCTTATTAAATACAAAACCAATTGGTAAAGCTATGGATTTACTCTATCGAGGAACACGTACTATTACATTATTAAGATCAGATTTAGATGGTCTTATTGAAAGGTTAAGTGCACCTGGGCAAGCTGAACCTTTAGCTCAACGTATGCAAAAAACTGTAAGACCTAAAGATATTTCCTTTTACTTACCTTTATGCATATTTGTTCATTTACTGATGAACTTATATTACAGTTTGTTTTATGCTTACTAGTCGAGTAAAGATAATATTTTCATGGATGAGATTGAATCGTATTTTGCTATGGCGTTTTTTCATTTTTATTTAGAGCTGTATTGAAGTGCATTATGCAAGATTGTTTCATTGAATAGCCTAATTTATCAAGACAAAAGATTACTATTATTATTTGATCATCTCGAGTCATAGTGGGAACAGCATCGCTTATTGAAAGGCAGGTACATCCAACTGACGAGTCGCAAACAGGACGAAACGCGTGTCAAACTGGATTCCACCAATAGCCATCATCTACTATTAATATTAGAATTGAAAATACAGGTAATATCAAGGGATTTACACAGGAACCCGTATACCAATAGAAACCAATCAATCCGATCCAATCACCGACGAGATAACACAAACAACATCATAAAAAACTCACTGTTCATAGTGTTCACGTTTGATTTACTTTAGTCGATTCAGTTTCACCAATTTTTTCACTTGTGGTTACAGATTTAATTGGAACTTGCTGTAGACTTAGTGGTTTCTGTAGATGAGAACGGTGTTTCAGAGTGATGTGTATTGCCTTTCCCCTCTCAAATAGTAATCATATGACCAACCATGACGTACAAATACATTTAGTTGGTGTTCATTGATATAAAATTATTTCCCCTTTTAGGTATATTCTATACAAGGGATATTCTCAAATTCATTACTGTCTAATCTTAATGTTGTGACAGTTGTCTCGTATGATTTTGAAGTGATTATCGGTTTACTCGCACAACTGTCATCTATAGAAATGATTGAAGTATCAGGTTTTCAGTAAGTCCTATTAATTAAACTAAAGTAAACTTTTTCACTTACGTATAGTGTATTTCGTTCGCATATTGTTTGACATTTCGCCTTTTTAAAAAAAAGCCAGTAATTGTTTTTTCAGTTTGTGAAGTATTCAATTTATTTTATTGACCATAATGATGTGACGGTGTATAATTGTACTGACTAGATAGGTCATTATTTAGCCCAAATAAAGGGTGACGTAATATGCACGGTTTTGGTTGGTTGGTGGTAGTTGGTAGGAAACCATAGATAAACAGACAAGATCAACATAAGACCAGGCGTTATCTTGCAGCAGTCCAAGTTGCCACACCTCATAACAGCATATTAAATAAGAAAACATGAAAAAAAGCAATTAAAAGTGGTAGAAAGTCATGGCAAGATAACAGGAAGATACTGGTTTCAGTATAGCCACTAAGATGATGATGATGATGATGATGATGTGTGAACACATCTAAAGCACTGAGATCGATTTTGACCTACATCAGTGAGGTTCTCTGACCACTGGTTTCTGTTGTCATATGAACCTCAACGCGGAAGTCTACATTTCTTTACTTGTATCACATCATCAGTAAAACATTCCGTTGACTAGTGTTGTGTTTGAGTCTGGCCACCTTCTTCAATCTTAACCCTACTGCACTTAGCGTTGTACGATGAGACATGCGTAACACATGTCCCAGTTACCTGAAAATCAGGCACTGGTCATGCTTAAGAACTGAAAGATTGGACAAATTAACAGGCAAAGAAAGCCTGAGTGGAGTAGTTATCCTTGGATAAATAATTCTACTATCTTTCAATATTAGTGACCTATTACACATTACTGATCATTTCTAATTCCTTATGAAAAATAAAGCATTACTAGGATAAACCAGCCTACAAGTTTATATTTCCATTTTCAGTGGTTATTTTCAGGTTGGTATTCATCCTGGACTGACATTAGTTGGAGGGATATTGAAGACCTAGGAGCACTGGACAGCTGTTTCGTCCTAGTATGGGACTCTTGAGCATTGTGTACTCATGAACCCACCAGGGATAGAATTGAGGACCTTCAGGTTCCACGGCCACCGCGGTACCATTTAGCCAGTAGGTCGGAATTCATTGGTCTATATTTCAGAATTCTGTCGGTTAACGATATAGCGCGACCTCCATCCACTGCCGTCATTGAGTACCTATCTTCATAGTAGGACGAAACAGCTGTCCAGTGCTTCCAGGTTTTTAATGTTCCTTCAACTAAAGTCAGTCCATGATGAATACCAACCTCAGGTAAATAAATCTCCTTACACCTCCAAATTGAAATAGTCTAGTGCTTCGAGAGGTGATTCCAGAAGTGCCGCTGAGAAGTAGTGACCGGTGGGACCGACCAAGTGGAACATGAGGACAGTTACTCAACGACGGCATTGAATTGAGATAGCGCTGTATCGTGGACTGACAGAAGTAAAAAATTTGGACCATTGAATGTCAGCTTAGCGATTCAAGGGCATCATGCTGGTCACAGGGCCTGAAAGTCCTGGGTTCGATCCCCGGCGGGGTCATGGGTGCGCCTTGCTGAGAGGAGTCCCATACTGGGACGGAACAGCTGTTCTGTACTTCCAGGTTTCTAATGTTCCTCCAACAAATTTCGATCCATGATTGAATTCCAACCTGAGATCAGTAAAACTGTAGAAGCCTTTATTTTCTGCACCCATCTTAACATTGTTTAAAAATTATGTTAATACAAGGAGTGGTCATTGAAATAGGATTCTACCGCGATGCCCAATTTCTACTCTTATATTAATGTTAATTTTCAGTTAAAGTTTTTATTAACTCATGCAGTGGATGATATCCAAAGAAGCCTTTTCCAGACTACTAAGTGCGTTTTAAGTAATGATTCCTGATTTGCATGAACTAAAAGAATATAGTTGATTAGACATGTTTTGTGTTGGTTTAGGTATTTATTCATTGATTGTTACGTTATACATTTTGTATAATTTTTCTCTCCAATACTATAAACTGTTTATTTTGCTTTCGAATTATTTGAAAATACACTGATGGTTACATCTTGACTACTTCAATAATCATCTCATGTATTTTTGGTTATCATTATTATCTTTTGGATGTTCATTATACGTTAAACTCTATTGTAAAGCATCAATTGAGTTGACGGTAAAGTATGTTATTTGCACGAAAGATACCCATGAGAACAAGTGTTTCAACGAAGTGTCTCTTCGCTACGATTTCATTCTCGAAGCTATATAATCTCAAATCTATCCATTTTTTTGGTTTATCGAAAACGGGAACAAGAGTAGTGTTAATATACATACATGAGCTGTCATTAAAAATTTTAAAAAAAGATACTCTGGTAAATAATGAAGATTAATCAGAATATGACTAGATTACTAAGTTTGGAGAAGTTTACTAAGATAACCAGAAAGACCATAAAAACAAGAATGAGTAGTAAATTACGTAAAAAAGGAAAGACTAACACTTAAGACCATGAAAAGAGAATGGTTTGAACAGTTTTCTTCTCTGTAAAAAGTTCAGGTTTGTCTTGATAATGCAAAGAATACGAAAACACAGCCTTTGGATGGTTTCCTTTCAGAACAAGACATATAACCGAGCAATATTGTTTTCAATGACATCCTCTTCAGGCTTTACTCTAATACAAATAGCCTAATATATATAAAACTTAAACCAGTCACACAGATTTATCGGTTGATGTAACAAATGTTTTAAAATAATGATGGTGATAAAGATACAAATACCCAGTGGTCGGCTGGTTCGAATCCCGCCACGGTCAAAATTTTCATTTCACCTTCAATCATCACGCAGTGTTAATACTAGTCTGCCAAACCATGGCTATCTTGAACAGTCAGAATGAGAAAATAATAAAAATAATAACGTTGACTAAAGCACTTGCAATATAGACGGTGATGATGATGATAAAGCTTGGGAAAATAAAAGTTACGTAATACTCAAGGACGAGGTAAACGCGTAAGCAAAATCTAAACAGATATACTAAGTATATGAAAGGGGTGAAGAATAAGAATGGAGTAGGAATAAAATCTCAATGATAAAGTTATTAATTAAGTATTCCCTGACCAAGAGGGAAATACAAGATGTACAAACTTCTTCTGGATACAAAGACTAGGATTATTGGCTGGAATTCCCACACCATCTGCTATGTGTGAAAGACGAGTTCGAATACTTTTCGAAAGATGATGTAGTGTGCGGTGAATACTCGTAAAAGCATGTTTTATCTACCAACTGACTGCTATCAACGAGGATTTTATCTGTCCCTCTCCCAACGATGAAGGTAGATGCTCAACAATACGTCTGTTAAGTTGTTAAGTAGAACACCCTGTATAGCTTTCTCCACAGGAGCAGCTAAACTTGTAAATATGCTCTCTACGTGACTTTGAGTGCGGAGGTTCTTGAGATAGAATGACCGAGGTTCACATTGTGTTCAATTATGATGCCTCCTTCGTTACCTCTTTTGAAGTCTACATTTTTGTTGTTATCAGAATTACTTTTAATTCTGTGTTTTGATTTCATTCTCCGTTCGTTTAACAGAAGAGAATCTCAGTCTAATAACAATTTAATCGAGAATAAAGTGGACAACAAATTTCGTATGGAGTTGATAAATTCCTTGAACAAAGCAGGTCAAAAATTGTCTACTACTTTAGAGCGTATCTGGGATAATGCATCATCAGTATTGTGGGATTATGTTCTATCGGCTCTTGCTGATTTATCCAATCAGCAAATGCCGTCCAATGGAGATAAGGAAGCTGGTTGTAATTATTCTGATTTAATCAGTGATGCAGAGAGATCAGCTTATCCTAATATGTTGCCGATAAATAACAATATACTCACAGCGATCTCTATTCTACAAGATGCCTTCAGCTATCGACATCATGCCTGCGTTTGTCAGGTAATAGTGATGGTTTTTTTACCGATATACCTGCTTCTGTATACTTTTTATGCTGTCATGTATGAACTCTGTTTGTATAATAATGACAGTAATCGATTTCTTTGAGAAAATTTTAATCTTGTGGATAGGTTCACCTAGTACATGATTCAGATTTGTTGAGTTCCATCAGTTTGTTACGTAATTTTTTTCATATAGTTTTATATTGGGTTTTTGAATGCCTGCTAATGGCGGGAAATACTTACTAGAACCACATACTCATAAGTCATCAGTTGTTCTTGAATAATTATGAAGGTATTTGATTTGTGGCTGTTATACTGTGATAAATAGTGGATATACTCCTGTTGTCTGCGATCGATAGCGGCCAACTTGAATTGGTAGCCAAGTTCGCACATCATAATGACATGACTAGCTATGCTAACTGGAACGTTTGTTCCTTGAACTCCTACTATGCCAGAAAGATTTATTGTTTACTGGTCAGACAAAAAGCAGCTACCATTATACCGTAAATCGTTACTTTATGAGGGGTTCCAAGGGCAAAGTTGTATTAGTTAATGTATGCGGTGCGACAGCAGGTGTTCCCTGCAGATAACCAGCAATAATAATAATAATAATAATAATAATAACTATTCCAAACAACAAGTGTGTTTTAGTGTGCAGTTCTCAGCATGTAATACTTTAAAAATTCACTCCCTGTACAATATTTTTAACCAAAATAATGATTGCATGTGAATGTTGATACTAGCAGTATTAAGGGCAGTAGTGTGAAACAGGCAACTGGTATTATATTAGTTTCTGGTTTCGACTGGTGAATGAATATTTTACTGATGCTGTTGTCTCTATGGGAAGAAAAGGTTGACCTTAAAAACTGCACATTCCTCTTTACCGTGCGGTCTTGTGATGCTGGTGGCATCATTTTTTCTCATATAGCACTGGAACAGTCAAATCTCAATCAAAAAAATCCTAAGATGGCTGTATGTAATAGGTTTCATAGGTTCCGTAACCCCTCAGTCTGCGACCATTGTTAACAATCTAAGTCATCTGGGCGCTTCTTAGCCTTCTAAGACCCAGCTATCTGTTCCACACAGGATGATTTAACGCTAAGTCGAACGACAGGCATCACTCACCAGAATATTGGAATCTCGAGCCATGGATGTATGCTGTATCTCACAGACAGCATACCTTACCTGGACATTGTAATGCATCTTCAGAATTCACTTTGAGTATCAGGAGACTCAGTGACTAGGTCTTTTGGACTCGCAGGTGTTGGTATAGCATAGAATTGTAGAGCAGAAAGTGAATTCCTCGACCAATCAGAAGCTGTCTATATGTTGTTCGAATGAACAGTTCTGTAAGAACTAGGAAGCGTCATGAGACTAGCCGATGCTTATTCGTAATCTCTACCTACGCACCCACTGACTGCGATTCGAACTACCCAAAGGATGAATTCTATGAGAAGCTGTCAATTTTGCTACAGCGAACAAAACGTTCAGATGTAGTCATTTTATCAAGCCTATCGCATTCCATGAACCCAGAAGTTTGAATGACTGACACATTTAACGTAGGGGTGATTCATTTTACCTTCTAATTGATGATATGTTTTCTTCCAACTAGGAATATAATGTGTTTGCGTTTAAGGGATATTATATAATGTTTGACAGTATATCAATAATTGATTAGTTTGATAACCTCCGTTTCCTTTCATTTTCTCATCGAATATGGTTATCTCTTCGATTTATTTATATTTCTATAAATGTCCAACAGTGCTAGGATTGGAAAATAACGATAATAATCGATTACTTTTTAACATCTAATTTTTATGAAAATATGACTGGTCAAATCAGTTTACGCTGAATTGTTTTATTACTTTAATCAATTCAGACTTTAACTACAGTTCTTACTGCTCTCTCAATGGAAATACCTCGGTGGGATCGTAAAGATTGGGAACAAGCTGCTGTCTGTGGGGTCCTAGTTCATTTTGAAGGTCTCCTTAGTTGTTATGGAGATGAACAAGGAATGATCGAAGATTGGGCATGGGCAATCGATTATTTATCAGCCTATCGTATTACACTTCGACCATCTGGTAACTTTACTAACTCTGTAATCGCTGCAAGTAGAAAGAATACGGGGAATTGTGAATCTTCCAGTTTTAACCGTTCAAGTTCCAGTGTACAGATTACAAATTGTAATGTCGATAGAGAGAAAAATAAGAATTCAGAGGAATTTTATCCAGGTTTCAAAATCACAAAATTAAATGAGTGTGAGGTAGTGTATATTACTTTTAATGCACCGGTAACTTTTAATAAGCTATTAATTGATGTATATATATATATATATATATATATATATATATATATATATATATATATATCCGTGAAGTAGGCAGTGAGCTACACCTACTGTGTATGACGGCTAATGATACTGCCTGGCTGCTAAAACCTCAATATGTGGAGTGGTGTTCGAACTCGTAACCGACTGGCTCATAGTCGACCATCAATATATGATCTAGTGTTGTCATTAGTATATATAGTAGCACAGTATAATGTAGTATATATTTAGAAGTCTATTTGGAGGTTTGTAGGCATTTATTTATTGGTTTCAGGTTGATATTCACCATGGACTGACTTCATTTGGAGGACCTCTTGAAACCTGCAAGCATTGGACAGCTGTTCCAACCTAGTATGGGACTTCCATGACCCTGCCAGGTATGGAATCCAGGATCTTCAGGTTTGGCTGCCAGTATGTTGCTATTAAACAACCACCACGTTTGGCACTCAGTGGTCCATATTTTTTACTTTTACCAGTTCACGAAACAGTGTGACCTCCATCCAATGCCATCGTTGAGTAACTGTCTTCATACCGACCTTGGTTTACCTCACCGGTCACGATGTCTCACTGGAACTTCGAATTTCATCTCGAAGAAAGTCACTAATGAGTACTAGAAGTGAAATTCGTATTCTGATTATTAATTTCAAGTTTTAGTCTTAAATAAGTTGGTTAGGCAACTTTTGAAAACAATAAAACATAATGATTCAGAAACTCCAATAGTGCATTACTCTATAATTTCTTGCTTTACAGCTTTCTGTTCAATGGAGGTCATGGGTTCATGCTCCTTCAGAAATTCAAGCTCGTGGTCGTGTACGAATTCGTTTGCATCCTGTTTCATTTGTAGTTGGTATCAATGAATTACAATCAGTTGCTGAAACGTAAGTTTGGCGAAATTCCTATTCCTAATAGCCATTTTTCTGTGTTATATCGACAATTTGTGTTTCATTCTTTCTGTAAACTTTGAAATAAGCAGTATATGACTTACACAGTATACTATACTATTGAACAGCTTGAGTAGTTAGAAACCACTCAAACTTTTCATCAGCCAGGTCAGAGTGATTTAAGCACCAGACGGCCGTTTCGCTCGTTTGTCGCCAAACTTATTAGGTGTGTAAGCAGACGAATTCAGTTCACAGAGCCGAATTAGTTAAGATCACCTAAATCTAGATATTTAACATTCACTACTTCCTACTTAGGACTTATTTCATGATTCAAGTCTTCATGTACGCTGAAAATGTTTCGTTTAACTTGGTGCAAAATGAAAATATGAGGTCATAAAATATTTTTCTTTTGTTAGTTTTTCAATTTTGCGGTATTCATAGTGATTACTAAGATAATATTTATATCGTTTCAACAAACAACTTTGTTCAGCTATGCAGTTGTATGCAAATTTGCCTATTACAAACATCATCTACAACATTTCTACAACCTGACTGCTGTTGCTTCATTGACTGTAGACCAGTGTAATCTTCAAATTCATCATTCTAAAGTTGAATGCTTATAACAAATAAACTTCAGTTTTGCTGAAGATATAGTAGTTTGCCTAAGAGATGATATATAGATTGGCTTACATGAAAATTTACAATTACAAGGATGGCTAGGAGTCAATCGTAGTGGAGTGGTAGTCTGTACACGAATAAATATGTGTGCGATAGGAACTGACAGACAGAAATAAATGGAAGCACCAAAGTTGTTCAAGAACTCTTAGGCTTTTCCATTTAACAATTAAGTTTATATTGTAAGCGAGAATGTTCAAAACATCAAAAAACACTGTAATTGTTTCCAAAAGTTATAGACGGCAGTTTCAGTACAACTTCAGCACGTTTAATTAAGGAGTCGAAAAAAAAGTTTTTTCTAAACTTTTCATTGTGTCATTTACAGCTTCTTCGCAGGATATTCAGGTTTTTCAATAAAGATCGAAAATATGTATAGAATAATTTCTTCCATCATCATTATCATGATCAACATAGCACCAGGCACTACTGCATAACGGTTCAAGTTGCCACACCTCATGTCAGACCATCAAGTAACAAGGCAATAAAGTGGAGAATGAAGAAGGAAATAAAAATCAGTCAAAACAAGTAGAAGTAGAAAGTAGTAGAAGAGAAGAAGGAAGAATGAGAAGATAAGGAGATTAGCTATAGCGGTTAAGATGAGGATAATGTATGTATACAACTGCGCCACTGACATCAGTTCTGAGCTATATCACTTAGAGTCCCCAACCAGTGGTTTCTCTTGTCTCGTGGACCCAAACCGGTTAGTCTGCATCTCTATATATGGCTCAAACAAACGACCAAGGACTTCATACATTTATGCCATATTTTAGTCTGGCCACCTCAAAGCCTTTTTCCAGCCTGAACTTACTTCGACGAACATTGTGATATAGGGCAGATAATTTCTGTGCCAACCTTTATTTGTTGTTCAGATTGATTAATTATGACTATTCTTTATAAATCTTTATTGTACACTGAAGAGCAACTACGTTGTTTAGTTCTGAATGGTGACCGGATTCTATATATCTTTTTTTCAGTGTGACCACCAGGCTAGGAGGCTCACCATCGTGGCACACTTTGATGGGTGTTAGTTGGTTGGAGGCAATAAGCAGGATGCTCTGAACCCGGGTGACACTAGTTCGAATCTCACAGGAGACATTACTTCCCTCGAGGTTGCAGATATGTGCATTGCCGACGAGAACCAACAAGCATGAAACCTAGGTCAAGTAGGGCTTTGTGCTGATTGCCTAAAACCAACTGATATCCACTGAGTCGCTATTGTTTTCTTTGTTTCTCTCTGACAAAAAGAGTTATCACCTAAAGTATGTCTGTATATGAGTGACACTTTAGGAGTAGGTGAAGTTTTAGTGTGAATTATCCTTTTTTAAAGTTTTATCCAACTGATATATACTGATATGTGGATAGTAAAAGTACCATCTACAACACACACAAACTGGATGTTCAGCTCACGAATGAAACCGAATTGAATATGAGAGAAGTTGAAATTTTTTTGAACTGACTACTTGTACATAAAATATCAGGAGGGAAATTTCAAAATCAAGTCTACAGGAAAAACCTACTGATTCCGTGATAAGTATCTAAACTTTTTTAAGTCTGATCCTCTGCTAGCCACAACCATGTAAATTACCATAATAAATATTCAGGCAATATCGGAGCATCGGGATAGCAGCCGGTATGCCAACAGAGGTCGAACATTTGGATCCAGTATAACTACGTAGAATTACAAGTATATCAACAAATAGTAATAACTAATACTCGTTGTACAAGGAGCGGCTATCGTGCCTCAGTGGCCTAATTGATAACACCTAGGCATTTGAAGCGATGAGTACGAGGTTCGAGTCCCAGTGGGGACAACATTACTCCACACTGGGGTGCAGGTACATCCGGTTGTCGACTCCGAAACGTGCACCCTGGATTTCTCTGCTAGCCACAATCAAGTAGATCACTCTAGCCTGTAAAAGCTACAGTAACTCTGAGCTTATTAACAAAATAAAGCTAAAACAATGAATTCTTGTGAATGTTAAAACAAGTTTCAGTGAATAACAAGTTATGTGAAATCCCCCTTTTTAAACAATATTTTCAATAAGAATGATAAGAAATAAACAAATAAGACTAAAATGAAGTTTGGAGGTGTCAACAGTAGACACTAGTCGCATTGATTAACATGTTTTTTTTTTTTGAAATGACATATATATATATATATATATATATATATATATATATTTATATTAGTTTTTTTCCTTAATTGACCCAGGACGTAGTAAAAGCTGATAATATAACTCCTTTAGATATCTGCATTTTTATCAATCAAAGTGTATTTTGCACGACATGGTTATGTTGCTTTTATAACCTCGTTGTTACTTGTTGTGAATGCTTGCTGTAACCTAAGTTAAATATATGCGCTGACGCTTGGACAATAACCTTCAGATTCCACCCTCTGATGGTGTCGCTCAGTTTTCTGGATAAATGGAAAAGGCAGTAATATGTACAGAAGGTGTTTGTGCAATGTCAAATATATATATATATATATATATATATATATATATATATATATATATATATAATATTATTATTTGTCCTTTGGCTTCTTAGTAGAACGTAGGGCTTCAGTAACACGTCGCTATTTCATTCTGTTCTCTGCAGTCTTTGAACCGGGCTCCACGACTGCACACAAGCTTTCATTTCTTCCTTACATGATCTCCTCCATGTCACGCCTGACTCGGACGCCCAACTCGTCGTTCCCCACTTGGGTTACACTCGAGGACCTAGCGCGTGATGTCCCTAAATGATCTTCTCAGTGTGTGTTCGATTCATCTCCACTTCTGCATATTTGTTGGGCTATAGGTTCTTGCTTCGTTGGTTCGTTGCCAGCAAGCCAGAGTTCCTTGTTGCTTATTCTTCCTGGGCATCTGATCTGATATTCAGTATCGCACGAGCGTAGGCCGCAGGTGTTGATGAATGTCTGCAGTTTGTTGGAAATGCTTTTCGTAACGCGCCAAGCTTCTGAACCACATAGAAGCACTGACTTGAAGTTGGTGTTGGAAATCCGGTCTTGTTCTTTATGCTGAGTTGAGTATAGTACAGTAGATCTCCACGCGGATTTCAGAGTAATGAATATACAAAATACAAGGGCTTAAACATATTTTACAATGACCTTGACTATTTCCTAGATTTGAATGTCTTATTTTTTTGTCCCTTCAACCAATCTGGTTAACGTACTTTCTCTGAAACTTCAGTGCAACACAGTTGACTGTAGAAAAACTCCAGGGTGTACGGTTTCTTATGAAAATTTTATCAATCCTACTTATCAACATCTCCCCTTGAAATAGAAATAGATAGTTGGATGGTATTTTTCGATTGACTGTTACCGTTTTACTGGATTATTAAAATTTGCTGAATCTGTGTTGTGACATAGTTTGAAGTAACTGAATTTAATACGTGAAAACTAGTAATGAGCGAAATAATTTTCTGACACTTTGAGGAAAAGTATTTGATGAATATTTTCCTCTCCGCTTCGAGAAAGCATTTCTCATAGCTTCACTTGTTGAATTCCAATTTTGTACAGCTTTTGTCAATTGCACCTACTTCACGAACTCGTTGTTTTTTGCTATGGGGTCATATGAAACAAAGGAAACGAGTAGTCCAATTTAATTGAGAGTGATTCTACCATCGGATAGTTGTTTATTAGGAAACCCATACTTATGTTTAGTGATAATAAGACTGCTGTATCAATCCGTTCTTTGTATCATTTACATGAATGTGATTGAATTTACTGGTAACCTGTTTTTAAGGCAGTGAAATGCGTTCTAGTTGTTATCGATTCATCACAGTGTTTCGCTGTAGGTATTTCTGTTTCCCGTCTACATCGAAGTAATTATTCTTCTGGACTATCGGCCCTACGATTTATGAGGTATTTTCGTTTGAAGTTAACTTTTAGAGAAGTGTAGAATTAATGTCTTATTGTAGTAACAAAACTGTTTAGGACAGAGTATTGATGTGGAACACTTTGATTCATCCTATGATATAGATAGAATAAGAATTCACAGTCTTATGCGGAAATAACAAAAATTGTTACTGCAATTATTATAGACTCAAACACTTCAGCGATTCCAGATGGTTCCAAACAGTTCAGTCAATCACCTTAATGCGGTAATACATGTAATGGTTCACCTTAATGTACTCTTACTAATATGTTTAGAAAGCCGGTAGGATTAGTAGCGCATTGCCGAGGAGTTCTGTACTAGGATGAAACAGCTTCCCAGCGTTCCCAGATTCAAAATGTTTCTCCAACTGATGTCAGTTCATGATGAACATCAACCCGAGAACCGAAAAACAGTGAGATTTCAGTGAACCGTTTAACTATATCATGCACACAAGTACTTTACGTATGAACTACATTCAGGCTGCAGATAGAGTAATCTGGTCGAACTTACGAACTAGAACATATTGAATTATCATATCCAAATTTGTATATCAGAAAGAAATACTTGAACTGTAGAAAAAATATGCTACTCTTTTAAAACAATTAATTCTCTTTATAAATTTAGACAAAATAGTAGGAAGACGTAAGTTGTCTGGACCATGTAATGGATTTGCACAACACATTTCGAACGATGTGACCACATACGTACCTGTCATAGGTACTTATAGATAAATTTATAAAGAAATAAGGGCTGAGAATATAAAAAGAGGTCAAGTAGGAAGGTTTAATTTAAGACTAAAATAACACTGAGAAGCAATAGATCACAAATAAGAGTATATCGATCTTGGTTTCGGAGTTGGATTCACTAAGGGAAACCTCCCTTGGTTAGTGCTCAATGCAGTTTTAGACTTCCTATGCAGGTAGGCTTCGAGTAATAGAAACCACTAAACCTGTATACTCTTTTATGTGAACGATATTGTGACATACCATTTTACTATCAACTCAAGTGTATGTGTGGTTACACATACTCAGGGATGAATCTCAGATCCGTGCAAGTAAGGGTCTCAAAGTATATTCTGAAGTGGCCTCAGAAATCAAATGAATCACCTGAACCCATAAACGTCGGTAGCAGACATCCAAGCTCCTCGATTGAGAAACATATCATTGAGATAAGTCACAGAATTGACATTTTTACATCGACTTCACTTATTTACAAAGTGTGTTGGGAAAGATTCTTAAATTTGTCGAGGCCTTGGCTATTAGGAAGTTTAAGTCACCTTCGTGTCTTCAAAAACGGTTTTTTGTCACATTAAACCTTCCTTGGTGAATTCAACTTTGAAACCAAGTTCGATGTACCGTTATTTTCGCTCTATTGATTTTCATTGTTATTTGGTTTGGGATTCAGCCTTCCTATTTGACCTCTTTTCATACTCTCACCCCCTTATCTGTTTATAAATCTTCATATAAATGCTTAAGATGATCAGATTGTTCGAAATTTAGCGCGCAAATCCATTAAACGGTTCAAACAATCTATGTCTTCCTATTGTTTTGTTAATGCTGTTCTTTATTAATTTTGTTCTACTGAATGATTTTTAATTCCTGCATTTGCTGTTTAGAAGATATTAGAAGTGTGAAATGAGAAGCTTCATCGTTAGCGTCAGTTTTTATAATGTAAAATCCCACCTTCTGTTGAGAGAAAAACAAATTTTCAAGATGGTTACAATACTTATTGATCAGTTGTACTATGTGTTTTTGTATGTTGCATCAGTCAGTAACTATCTGAGTTTTTTTTAACTTGTCAATGTTCTCATATTCAAGTTTAGATAAAACTGGTGTACAATGTGCCGTGAACAATCATGGTTTGAAGTGTTTCCGTGCTTATTTTGACCGATATACAAAGCATTTCGGTGCACCAGGTAAATACAATTTATCTTCATTTATACTACAATCAGTTTGCTAATTAAAATCCCAATGTTGATGAAGGAGTTCTGATTTTTCAATGTTTAAAAGATGTGCGAAAATTTGTGTTTGGTTAGTAATTCGATAATAATAATTAGGACATGTACTTCTGAGTTACGTCCTATTTTCATCGGAAATGCATAAAAATCTACCTATATACATGGTAAAAGGTAATTTTTAGGCCATTTTACTGAGCGTTGACTTGACATTGAGGAGCATAATCTTTTTGTATCGCCTATTACTTGTGTCTTCTAGTATGGTTGTTAAAGTTTCGGTCGAAAATATTTACTTGTCGACAAAACTACTTGGTAGTAGTGTAAAACGTTTAGATGTTTTTGTTATTAATGGCTATGCCAACGGTTATTTTCATTTGTTGAATGTATGTTCTCTCTGACATGTTAGCATGATTGTACTACCTATAGCCACATACATCAATGAAGTTTTATTTATGTTATTGTTGCCTTTTTTGGATTTGGTCAATGACAACCTAATGTGCTCATGTATGAGTTCGGATTATGAAAGTATGTAGCTCTGTAATGAAATCAAGAACATGCTGTTGTGAAGATGTCGTTCAATAGTGTCAAAGGTTTCTTGTCTTAGATAACGAAGTCAATAATATGCATGAGAAAGTCAACAAGGGGATTGCTTATTGGTTAGTTTGTCGCACTCATAATGGAGTATACTAGTTATAGGATAAAACGACAGTAAGATACTTCTGCTTATCATATGCAACGTTTTTCGGAATCACTCACTATTTCCTATCAATTGTTCTATTGATACAAATGTTAGTACTGAAAAATAATATTGAGGCATTGTCGTGTACAAATAAGTGTTAGGTCACAGTTTCTTTGTACTACTGAATTATGTGATATTTTTTACACTATCATAGTTTGAACTGTGAAGATTTAGCAGCCGAGAAATAAGTCTTATCCTGTAGCTTATTGATCTAAACACCTGTAGTCAACCAATGGGTCACGGGTTCGAGCCCAGCCCCACCTACTAAGGTCTAGGTAGCCAGGTAGTATCCATAGCCCTCACATATTAGGTGCCACTTATTGCCCACCACCGCATCAAAGTCCGTGTAGTTCTAAACTTACAACAATAAGATGTTTCAGCTAAGTGATGCTGACTCTTGACTTTAATAGTTCATATTTGTCGGGTTCGCTGTGTGTGTTTACATCAAACTCAATAAGATTTCTTTCTAGGACAGTATTTCATCCTTTTCCTTTTTTTGTAGTTGACTTCTATGTAAAAACTAGAGAACACATTCATGTCGGTATTAGTTGTGTGTATCTAACCTCCACAATATATTCCCGTACATTATTCTTATGAGCAGTCATTTCCAATTCTGTTACCCAATTACTGAAGAGGAATTAAACCAAGATCTTGAACTCCATATCTGTTATTTAGAAATTCAATGTTGACACTTATGGACTACGTTTTCTCAACAATGCAAAGAGCAAAAGTGAATCGAAAGAGAGTGATACTGAAGTAGAAAGAAGTGTGGAAGGGACGATGATCAATAATTGAACACTGATATGTCGTCCATATTCTTGAATTGACGAAGTGGCTACACATGTAGCCTTTTGGTTAGTTTCGTGGCTTATTATCAAGAGTTTTGCCATCGATCATTTCTTTCATCTTCACAACTGCGTGACATCTAACTCTTTCCTATCCCACCTCAGAGATGCAGTCAGAAACGTTATATGTATAGTTTGTTGTGCATCTGTCCAACTTTTTTAAAATTAAGTCTTTAGGCAACAAAGTATGTTTGTCGCCGCCAATTCTTGTTCGACTAACTGTCACTCGTTAATCTAAGCAATGAATCTGCAATTGGTCACTTGTTCGAATGTCGGTCTATCTATCGAGTTTTGAGCAGACGTCTATTATCAGTGCTTGCGTATCAGATATTGCATGTTGTCTCCTATTTACGTTTATTTTTATATCTTCTTACTATGTGTTCACACAATAACGGCGTCTGATTAGTTTTATCAGTTTTATATATCACAGAGTGCCCACGATACGTTGATTGTAGTGAATTGTTCAGAAATTTATGGTAATTAGAAATTTGGCGAATCTCTATTTATCATTTACTGAGAGAAAAATAATTGTTGAGAAGATTTGTAGTTCTGAATGAGGTTCACAATTTCTTCAGTGTTGTCTAAAATTTGAGATTTGTTCTTGGATGACCTCATTACCATTTACTTCTTCATACTTGAATATCATTTTGGATTTAAATAATTTTTTACTTCTTTTTCCTAGGTCGAACCGCTTCAAATCAAGATGTATGCGATTTACTGACTGATATTGCACATCGTCTTACTCCACCTATACGTTCAAAACCAGTAGAAGTGTTACAGTTAGCCTCTGAGGTGACACATGCATTCGGTGGTTTACGTATTACAAATTGTAAGTCAGCTAAAGATCGTACAGCTATGTCTGTTACGCTAGAACAGATTCAATGGTTAAAGGTTAGTGTATACTTTTTTCGTTATTGATGCATTCTTTTATATGCTTTTCAATAAATTATACGTCATTGTTGATGAACACTTATTTACTTACTTTCTTGTGGTTCCCTTTCCTCCCCCTCAATCCAAAACTGTGAGAGGAAAATGTTAACGACACAATAACTTTCACCATAGACAGGAGAATTGTTTAGAGTACCGGAAAATATCTTGCGAATGATTATCTTACCAGATGGTCTAGGCCATTTTGGGTGTATTTGATGCTTAGACAACTACTGGGTTGTTAACATGGAAGTAGACAAATGAGGTTTTGACCCATTACTCACTGAACTGTAACTTGGGTAAAAATAAAGTAGTGCTTTTAAGTTGTTCTTTTGGTTGTTCACCTCTTGATCTGTTGTTTCATCGTGGCAACTTCCCTAATATTAATCAAATTGTAGAAACTGGTATGATCAATGAAGTCTGTATCATGAATGTAAATAGATGTAAACTTACGTGTTGGGAACCGTAAGGTAATAGAAAGTGATGGAGATGGGGATGTGGATGACGATTGATTTCAGTGGCGCAGACGTAATCATTTTATCTGTGTCTTGAACTCTATATTACCTTTTTTCACTTGCTTTATTCTTTTCGTTTTACGACTTTCTACAACTTTTGATTATGTTACGTCCGTTGACTTGACCATTTGTAAAAATATACTTGTATCTTAAAATGTTAATGTTAAAAGAATTTGGCAATGTGGATTGTTATGCAGTAATAACAGGTATCATATTGATATTGAATCAATGATATATATAATACAAATGTTAGTAATATCACTCAATGATTCTAACCGTGGGCTTCTAGTCAGTGATGTTGTTACGTACTTCATTTTCATTTGTATATTGCTCCCCTTTTATTTCCGGCTGTTTTTACTCTTGTTATTCATCTTTCGTTCGAACACTGGATAGATCAAAGTTTATCCAGTACTGCAATAAACTCCAAGTTTTTTCAATTTGCATATACAGCAAACGATTAGTGAGGAACACAGCGAAAAATTGCTTTCACTGTATGAAACAATGCATGTTTTTTCTCTGTGTAAGGTTAGGAGTAGCCAGACCTTCAACATGACATCAACACATTAAGTCGTTGACTGTTGGTCTGAGCCATGTTGAGAGATACTGACTAGCCGGTTGAGGTCCATGTGACAACAGAAACTAGTGGTTGAAGACTGTGGGTAATGACTCAGACTCGATGTCAATGGCACAGATGTAGCCATACGTTATCTTAATCTCAGTGGCGATACTAAATTTTTTTTAAAATTTCTACTGCTATATATCCCTAATTTTGCATATGTTTTGGCTGATGGTTGCATATAACTTTAAAATAATTTATCGCTGCCATTTTTACACCGTTGGTAGCTTTTTGTTTTTCCACTGCTCTGAAGACAGAACCTTCATCGGTTGTTAACTATTTCTACCTATCTGTGAATTTAGTGTTGTCAAGATAATTTAGAAATGTATATATTCAGAATCACTGTCAACTGTTTCGACTCTTGTGGAGACAGTAAAACCAGTGACCAACAGATTTGTGGAACAGTACTCTAAAAACTGAACTACCAGGTCTGACTGCTAACCAGATTTTTATCTCACTTCAATCATCAAGGGTTTTGCCTGACTACCATGTGAATTCGTGACACGTTACTACCGCTTGATCTCACTCACACTGACTGCCCCCCCCCAGTCAGGACTTCTCATGGCAACTCAAATGTGACTGAATTAGAGAGGGGGTGCATCGTATTGATTATCATTTCGATAATTTGATATAACTGTGGTTTAGCAGAATGGTATTGATTCTGGGTGGTGATTGAAGTGAAATAAAAATCCGGTCTGCAGTCGAACTTCGTATCTCACTTAGTAGACCACTGGGCCGGAAATCTGGTAGACACTTGTTCAAATCCATCCGTAGGCCAAATTTTCATTTTACCTTCAATCATCACCCAGTATCACCTCACTGAATTGAAGATATGATGAGAGCTTCGCGATCTTTTCCACTGATAGTTCCGTTAAATTTATGACTAATGTGGTTATGCAGTTGAATAACGTGTATACACCACTGAGTAAATTACAAATATCCATCAAAATTCTTTAGAATGCAGGATGAGAAGCATCATTTACAACTAACTGTGAAGCATGGTAAAGTAAGCAATGGTCAGGAAAAGTGTTTAATAATAGTTACATAATCTTTTTTCTTCTAGCGTAAATTTTCTCTTAAAGTAAATATAATAAATAGGTTAAACTCAGACGAAGGATAAGTTACTTAGTTTTGCCTTTTCTATGTTTATTCGCAAGTCTAGCTGCTCCTGTGGAGATAGACTATACAGAGTGTTCTACTTGACAACTTAACAGATGTGTTACTGAACCTCTACTTTCATGATTGGGAAAAAGGACAGATAAGATCCATTAGAAAATTATCTCAGCTCGTTGATAGTGATCACTTGGTAGATAAGAACAATGCTTTCTGGACTATTCACCTCACGAGGTATTCGAACTCGTCTTTTACACATAGCAGATGGTGTGGGAATTCCAGCCAATAATCCTAGTCTTTGTATCCAGAAGAAGTTTGTACATCTTGTATTTCCCTCTTGGTCAGGGAATACTTAATTAATAACTTTATCATTGAGATTTTCTTCCTACTCCATTCTTATTCTTCACCCCCTTCATATACTTAGTATATCTGTTTAGATTTTGCTTACGCGTTTACCTCGTCCTTGAGTATTACGTAACTTTTCCCAAGCTTTTGACCTCTTTTATTATCAAAATGGAAATTACAAGTGTCAATAAAACGATGCGTGATACCAGTTGGAAAACGGGGTGCCGCTCGTGCTCCTATGGTCTAGTGAGTAACGCTTGGCGTTTATAGCGATTGGGTCTTGGGTTCCAGAATCAGTGGGAACAGCATTAGCCGCTGGGCTGCCTGTGAACGTAATTCATGAGTCTAGAAAAGGGCGTAACGCGCATCCTGGATCCCACTGCTAGCCGCTGGATGGAGTGCACCATACTTGACTAGCCTTTGTATCTTCTTTTTTTGTCTGTCACATAAATATCACATAAATATTGGTAAGATATGGTCATTATGTATTGTGTTAGAGTTTAGATGCTTTCCAAAAATCCATTTTAAGGATCAAAGTAGACTTTGTTGTTGTTTTTGTACGTTTTATACAATTTTACTGCAGATAAGTGCTTTCGAGATTTGATAACCGATAAATTCGACTTTGAAAATAGCTGAACACACTTTCTCAATAATTTGTTGTTAATTAGTAATATTTAAGTCAAAACCCCCTAAGTTTATCTTTTAAAAGTAATTAAATGATTGTTTGTAATGGCTGTTTTCTGTATCCAACGATACAGATGTTTTGAACTTCAATCTATGTTAATTCTCTCATTGATGTTAGTTCATGATGAATTACGAATTAGTTTTTATTCGATTTGGAGGTTTGTGAGAACCTTTTTTATTGATTTGATGTTGGTATTCATCACAGAGTGACAGCAGTTGGGAAACTATTGAAGAACTTGGCAGCGCTGGACGGCTGCTTCGTCCTAGTATGGGACTCCTGAGCAAAGCGCACCCAGGACCCTCATGTTCCGCGGCCAGCACGTTATGATTGAGCCACTGAGTCGGAATTCAGTGGTTCATATTTCTTACTTCTGTCAGTTTACGATATGGCGCGACCTCCATCTAATGCCGTCGTTGGGTACCCGTCTCATGTTGGGCTTGGTTATCCCTACAAACCTCAAAATTGCATTATTCTTGTGCTCATTGGTTATTTTCTCCGAGATATATTTCCCAAAGTTCTAGTAAGAAGTCGTAACAGGCTTTAGGTTCGATCCCCAGCGCCGTCATAAAAGCGCACTGATGAGAGATGCAGCGATCTCCATTTTTGGTCTACTATTCCAGCACCTCTTTTATCATATATATATATATATATATATATATATATATATATATATATATATATATATATGCCAATATAATAACTTCGTTTTCGGACTCTCATTAATTGTGTTATGTCAATACATACAGCGCTGATTAAGATACATAATAATTCTCTTTATTGCTTGCGTTTTTGTTGAAGAAGATAGATGGGGTCTTAAGAGACTTGGTATGACATTTCAACAGCTTCAGTCTTTAGCAGTGGTCGCATATTGAAGAGTTGAGAAACCTGTAAGAGGCCTAATTTTAGTATCAGGAGGTGAAGGCAACGGAGGAGATAGTGTTAAGGAGGATAGGTTTGTAGAAGGAGAAGATTAGTGGTTGTCTTGGCTTCTTTTTTAGTGTATTATACAGATGCGTGCGTGTGTATGTGTTCATTTCAGGAAATACATTTTTTCCACTTAAATTTTTGGTCAAAATTTATTTACTGTAGGAAGGAATTGTTTTTGCTGAAAGGTGTATTTCATGTTTTAACCATTGTTTATGGCATCATTCTGCTTACAGAACTCCACCTAAATTATCCTTTGCTCTTCAACATTTTCTAATAATAATCGCCTTCGTTGGTTATCGTCATCGTCATCATCATTATTGTTGACTCACGTAGATTATTTGCTTGTGTATGAATCAACTGTGAAAGTATATCATCAGCACATTAATGAATTCATTGTTAGCAACACTATTTGACTTCGTATCATTAAAACTACTTGTATAACTAAGAGTGAACGATAAAAATGGCTGTGAAACATAACCATTAAATTTACAGGATATGACAAGGCTTCAAGTGTTTGATCAATGTAGCCTTCATAGCATAGGCTGTGTATCATAATGAGTAACGCAGAAATCAGTTGTAGGGTTTTAAAGAGGAGAGGATTGTCATCTAGTGCTAGATGACTGGGACATGTGTTTATACCATGGATAGTCAGTCATCATCTGCATCGTCGCTAAATGTTAGCTGAGGGTATGTTCAGGCTGTAAAATGACTCAGGGGGATCATACTAAAACACTAAACCAGTGCATAAAGTTTTTGACTGTTGGGAGATGCATATGTAACGGAATAAATAATTAAAAAAATCCCTCCTAAGCACTGTATTTGACATTATTGATATTTATTTGAATATTTTTACCTTCATTATGAATATTATGCTTTTAACCCAGACCGATATAATTTGCCATTTACCTATCTTCTTCCACTTGGCACTCATTATTTGTTTTTGTTTTCATTTAAGCTTATCAATAATGCTTCACTTTGCTATTATGTGATGTTGAACAGTTGACAACATGGCGTTGTTTTACTGTTCCCGACATTTTGTTTTGTCTTAAGGTTGCTCTATGAATTGACTGCTTGTCTTTTGATTGTCTACTTTAAGCGTTTGTTGATGGATTTAATTATTGTAGACAGAGTTTTGATCCCATTTTGTTGGTGATATTGACAATTGTATTTAGTGAATAAGTTTTTTTTTACTGTATAGTATGTATTCCGTACCAGAGAAATGTTTGGACTGTGTAGTTGCCCAGCGGCACTGTTGTAATTCTGATATAAATTGTTATTGTTTTTATGGTACCACAAATCCATCACTGATTTATCACGTCAAATAGTGTTTTGATATTGTTAAAACATGATTTTTGACTGTGCTTGACTCGGGCAAGTTTGGGAAACTATACAATAGAACTCAGTAACTTGTCTGGATCGCATTAGCTTGGTTCCGTTGATTTATTTCCTGCTTTCAGACCAAAATAATTGGATTTTGGTTGTTACAGCAGATTAACCGGTTGAGGTCCACGTGGCAACAGAAACCAATGGTTGGTGACTAAAGGTGATATGGTTGAGGATCGATGTCGATGGTACAGATGTATACATATATCATCTTTATTTCAGTGGCGACACTAAATTCAACATTTACTCCTTCCTCTCGTTTGCTGGTTTTGACTGATTTTTCTTTCTTTCTTCAGCTTTCATCTTATTTCTTTGTTACTTGTTGTGCTGATATGAGGTGTGGCAACTTGGATCGTTTTTACGCAGTAAAATCTTGTCGTCCTATTCGATAATGACGGAAAAGGATTCTATTTCGGTTGTATCTTTGTTAATTAGTCCTTTCTCATTTTGAATGTCTGAGATAACAATGGTTTGGCAGACTAGTAATCATACTGGGTGGTGCCAAACCACGGTTATCTGAGATTATCGAAATGATAATCAATACGATGCACCCCCTCTCTAATTCAGTTACATTTGAGTTGCCATGAGAAGTCCTGACTGGGGGGGGCAGTCAGTGTGAGTGAGATCAAGCGGTAGTAACGTGTCACGAATTCACATGGTAGTCAGGCAAAACCCTTGATGATTGAAGTGAGATAAAAATCTGGTTAGCAGTCAGATCTGGTAGTTCAGTTTTTAGAGTACTGTTCCACAAATCTGTTGGTCGCTGGTTTGAATCCGGTTGTGGTCCAAGTTTTATTTCCCATTCAACCATCATCCAGTATCAATTGATACTTTCAATGGGAAGGCAAAAATGTATTCACTTGTTTAGAATGAATTCTTTGCCTCAAAGGTTTGTATTCTCAAGTATACTCAAGTGAAGAATTCTTGTTTATTTTTACTGTGCAACTGTCTTTACTTCTACCTCCTTTCTTTCATCAGGTTGTTTGTATTGTGTTAGATCTCTTTATGCTCAAGCTTAGGATAGTTTGTTCATTATTTAGAGAGATGTAAGGTAGGTGATGAGATTGTTGATTTGCTCATCATGAGAGGTATCAATTAGAACAAAAGAATTCAAATATTCTCCATTCATTTGATACTATGCTGTATAATTTTGGATAATTTTATGATTTGTTTAGTTCTCTTGTTAGTATATAATTAGTATTCTTGTTTTATTTTACAATAACAAGATGTCGCATTGTGTAAACGAGATTTTAGCATTATTCAAGTTGGTATTCATCATGGACTGACATCAGTTGGAGGAATATTGGAAACCTGGGAGCACTGAACAGCTGTTTTGTCGTAGTGTTGGACCCCTTATCAGTGCACACCCATGACTCCTCCAGGGATCGTACATGTAACGTCCTGGTGATGGAACTTGAAAGTCCTGGGTTAAATCCCTGGCGTGGTCGTCGGTGCGAACTGCTGCAGAGTCCCATGTTGGGACGAAACGGCTGTCTAGTGCTCCCAGGTTTTCAATGTTCCTGAACATCTTATACAACTTCTACTTTCCTTTTAATTTGATTAATATCAATCATACTTATTTTAAGTTGACCTTCATTGGTGTTTGAATGAGATTAGCTACCGAGTCACTAGAGAAAGAATCTAGGAGACAAGGGACCAAGCTTTCTAACATTACAGACATCTAATTGAACACTGAATGTTTATTTTCTACTTACCCCAAAAGAATATTACTCGCTGCGATTAAACTTATCGCTTTTTGCAGTCTGTTAGAGTATCTTGGTTTATCTATAAAGTGTTATAGTTTTAAATTTTAGTGATGCACAGATTTTTATATCATCACCATTTGTGGTTACATATATGGGATTGAATATTATTCATTTTTTTCTTAAATCTTGTGATCCGTTTTTTATATAGTTGACGTGGATTGTTATCATTTTGTATCTCTCAATGTTACCTCTGTTTAGAGGTGAATGGTGAGATACCTTTTGAATACGATAAAACTGTAGTCGTGTCTTATATATTTTAGTGGTTTTATTGTATACCTGGGTCAACAGTGCAACTCACTATTAGTATGGAGAGTTGAGTATCGCACTGTGAACCAAGTTTAATACACAGAAATAGTACAGAGATTGAGCTTTTAATTCATTAATCATTGCTTAACATTCAACTGTTAATAGACTATACTTCATTTTTACATTATTATTATTTGTCCCTTGGGTTCCTAGTGGAACAGAGGGCTTCACAAGCACGTCTCCATTGCACTCTGTTTTATGCAGTCTTCTCAACCAGGCTCCACGACTGCACACAAGCTTTGGTTGGGTATCTTCATCACCTCTGTCTTCTCTACGTTCACTTGAAGTCCGTCTTCGCTGCCCTACCTCTTCTATCAACTTGTTAGTTTTCGCCTGTAGATCTTCAAGTTTGTGCGAAAAGGCATGAGACATAAATCATCATCGTTGGCAGAATTCTAATCTTCTAGGCTGTTTTCCTATGTCCAGCGTATCCCCTATCTTTTCGCTTCTCACGGTTTGCTGCATGATCCAGTTGACCACAATCAGGAAGGTGGTCGATGATAGTAGGCTGCATTGTCTTTCTCCTGTCTTCACTTCAAAGACATCACTGAGCTTTCCGTTGTGAATCACTCGGCGTGCGGCGTCTTCGTATAGCTGTTGAATGAGGTTGATAAAGATTTATGGTACTTCATAGTGTTGAAGCAGCTGCCAAATTACTTGTCGGTTGACTCTATCGAAGTCGTTTTCAAAATTGATATGGTTGAGGGAAAGAGTTGACTGCCATTCTACCCTCTGTTTATGATTATGCGAAGCGTCACAATTTGGTCCGCACATGATTTGTTCTTCCCGAAGCCAGCCAACCAGCCAACTTGTTTCGGTAGTAATTTTGAATTCAAAGCATTGTTTAGTCTCTCCAGGATGATGCAGAATAATATTTTGCTTGAAGTGACAGGGACAGGAGCATGATTCCGCAACAGTTCTTACAAAGACTTGGGCCGCCCTTCTTTGGAAGTTTGACAAAGTACGCCTTCTTCCAGTCGATCAGCAGGTACCTTTCCTTCCTTCCTTCCTTGCAAACCTTCTGCAGTAGTGGTGTAAGCATGTCCGCTGCTGTTGTCTCTGCGTCTGTTTTCAGTGCTTCTGGTGGAATTCCATCAGGTTCTGCTGCTTACCCGGATTTCAGCAACTTTATGGCATTCAGGAATTCACTTCTGCCTTTTTCGGAGGGTTTGTGTTCACTGGTAGTTCTGTGGGTGGGCTGCTGGTAGTATTTCTTGGCGAGTTGCAGGTCATAGTCGATTCAAAGGTTTTTTGAAGTGGTCAGCCCATTGTTTCCTTTGTTTCTCCTCTTTGGCGGTAACTAGGTTTCCTTCACTGTCTCTCATTTGTTTCGTCTGGGTTGATCTTTTGCCTCCCAGATAGTAACCTGGTTATTTGATATAGTATTGTCAGGTCTCTGTCTCACTTACCTGCAACCTGTTTTCTTCTTCACTTGGCAATGTGTTGTAGAAGTGTCTTTTGACTTTGGGTGCACTCTTCTCTATTTCTTTATTCGGTGTAGTGTTTTATACGTTGTGTTCAGTTCCTCATTTCGTTGTTCATCCATGCAGTTCACTGCACTGGTTCATCTTCTGCTTCACCATCGGCATCTTCCTCTCCCTGATCTATCAGCTTCCATGTGTCTGTGTAGATCCATTCCTTGTCTTGTTTCCTCTTTTTTCCTAATACGCTTATGCAGGTTTCCTTCCACGTCACATCACTTTCAAAGAGTTTCAGTGTTCTTCCACGCCTGATCCTTCAGGGATGTTGCTCAGTGTCTCCCATTTTGTTCTGATGGCTGACGACGTGAAGATGTCCTTTGTAGTTTTGTCCTTCAGTTTCTGTTCTGTGTGTTGAACTTGAACTGTGGTCGTCTAGCACCAATTTGTTTGAATGCTTTCAACTTGATTTAGAAGGTAGGTTCCTTGCACTAGGTGGTGAGTGGTGTGAACCTACCTGCATCTGCTCCTCTTGTTTATCTTGTGTCCAGTAGGTTGGCTGCGTCTCCACTTTTTTCAGATTGAGATGAAGTCGATCTGATTTTTAGTGTGTCTGGTGTCTGGTGAAATCCATGTCGCTTTGTGGGTATCCTTGTGCTTGAACACAGTGCTTCCAATCACCAAATTGTTGATTGGGCAGAATTCTGCAAACAATTTTCCATTCTGGTTCATTTCACCGAGTGCTTCTCGACCTATGATGAGCTTTCTTGGTGTGTTGTCTGCTCCGAGTTTGGCATTGATGTCACCCATTAGAATTTTGATGTCGTTAACTGGAGTCTTGTCTAGTACCGATTGTAGTTGTCTATAGACTTGCTCCTTCTGCTTGTGATCTGCATTATTTGTGGGTGCATAGTAATGTGATTGTATGATTGTGACTTTCCTTCTTTTTGATTTGAATCTTGCTGTCATGATCCTGATTGTGGAGGAGATTGGTTACCATTGCATGGGAGCCTTCGATGCTGTTGGGGACATCATGATAGCCCCTCCAAACCTCAGTGTGTTCGTGGTTGTCGTCTGGGTGACAGTATCGGTGTAGATTATTGAGTGTCCAGTTGAGAGTTTGGAGAATCGACTTCCATTCTATCTGCTTTTGCAGATTCCAAGCACTTCCATGCCATACCTTCTCATGTTTTGCAATCTGGGCAGCTTTGGTAGTTTATACATGGTGCGGACATTCCATGTCCTCATCCTTACTTTCGCTTTGTTCGAGAGGAGACATATCGGCCGACTGGCTTCTCTGAAGCTTTTTCGTCTTTCCGATTCCAGGGAGGAATAATTTTGTTTTTATTTTTTATATTTTGTTTGTGCTTTGAAGTTTCTTTAGGGATTGGATTAGTTTTCTGGGGTAGGGTTGCCAGCTGTGTGCCCAACCTTCCCTGTATGCCTGGGCTTAGGACCGTCTAGTAACTAGTGAACTAGTTACTTAGGCGAAGTTCATGTATACATTGATAAGTTTTAACCGACTGTGGAGATCAATTTAATTGCGTTATAGTAATTAACTGTCCTCTTGTTTATTGATGGTTATCTACATTTATTGTGTATTACATGATAGTAATTCTTTGAATCTTGCTGCATATTGCATAATTATCGGTGTATCTACGCAGTTTCTGCTTCTTGATTGTTTGTCCTACATGAAATAATAAGCGGTAGAATAGGTTTCATTTTCGGCTTGCTCCTGAACCTTGGATCACAGTTAGTGAATACTTGTTGCAACACCATTTCACCATTGCTTGAACCGGTACATGGAAGACTGATAAGACAACAGACTTCTGGATTTGTTTGGTTCAAAAGAATAGATTGCTGGGTAAAGTAACTTCACCCACCTACCTTACTTACTAAAAAGAGCCTGTCAGTCTTCTGATACAACCTTCATAATTTTGATACTTCAGATTAGTTATTTCATGTATGTGACTTAAGAATGCTTTTACAACAACTTCTCGTGTGGTTTCATAGTTTTAGAAGGTAGATGGGATGAAACGATTACTAGGTTTTGATCACAAATGTCTTCATAGCTTCCTAGCGTTTAGTGGAATCACAGTGTAGGTAGTGTTGAGGTTAGGCGAAGGCAAGACAAGCAAGTCGATTGATGAGGATGTGAACCTTCATTGACTCAGATGGTTTGAACGTGTACTGTGCATGCCGAGCCAACACCTACCCGACGTGCAATGTGAGGGAAAGTCGATGAAATCGCTAATGTTGATCTGAGTCATGTTCGGAGACATAGACTGCCTGGTTGGGGTCCGTGAGACGAAAGGAATTAGTAGTTGAAGACTCGGTAAAATAACTGAGAATAGGTGACAATGGCGCAGATGTATTGACTCCTTGACATCTTCTTAAGCTTGGAAATTTTCACTAACCCCAGTCCTTCAGATTGTTGATTCTTTTTCACTGCTTTGTCTACTTTGATACCACTCCTTTTCTATCCACCTGTTCTTTGTGTACCACTGTGAAGTATGGCAACTTGGTCTGATGCACTCCAGTGCGAGGTTCTACGTTGGTTTTCTAAGTCAGTGTAAAAAAAGTCAAGATTTAGAGACCAATAAATCAGTTGGTGAATACCCAAGATAATTTAATCTGCTAATGCTTTATGGTTTGTGGTTCATACACTCTGCTTCTTAAAAATGCAATCGCCTTGAATATTAAATTAACAGCTAACATCTTACATTCTGAACAGTTTTGAATTTATAAAGTCCTAATATGTTTTATACCTTGTGGTCGAATCAGCAGATAAGTGGATCTGTAAAGTGTACTTGTTTATACAGTAATTAAGCATCCATTAGAAAGCAAGTAGTGTTTATTTTAACTTTTATTTTGCTACTAATATATTTAGTGAACCCTCTGATTATCAACCCATTGGGTAGTGCATTGAAATCTAATTGTTGTCTACTTCAGTCTGGTTGGTCGGATACTATTATCAGCTCTCCCCCCACCTCACACTAAGTATGGTTTATAGCCAACCAGATTAACGTGTACTAGATAGCTATTGCACTTTCCCTACATAACTCTTGACAATTATTTCGATTTGTCGTGTTTCTAATGAAGCTACACACCTTTTTGTAGATATTTGCACTTTTCTATGCTCCACTTGTTTTAGTAGATTAATCACAGGTTGTATCATCAGACGTTCTGTAATTGGATATTGTTGACTATTGAATGTAGAGATCAGACGTTTTTTCACTGAGTAGTTTTTTTTCCAGACTTTTGGATAGCTAGAGGTAGAATCCAGGACGCGTGTCTTCCATTTGCGACTCTTTTGTCAGCTGTATATGCCTGCACCCGGTGATTGACAGTATTCTCACTGAGACACAAACCTCATTACCCATCGCTATCAGCTAAACAACTATGACACGAGAACCACCTTCGCGACACCGCCTGGATATTCACTATATATGTGTGCATATATTGTAGTTTGTTTTCACTTCCAGCTTGAAGGAATTTGAATGCATATCAATTAATGTATACTTCCCTGCGTATAATACTTATCTTGATTTACCTTTTTTTCTCATTATTATTATTATTTTTATATATATAGAATGAAGGTATGCATGAAAGTTGCTTCACAACAGCTCTCCAGTGTATTCGAAGTACTGGTCTACGTTTAGATAATGTGATGAAGAATACTGGTAAACGTAAATATGCCTTCAATCGACTTCAACTGTTATCCTTTCCAAGATTGTATAAACCGCCAATGGGAACATATTCATCGAATGTTTTATCATAGGAAGAGAAAACACACCGTTAATAATAACACGAGTATTGATTACTTTACACTCATTTTCTTTATTTTCCTCGGTTTGTCTACTTTTTCTTTCTAGTCTCTTTCCACTTGAAAATATTTTATCTCTGGTGTAGTTTACTTGGGATTTTGAGTTATTGTGTTCATCTGGGCATTTTTTGTCCCCATCTCAAGATTTATTTATCCATTATTATTTTGTTGTACAGATTTGTATTGTTCACATACATAGTCGTGATAATTGTGTTATTCATTTGAATAGATGAATAAAAAGTTAATTTATGCATTTGCTTATGTGTACTTATTAGGATGGAAGAAACGAAGGATACGATTTTGGTAAATATACATGGGGAAGAGATAATTAACGTGTAGACTGAATGCGATTGAGATATGATTGTAAATATTTGGATCTGAGAACATGAATTCTTCTCATTGTTTTTTGTTACTCTTCAAGTTTAAGTTTCCCTGGGTACTTAATCCGCTGCTCGTGGGTGTGTGTAACGTGCTATGCTGGACGGTGGGATAGAATGCGTCTCACACGGGATGAAAAGTATAAGCCCTGTCACCCCGCGGAGGGCTATATGCCTTTCCCAGCATATATAAGACTTTCTAGACTGAATTGACTGGCGTACTCAGATATGTTTCTTGGTTAGGGTTTGCAGGTCAATGATGATGTTCAATAAAGACTCTAGGTACCTAACCTAGTTACCCATTGCTGCAACACTGAAATTATCGATAGTTATGACTGCTTATCAGATTGCTAGGATTTATTATTCTTAAAACATGTTTCACTCGGCTTGTTAAATGCAGTGGTGTGTTTCTGTGTCCTGTGTTCAAATAAGACTGCAGTCAAGGGGTGATTAAACCTAGCTACCACTTATGAACCCCCGAAATTCATAAATAAATATATTCAATCGAAACAAGAGAGTACATGTCAGCCTGATTAAAGTCAATTTTTCTAAAATTAAAACCAAGACGAAGGTAACATATTCAATTCACAACAATGAATTGGAGACAACTACTTCAGGATTACTGTAACACCAAACCAAGCAGTGAGAGAAAGAGAGCAGTATATAGTCCGTGACAGTGCAGTAAGGTAATTAATGCGCAATAGCTTATAATATGTGACTTTGAGAAGCAGAGTCAATGTACCAAAAGCAATCTAAACGAAATCAAATAATACCCCGTTGCTATATTCCGTTGAACAGCTTGAACTCTGTTGGCATATAGGCCCCTACGTGGATGCCTCGGTCCTGAAGAGTAACCATTATATTATATTTATTTCGGTGACTAGCAGTGGATCCAGGACGTGCGTTTCGTCTTGCTTGGGACTCATCGGCTGGGTATACCTGCACCTCAGTAAGTGGTGTTCTCACTGGGACTCAAATCCAGTACCCTTCGCTTCAAAACACAAAGGGATATCCACTAGGTACATCCATCTGATGATTCCTTAGAAGGAGAGAACATGCATCTTGAAATTCACTGCTGGCCACCAAATAAACTAGAACGTAATGAATAATCAGGCATCCGCATTGGTGTTCATCATCCAAAAGGGGTCGAGCAATTCGACCCACTAGCTACGGGAAATCGCTGGTATTAATCGGTAACAACGTATCCATTACACAAGAGGTGGCTCTAGCAGATGACGGTTTGGCGTGTGAACCGTTGAGTGCTGTGTTCGAGTCATTGAGGACACTGGTACTCACTGATGTGTGAGTACATCCGGCTGACGAGTCCCAAGTAGGACGTGTTGTGCGTCTAGAAATAATATTGGTTGTCTTGGCAAATATGAGGCTTACTCAGTTTTCTGAGTTTATGCACTTCACACATTCATTGGAACATGTCAGAGCAATTACGGCTCGCGGAGATCCTTTCAAACTGTATATGTAATATGGTCGAAGCTATAGAAGACTCGAAATTACTGCAGGTATTCAAAATGTTGTTCCAGCCTGGATTAACGCGCTGCAGCTACACAAAAGCCGTCCTACAATTGTGATCTGACACCACACCAGTTATTCGCCCCAAAAGACATGTTCTATACGCCTCACACCAAATTGTGGAAGCTGAGTTGAAAAGACTAGAAAATGCAGGAGTTACAACTCCAGTAACCTATATTTCGTGGGTAGCCCTATCGTTGTTATTAAAAATGCAAATGGTTCCATCCATAATTGTGTTTCTTTCTCGACAGATTTGAATGCAGCTCTAGAACATCACCATTAATCGCTGCCAGTTCTGGATGACTTGTTTAGTATTTTAAATGGTGAGAAAGTCTTTGCTAAGGTTGATTTATCTTATATATACCTGCAAGTCAAAGTTTCGGAATGGTGCCGCGAGCTTTCAGCGATAAACACCGAGGGTTATTTCATTACAACAGGTTACCCTTTGGAGTTAAGACTGCCCACACCATATTCCAGCAATGAATTGACACCATCCTGGTTAGCATTCCGGGAGCTTCTACTTATATGCATGATTTACTGATAGTCGCAGTGTTCCCTGAAGAATTGGGAGAGCAAGTACAACTTGCGCCACAGAAGATTGCTGACAACGGACTACGACTTAGAGCAGAAAAGTGTCAACTTTTCCTACAACCGACGCTTCCTTCTTCATTGGATAATTTCTGGGAACCACTAAATCTCCTGTTACAGATAGACCATCCGGGGATCCGTTCCAAAAAGTGAGATGAAGCTATCCAACGACTGAAATACATCCTCGCTTCTCAGCTGTTACTTTCGCATTATGATCCGAAACTACTCATTATAGTCGCAGCAGACGCTTCAGTTACCGGAGTAGGTGCCGTTCTATTGCATGAATTTCCTGATGGGGAGCAAAAGGCTGTTGTCCATATCTCACGCTGCCTCTCTTCAGCAGAAAAGCGATGCGCACAGATAGGGAAGGAGGCTATCGCTTTATAGTCTATGCAGTTCGAAGGTTTCATAAGATGCTGTATGGTAGAAGATTCATCTTACTAACAGATCACAAGCCCCTCCTTTACGTATCGGGCTCGAGGAGAGGCAACCCAGTCCACTCTGCAAACAGATTACATCGATGGGTGGTGGTCTTATGGGGGTACGACTTCAACATTAAATATAGCGGGACAGATTCTGCCACGCAGGTGCTCTCTCGCGCTAAATGAGAGAAACGCGCTTAAACGAAGAAACAGTTATTGCGGCTGTGAAGATAGAAAGATGTGTTCGGAGTTTGCGGATATGTGCCGTCAAGCAGCTGCCCATTACAGCAGAGCAAATAAGGCGGGCTGCGCAAGGAGATGAAACTTTGCAATAAGCTATGGGATTGGTCCGAATCTCTTAGCCATTATCAGTGTCAAACCTGGACCTCAAACAATTATTCTTCCACCTCCACGTCCTCATCATCGTTAATGAGTGCTTAATGTTCGGAAAATGAGTGGTTATACCGGAAACCTTGAGTAAAACATCCTTAAGACTGTTCCATAACGGACACCCAGGTATTGCGCGCATGAAGTCTATCACCAGAAGTTATACATGCTGGCCATGTATGGACGCTAATATAACAGAGTGTGCTGACCTGTGTCACTCATGTCAAGCTGTGGCCAAGAATCCACCTCGAGAGCAGCCTCGAGCATGGCCTCCATCACAACCATAGTCTCTAATACACTTGGATTTTGCCGGAACGGTAGATGGTGTGCATTACTTGGTTCTTGTGGACACCTATTCAAAGTGGCTCGAGGTAGTTCTGATTACCTCACCCTCTAGCAGCCGAACCATGACAGGTCTCACTCAAGTTTTCGCTTACCATGGCATAACGGAGTGCATTGTATCTGACAATTTATGTCTCAAGTATTTCAAGATTTTTGTCAAAGAAATGGTATACGACACGTGCAGTCGCCACCCTACCACCCTCAGTCCAAAGGCCAGGCAGAACGCTTTGTGGATACCTTCAAACGGAACGCATGTTACCTACTCATCATTATTTCATGTTACCATCGTCACCAGTTCAACACAAAAATATGGTGGGATATTTTCAGAAAGGAGAGGCGCTCTAGGCTCGCGACTATTGACCAGGAAGACGAAAATGGGCGGAAGGTTTGATTGCGGGTCAACGAAGAACTCTGATGTACGAGGTCAAAGTGGGGCACGAAAGATTGATGGGATACAAAAATCAGATACGACGTCGCCACACCACGTCCTCAGAAACCGGGATACCATTAGATCTGCTAGTTGAGACTTTCTAACTTCCTCCAGTCGATGTAGAATTAACTCAACGGGAGCCGAAGATTAAGAAGGAGTTTTTACTCAGAAGATCCGATCGCAAAAGAACTCGAACGGTACACTTCCAAATTGACCCGAAAAGATAGAGGTACTAAATTTCGATGTTGTACATGGCCATTATTTTAGGGCAGGGTGCTATATACCCCTAACTTTGCATAGCTTTTGCCTGCTGTTTTGCCCATGACCTTAAAATAACCTACAAGGGTGTTTTCACAACGTTACTAGTTTTTCTTCCTTCTCCTCTCAACGCTGAATTCTCATTGGCTGTGAACTATTTTTACCTATATGTAGATTGTGTTTTCAAGGTCGTCACCTGTATTAAATGTCGTTGAGACAGTTAAAGCTCTGCGTCAACTGTCTGTCTTCTCTTCTTGTCTTCGTATGTCAGTGGTATTGTTGTTGTAGTGGTGGTTGACGTTCTGATTTGCTTTAGAGTCGATTCTTTGCGCACTAGATTCGTAGTCTTCTGGGTTCGTATTGCTCTTAGGGTGTTAGGTCTCACTATCATTTTTATTATCGCTTAAGTCGCTTTTCATTTGTAGGTGATGATTACAGAAATCAAAATCTGAACCATGGTGGGATTCGAGTCAGCGACCCCACGGTTACCGGCCACGATGCTCTACCAACTGAGCTATGAGACCTGGCTCCTAACGAGTTCTGAATTTCGCTTTAACCACCCCTGCCAATCTAGTCAGCAGCGGGGTCTCGTAGATCATTTGGTAGAGCACCGAGCTAGTAACCTGAAGTTTGGTGGTTTATCTCACCCTTGGCCGTCACCGCTAATCACTGCGTCTGCCAAACAACGACAGATAGTCAAACTCACAAAGAACAGTTCCACAGTATTTAGACTTCAGTAGCTTTTGTCGTGAAAAGGCATCAGAAAGAATTTATTCTTTCAGTTGACAAGTAGTTTGGCGATTAAGACATTAGTACTAACCACTTTTCATTCGAAACAATAGTCCTATAGTAACAGTAAACAAGAATAATTATTTGACAACCACTTTTGACCAGTAACTATAGTATAGTATGAAAGCAGATGATTTTAACCACTAAACAAGTCAGTGAATCCTTACTACTATGGACTGAAGCGCATGATACAAACTATGAAACGTTTATCACCAAAGTTTATTTCTATTACCGGTTAACTGGTAACCCTAACTTTGTGGATTTTTGTGCCTGTATTAAGAAGCTTTCATGTTACTGATAAGCGCTTTAAATAGTTGATATGAAGGACCAGCGTGACAACTGCATATTGCTTCATGTTTCAAACGAGTGTAATTGATGAATGAGGATTTGGAGTGAAGGATTTCAGAATATCGAATAGTATGAACACATCTCAATTTAGGAATACAGTGATGAGGAAAGGTTTAGTTAATTAACGACATAGTTGTTCTTCATCGGCTTACAACTGCTCCGGTCAAATAAGACATTCAATCACATCAAAAACGTCCCATCACCTATCTTCCGCAGTTTGCCTAAACGTTCATAAGGTAATTAATAGTAGTATTTGTAGCCTAAGACTGACTTTAAAGCCTCTGGATGTTGCCGTAGAAACAAAAGAAGTCAAAAATTATATATAGGATTGCTAACAGTACTTGAATTAGTTTGACATTTAAACCCATATAATCTTTTCGAAAGAAACTTTATCAGCTAAAAGGTTCAGTAGATCAAACGAATCGAAATAACCCAATTCACGGAATATCATTTATTAATTGTCAGGTAAGATGCGTTGATCAAATCACTTAGGGTATGGAAGCACAGAATTTTTTAACAAGATACAGGATGATAGACAAGTAAAATAAGTAACTTTGAGGACCACTTATCAACGACTTTGTTTACACTGGTTCATCATCACACTAAAGGTTATGATAGGATGACAGTTCTAAAATTCGGTCTATCTAGGTAGTGGGAGAGAATATTGGCTGGTCCTTGAGACAACACCTGATACAAGTTACAGAAATGATTCATCGGTCACTGTAGACACTTGTAGAATTCTACTATCAATAAGAATATGAAAACAATGAGCTGTTTGACTATGGACGAAAGTTTGATAATTGTATGACTACTTCAATATAAATATGAGTAAAAGATTTATCCATATAAACTGCTCAGTTGGTAGAGCATCGGGCCGGAAACCCGGTGGTTGCTAGTTCAAATCCGGCAGCCGTCCAAACTTTCATTATATCTTCAATCATCACCCAGTATAAATACTAGTCTGCCAAACTACGGCTATATCAGATAATCAAATGATAAAATATTGTGCTTAAAATTCCATTCAATAGATAAGACTGTATTAATTTATCAAATAAGGTTATCCAGCATAGAATAAGTGTGGCTGAATAACTGTAGTGAAGTACATCGCGAAAGACATCTGGTTTTAAGGAATAAAGCGACGAATATTTAAATCATCTCTGTGATCATTGTTACTTAAATAGCATTTGGGGTGGCTTTTTAGAAACTTATTCACTTGGTCACTGTTCAGAAGAATGAAGTTTCTGAAGCAGTTGTTTAGCGTTTCATAAATCATTTGGGTCAACAGATTCCATTTTGAATGCACTTCACATTTTTCAAACTGAAAATCAAAGATCATATTCTTTGCAGGATTTGACATGCTGCTGGAAATCTATCCAATGGAAGAGAATCTATGTTTATATGGAAGACCTATTAGTAGTTGATTTCTATGAATGATCTATAAACAATTCTATCAAATCAATATCCTTCTAAAATATCATGTACTGATAAATATGATCGTTGCACCGGTTTATAAAAATCGTCGCTGTATGTGTTATTACTTGATTTAGGTTACTGTGATCGTCACTAGTGATGTCAGTTGTATTTTTCAACTTGTGAGCTTGTAGGGATTTACCGACTCCAAGTTGGTATTGATTATGAACTGACATTAGTTGGAGGAACATTGTAAACCTGGGAGCACTAGACAGCCGTTTCCTCCTAGTATGGGACTCCTCAGTAGTATGAACCCATAAACTCGCCAGGGATCGTCCTGGCCATGGAACCTTGGGTTCGATCCCTAGTATGATGTGGGTCATAGGTGCATATTGATAGGGCGTCCCATAAGAGGATGAAACAGCTAGCCAGTGCTTCCAGGTTTCCAAAGTTTTATCTTTAACTCAGACGATAATTAATCAGATTGGTATGGGAACGTCAGGCTCGGGGAATACTACAACTATTACACTAGTGATCAACAATAGTCTAGAATACACTACATTCGCCGAATTTCTATAACGTTTGCTCTGAACTGCCATTAAGGTTACTTAAATAAACCAATTATTTACCAAATGATTTTATGAAACATGAATTAATCTGATTATAGGAAATAGGCTTTTCCAACAGTAAAAGTAACACTATTTGTTACATATTAGATTTTCTGGGAAACAATTGTTTTTATTCCAACAGCAAATAATGCAAGGAAATAATCAATGGTATCAAGCTAAAATATTTTTTGGTAATTGTAAGCAGATAAGTCAGTCTCATGAAAGGTGTTTATCGGTGTATAAATCTATGCTTTCAGTTCTATTTGGAGGTAATTACAAAGTTTCTTTATCGTCCTGGAATGATAAGTAAGCTTACAGAAAAGATTTTTAAAATCTTGCCAAAGATTAAATAATTTTTAGACGTAATTACAGATTATTCTTGTTCATAAAGTTGACGCTGAGGGATTGAATTAATCTCAGTCTGACAATGACTGATTACATGAGAATGATTATTGCAGCAAAGTTCCTATGATCATTCTTGCCTAGTTTTTGATTTCATGTTACAGCACTTGGTTATATCAAAGTTACACAGAATACATCCAATTTAGCAATAACATGAAGGTTTTTACAGATTTCAAACAATAGGATTGTTCTGACTAGAAGTGTATTGTAGAAAATTTTTCAGCATGTAACCTTGTAAGTTTAGTAGTTTATCAACTGAGGAACTCGAAGGCGTATAACCTAAACAGTGTTTAGAGTCGCCATTTTTTGAACAGCATCGGATACAATACATCGGTTACTGGTCTAAATAATGCATCCCTACTTCAGTATATTCCTCAAAAGATTTCTGGTGGCACATTTATTTCAGGAATTTAACTACTGTTTACTGCTACGCTAATAACTGGTGTCATCAGGCAACATTTTTGGATTTCAGGGTTTGCTGTAGTCCGCCAATGATCACCGTCAATACGTAACTTTTGTTTTAGGCCTAAAGTATATTTTATGAAAACTGTATTAGTACTGTTCGAATAATCCTAACTTACAGGTTACAGAATAACAATGTACGTCTTTAGATGACGAAAGGCGTCTGTTTAGTCATTGCGAAAAGAAAGAGGTAATTCAGTGACGAAAAGCTCCTACGTTTGACAATATTATCTTCCAAAGTTGCACAGTCATATATAAGAGTCTGTCACTGAACTACTGGGTACAGCTGGATTATTACAGTTGTGTTGAAGACTCGAATAAAAGTGGAAAGTAGTTGCGTAATAGCCTTGAAGTTGATCCAATTGATAAGGATGGTATCAAATCTAGCAAAGTAGGAATTCTTGTTAGATGGGGAATGCAAAGGTTGAATGTTCAGCCAGTTTAGCAAGTGTAAATAAGATGAAGAGGGATATTAGAATCATAGCAAAGTTGATAGCAAACTGAATAATCATAATGGAATTAGAAGAACGTGAGAAGAGTTAAAACTATAGCAAGATAAGAGGTTGAACATAACCGAGTTTGGATTAATGAGTTGCTAGTGCTGCTTCTGATGAGCCCAAGTTTCGAGAGAGCATTCATCTGGAACAATTTCCTCTGACTTTGTAGGTTACACTTAAAGATGACTGTGAAGTTGTCTGTGTAGATTTGATCAAAGGTTAAAGAGTTGAACTGGCGACTGTTTTGGATACTTCCCTTGACAGCTATGCAGAATAATGTTCAGAGATGCGTTCAAAAAATGCAAATTATGTGTAACGTGGCTGCACATCAATAAGTTAACTTGAAGATACATAAGGAAGTTAACCCGAAGTGGTAGTTTATGTTTAACACACCAGAGAACCATTTACCGGTTACAGAAGGTGATCTATAGCTTGGCATAGAAAAATTTCTTTCTCATGGCTTTGAAAAACCGACTCTTCAGAATATGAACTACAGTATCACCCTTGATATCAATATTTAGAAATAAAGTTCTTTTGAAACTATGAGCAATTATTTTTTGTTTTTCTCAGTAAATCTAGATGGCTATCCATTTTGTCTGAACATATGTAAAAGTTTGACCACCTTATAACTAACTACGTTATTTATACCCATATTCTATTCTTGACAAAAAATGAATCGACTTTCTCATCCTATTAAGTGTCGTTTAAAGATGAAAATATTTGAATAGTCATTCTATTTCAACTTCCGGTAGTCAACTATCCAGTTTCATCTTCAATAAAATTTAATTATAACGTAATTTTGAGTTCTCCTAAAAATTCTAACATGAGGTTATTCAATTTATAATATGACCGTTAGGTTTATCGAGTATGAACTAGACATTAACATTTCCAACACACATGAATTGACTTACTATCCATATACCTCATAAATAGGCAAAAGCTATCACTTTCGAGTGGATTACAACATTCTTTAAGTTTACGATTAAGTAGTCCGCCACCAGAAGGTCGAATGTTGACGCAATTACAATCACATCTTTTTTTCTGAACAATTCGTTATTGAATATGAAATGAACTTTGAAAGTTCATCCTAACAAAAGTTCTTTAAATTACTACTTTGAAATACCTACATCAAAATTATAACCTCTAGCGATATCGCATACGAAACAAACGTTTTCTGTTAGTGGGATATTGATAATAGATTATTGATATTCATTGAAATCATAGATTAAATGTATACATGAGATTGTTTGTGCAATTGACGAATTGAAAAGAATCTAGCACTTACAAGTATTCAAGAATTTCTTGACTATTTGAAGGATATCAGAGAGCCATTTGGCGATAGCATGGTGTAGTGAAAAATTAAAAATAAGACTGAAGGAAAGATCTGCTTTGCATACTTCAAAGTGATCATATAGGAGAGGAATTACCACTATTTTCTTCAATATGACCCTTGTTCCTTTATCTTTCTTACATCTATTAATTGAGCTTTCAACCGTAATATTTCACACCTACCAACAATTTCTACATCGTCACATGCCTTATCTTTCTTGTTGGTGAAAATGTCTTCTAGGCTATAAGGTAACTCCTTTTCATACCTTATTCAAGTCTTCGACCCAGTGTAATAATACAGCTGTACTCAGTAATTCAATGATAGACTGTTATGTGCTTGCAATGTATATATATATATATATATATATATATATATATATATATATATATCAGCCGGTGATTGTGTAACTTTGGAGGATAACATTGTCAAATGGGGGAGATTTTCTTTGTTAGCGCATTCATCACTAGATGCAAGTGTACTCGTTTTTGAACCCTGACAACTGGAATGTAAAATGTACAAGTGTACTGTTTTGGTACTATCACTAATATGCTAATGCTAATGAAGGCAATAATTATAATGGAATATAATAATAATAATAATAGTTTCATTCCAGACATCAGGTATAGTACAAGATGAAATTCTTAGCATGTACTATTCAACAGATTCATTTCCTGTTCAATATCGTTGAGAGAAATAGTCACTGCACTTGAACAACGTTAATAATAACAGTGGTAAAAGTTATAGTGTGAAACAGGCACCTGACATTACATTCACGTCTGGTTTGGAATGGTGATCGAATCAAAAATCCAGTGTAATTTCGGTGGTGATATTTGATCCAGTCAGTACCATAATCTGCAGTTCAACATAGTTATCTAAAGAATAGTAATGTACAGTATTTCTGTGAGTTTATAAGCTCATCTGTTACTGGCATATTCTTTTTTCGTCGTTAGTTGGAAAAAGAATCGTTTGAAACCATTTGAAAATTGTGCAAGCTACATGATGCCTTTCAAAAACATATTGAAAAGATTAAAACAAGTTAAAAGGTAAGAATTGGATGTAGTATATTCGATAGAAAATTTTCTGTAGATAAAATTTTAAGCAGACCGCCTGACAAAACACTTACATAGCAAGCCCTAATTTATAAACATTTAATCTTTTGTAACTAACTTCTACTTCGGTATATTTGAAAAACTTCATCAAATAATGGATCAAAATGAGTACAACTCTTCGTGGTTGATAACTTAAGATGAAGTGAAAATTTGAGTCACAATAGGATCTGAAGGAACTGGCAGAAGTGATTTTCATTTGTCCTTTTGTTATCAACTATACCAGACGACGGTTATGTCAGATAGGCTTATTAAATAAAATATAATTCTATACCGATTGGTCACTGTAGATCAATCAACTTTATACTGTCTAGCTCTGAGTGCTGACCGGATTCTATCGATCATTTTTCAACGTGGCCATTAAGCTAAGAAGTTTACTGTCGCAATGAACTTTGATGGATGTTAGCTAGTTCGGGAAGTCAAAAGAAACCCTGAACCTAGGTTTTGTGCTTGTTAGCACTCCTCAAGAAGATGAGGGTTCAAATCTCAGAGCAAACGTAAGTTACGTCGAGGCTGCAGATATGCTTAGGCGACGAGTGGCAACAAGCATTGAAGCTAGCCCGAAAGATTCCAACCAAACAACTAAAAAGTGATTTTATTTGATGAAAATTTCACAACTTTTAGTCAGGTAAAGTCTGATCAACCAAATTTACTGAAATTAACGCTATAGTCCCATATTGAAACTGAACAGAACAAAATGTAAATACATAAAAACATTTCATCTAACCCAGAGTATCTTTTTACCAAAAGATAGTAATGAATATATCGTATATTTATGCATAGTTCTGTAACGTTCTTCAAGAATGAGAAATACAATTGGTTTCACTGACTTTTGTATATTTTATGCATTATAAATTAAACAGTATTCTTACAGTTAATAACACCAAGTAGGCTGCAACCAACTATAGAGGTAAAATGATAAAAAGACGTTTGAAGCATCATATGAGAAGATACTTTTCTAAAGACTAATTTTCACATGATTTACCTGACAGAACCCCTCGTACGAAAGTATGATGAAGAAATGATTATAATTTGAAGGATTTGAAGTTTGGTTTCATTTCAGACTGTTGAACCACCTTTAGCTTGCTACTTAGAAAAGATGATTTGGTCGTTTTTTATCTAATTTTTGAGAAGTGAATTTACGGTTTATTCCTTTCCATAGAATATATCGTTTGTATCAGGGAGAATGTCTTGTTATTTAGGTTTTTCGGACACTTATTTCTGGTAAACAGTAAAAGCCAAAGTTGTGCCAAGAAATACTAGCTGTTGTGACATTTGCAATTTCCGATGCTATACAGGTCGAACTGCTCCACTTCTGTTGGGAGATGGGCTCCTATTCAAATAACTTTAGCAATTAGACCCTGTACAGTATCGGGAAATTACAAGTATCATAATAGTTGATTATACCTATCGCACAAGAGGTATCTATCGTATCCGAGTGGCCTAGTGGATAACTTCTCGACGTCCGAAGAGATGGGTGCTGGGTTCGAGTCTCAGCGGGAACAACAGTCACTTAGGTGCAGGTACTTATAGCTGAGAAGTCGCTAATAAGATGAAACGTGTATCCTAGATTCCTCTGCTAGTCACCGGGATCAATATAATACCAAGAAATACTGCTTATTCTTAATTCCTTGTGCGTAAAATAATGTTGCAGCATAATAAATCTTAGTACACTCTTCAAGACTAAAGGCTTTCAGAAACTAGGTCACTATACTAAACAGAATATATATGTACATAATTACAACATTCCTAATGAAGTGTTTAAGTTTTTGCGGTTGAACATTCGACTTAAAATGTCAAGTAACTCAAAATGATCTTGTGACAATATGTCCTTAACTGAGATGAATCTTATGCATATACTTAAGTAGGCGTTGAGAGCGTACAGAAGTATGACCACTAGAAAACTATCACTTCAACCTACTTTGCTTATTCTTGAAAAAGCTAAATTCCTAATATAGCTTAAAATTCTAATCTGTTTGGTCAAACGTTTCTTTTCATCATATCTGACTCAAAAATTACGGACTTGGATTCTGCCCCACCTCATTGAGTTAGTCGGAACGTATTGATTTGGTAGTTCAATGTGGGGTTTATTTATGCTAAGAGCAGAGTTACCTTCAGTGTTAGGCAGTTAATGATATGGAAGAAATTTCAGTATGCCAGGAACCAAAGTTTTGCATTAACCTGCTTTCATCATATCTGTTTCAGAATGCTTCATATGAGGGTTTAGATTTAACCAGAATAACTAGATGGAAGCAGGCAGGTAATGACTAGTAGGACATTTACTCTTTCTGTATAGTGGAGCATATGTGTACCATCCATTTGTGTTCAGTGTTTTGAAACTATTCAGGTGAACTTTACGTTTTTGATAAGACTCCTGTTAAATGGAACTAGTGAACAGTAGTTCATATTTAGAAGGCATGAAACCAAGATCGAACGATAAAATTTGTGGGAAATAAACTAGTTTACTGTACTTTTGACCTTTGTAGAGCAATCTGGGAACGAAGAAATCGATTTCAGCAGGTTCTAATAATAGGTAATAAGTAATATATACTTTAAGATGGTTAATGATATTTCATCAATTGGAGTGATAGTAGAAATTTTGATTCACTGGTTGGAAATCATCATAGAGTGATGAACCTCAACCCTATAGATGTTAATTTCAAAGGTTGAAATTAAATGATCAGCACATGCTGGAGATACTTTATTGTAATACCATTGGTAGGTTTATTGATCCGGTCTCAGATTGGTTAACTTAACAAAAGAAAACTATCTCAATGTAGGTCACCACTGGTAGACAGTTTTCTGAGGATTCCTGGTAAACTGCCTTAAGATCATTAGAAGGACATCACCAACAAGTAGGATGTCAAAGTTTGGCAAAACAGTACAAAGGTTCAACTAAATTAAGCATGTCAACCATAGGTTTTGTTCCTTACGTTCTGTAGGAAACAAAATGTTTTAAACGATGACTGCGGTTCTTAGGTTCTTCTTCAGAAATATTACATGCGTGTGCTCTTAAAGACTGTAAGAATAGAACAGTTGTTACTGTTTCAATAATATTAAAACAGTGATATGTTTCAGCCGTATAAAGTTATTTACACTGTTATATCCCATGGTAAGTGAATACTATAGATAGAAGCGTAGCTGGAATAGTGTAAGCTGTTGCATCTAATCAGATGTCATGACTTGCAAAATGTATAAACAAGATGTAGGTTGTCTAACCTGCCGTCTGAAGCAGTAGACTGCCGGTAACATTCAGGTATTTTCGAAAATCATACTAAGTTGGGTATAAATGCCCTCTTTTGTGAACAATATTTGTGGCGAAAGCTTTTCTTATAACGTGGAAATTGTTACACAAATTACGTAGGGGACCTACTGCAGTTATCTAAGCCCTTCAGGAAACAACTTTTTTGGAGGTAATAATTCAAGAATGAATACAACTCAGTACCTGATATTTACCCTTGAATTACGTAATTCTTTCAGCAAGTTGATAATAAACCTTGTCATTGATCGTTTTTACGGAGAAGGGAAGTCTGATTAAGAAGGATTTGAGAAGAAGAGGCGTTTACACACTCACATGGTGAATATTTCTCTCAAATGAAATCGATTCAGCAACGTCAAACTCTGCAAATTCATATTTCATGTTTGGATTTCTTATAAGAAGGTCAGTTTATTAAAGCCAGCAAAGTTTAAAGTGACAAAAGGATTCGTAACAGTGAAGGACATTAGATATTTCATATCAGCCAGATCAAGTTTACAAAATCCTGACTTCCAAAATCTAATTTAGTGGTTCAATAAACCACATTCATTAAACTAGAATGTTCTATATTTGGTATCATATGAAAATGCGTAGTATTATGCGAAATAGTAAACTGCAACAAAATGGCTGTCTAGGGACATTTGATTTCTAATTCTTTTCAGCTGTTTCGATAATTCGGAGTAAATACTATAAAGGTGAAATCCCCGCCTCTAAAATCTACTTAATGTTGTTTACTGTTTAACTCACATAGATTATTCCTCATATGACTTTTACTTTATTCTTAAAAATAATTACGCATTTTAGACATAAAATAAACACAGTTAAAATATTTGAAGACAAACAGGACCATTAAGCTAACCATATACATTTTTTACACAATGAAATTATTAATGAAACTTATAGAAAACGAAAAATTGTTTTTTCTTTGTACCACTGTTGTTAGTGAAGAATTCTCATCAAATATTTGCGTAGTCAACAGTGAGGTAGGTAAATAAGTACCGAATAGATTGTAAGTATTGTTTGTAGGAACGACAATGCTAAAGATAACAGTTTCATGAAATGCAAACAGATACATGTTCTCTATACTAATAAAAATTAGGGAATACAAGCACTTTGTGATTATAGTTGATAAGTATGATGAAATTCGGAGATTTATGGGGATTTATCGGTTTCATGTTGGTACTCATCATGACTGACATCAGCTGAAGAACATTAGGAACCTAGGAGCATTAGACAGCTGTTTCTTCATAGTGTCGAACTTCTCACCAGTGCCCACCTGTAATCCTACCGTGGATCAAACCCAGGACTTTCAGGTTCCACGGCCAACTCGTTACCATTGAGCCACTAGGTCGGAACTCAATGGTCCATTTTTCATACTTCAGTTAGTTTACGATATATTGCAACCTCCATTAAATGCCGTCATTAATTAACTGTCCTCACATACGAGTTAATTTCCTCCACTAGTTACGACTTCTCATTAGGACATCGGGAAACACATCTCGAAGGAAACTACCAGTGAGCACTAAAATAATTAAATTTTGGGGTTTGTGGGACCAACCAAGTCCGACATAAAGACGGGTACTCAATGACAGTAGTGGATGGATGTCGTGCTCTTTCATGAACCAACAGAAGTATTAAATATGAACTGTTGAATTCTGACCCAGTAGCTCAATAGTAACTCGCTGGCCATGGAAGCTGGGGGTCCTGAATTCGATCACTGGTAGAGTCATGGATGAGTATGTTGACTTATAAATCATGTCTCACTGACTATTCAATGGATATATCAGGTGAGCCGTATGTAACTTCTGTTGTATTACTTTGAAAGGAATGAATTCATATAAATACATTCATTAGTGTACCTACTATTGACTACCTTGAGTTGACTGAAACATGTGGCTTTTCTGAATGCAAAAATAACAACTACATGTCTACAAGAATGATCACCATGCGAAGAATTGAGTAGTAAGACAACTAAAGTTTCTTGTCTAACCCATAAAATGTAAAGAAAATGGTATTACGAAGAGAAGCATTCATTGCAAATTCACATCGAGTGGTCAATATATCTAGGCTATAACGATGCCTGTCTGACTTGTTCGAATGGTCTCAGCATAAGCATATTTTCACATACAGTAGGCAATGAGATACGCAGCATGTGAAGCCTAATGACACTACCTGGCTACCCAGACATAGGTAGGTAGAGCGAGATTCGAGTTCATAATCCACTGGTTGGTAACTGAATAGCTAAACCAATGACTAATTTAAAATTAGGTTGAATTAGAAAGTTGTATCATAGAACTAGGAAGGTGTGCTCCCAAGAAAAGCCCCAAATAGAACTTCACCCATTTGAACAATGCGTAATAACGGTCATCCGGTGAAGTGGTTGCCGAAATACTGCAAAATTGAGAAGAAAGAGGATAAAAAGACCGGTATTTTATACGCCGGGTAACTGTGGGAAACAACAGTATACAACGACTGTCTAGAACCTATGTGGTTGCCAACTTCACTGACTGTATCAAACAGTACATTCCGTTAGATGATTCATAACAAACTTCTTTCCGACTCCTGTTAATTTTAACTATGTTTATCAATTTACAGTTACATGAGGAAAGCAGAGAAGCCGTTGTGTACTGTGAATGTCAGTCACATAAACAATCTGGATCTGTCAGGTTATCCTCTGTATGTAGTGTTGTATTCAATCATTCATTTGATTTTGGAACACCCATTAGGTATAGTGAAGTCCTTCATAGTGGTTAATAGGCAGAAGGTTTCGAGATTGATTCGAATTGTCAATGCCATCACTATCCCCAGTAATTATTGATTTTTCACCCTCTAGCCCTTTCATAAGCTCATAACAACTTTGTTTTATTTTCATCCCCATTTCGACTCATATCCCATTATTTCTGGATTTGTTATTATTGTGATAATTTTGGGTACACATTTATCATTTCTTTGAGTAATGTTTTCATGATGTTGCGTGACCACTTCTACTTATTTCTTATTTTATCTAACTCATTAGTGAACAACATTCGTCCTCACCTTCCTCATCTTTGTATTCTTATTCTGATCCTGAAAACACCACATAGCATATTAAGATATATGAATATTTGTGACAATAAGTACATATACAACATAGTGTGAAGACGAAGACTAACTGAAACATGTGATGTATTATGATTAAGCATTTAAATCACTTAAATTTGTCAAAATTATGGCCATCTATTGATTTCAACTCCATTTATCTATGCAAAAATATTGGAACTAACTCTGAACCCACCTTGGTGGTACTGATCTCAGTTTTGTACCAAGATTGATATTATTTTGTTTCTGTTCTGTCTTTCCTGTTTTTGTCTTCAATGAACTCCATTAACACATAATAAGTCTTCATATAAATCAAGCAACAAGTTGGATTTTGATCACCTAGTTTGCTTAAGATAGGTACTGGGTAAGGGAGATAATCCAGTCGATTAGGTTGTGAATATCCAGCGACTGAGGTGGTTTGGAAGTGTGTTTCACATTCCAAGTCATTGCCCATCTACCTCGACATGGGATTAAAGTGAATTTGGATTGGGTGTGGAGAGGATTCAGGATGACCACACCATGAAGTTGAACCAGTGTATGAAGTCTCTCACCATTGGTTTCAAGCGTATAGGGTGGATTTGACTATATGACTGGTTTCCAAGAGACGATAGGAATTAGTGGCGACATAACTGGAAATTGGTCATAGTGGCGCAGATATATTCACTCCTGGATATCCTCTAAGCTTGAATATTCGAACCAAGCTTTATCTTCAAATCGTTTACTTTCTCCTACACTTTTTTATAATTTGGTATCAGCCTTTCCTATCCATTTGTTCCTAGTATGCTACTGTAAAGTGTAGCAATTTAAACCGATGCACTTGTGTGCAAGGTTCTACGTTGATTTTATCTCTCTGTCTGCCTGACAGTCTTCAATTTCTTATTACGCTGTATAAATTTATCAAGGGAACAATTTTCTCGATTTGATTATTTACTTACTTATTCAAGACTTACGCAGCTGATGAAAATTCTATGCTAAAAATGACATCGTTTTATTCTTCAAATGGTGTTCTCATTGTGCCACTTGATTTCATAAGAGGAACTAATGTACGCAATTTGTAAAATATTTACGAATTACCTGACTTAACTGATATTTCCCCAGTAAGCCTTTTTGACTTATTTAACTGTGATACCAATAGGGTTTACATTGGGATCCATGTTGCCGAGAACAGAATGTACTATCTGGCATAAATGTAAAATGAATTGATGAAGTACATCACTGAACAATACAAATACCTGTGACACTGATCTGCATACTTCACTAGCCAGCATAAATCACAACATTGAATTTCAGTCTGTTTATAGCATGTATCCTGTATCGAAACAGTAATATTTACTGGATAAAGTTCCGGATAAAATTTGTTGTCCACAGTCATGTTAAGGTAATTTTATAACTTTGAGTCACGGTTTATATAGTTCTGATTCTCTCCGATACTTGATGATATGGATAGTAGAACCTTTTAGATATCTGGAACAAACATTGAGGTATTTGAGAGCGTATACGTGATGCTAATTTGGTAATTAAAGATTCGGTTATCAGTATATCCCCCTTTCCAGCTAAGTTACATTTTAGGAGTGCCCTCCAAATAATCTCATTATCTTTAGTTGCATGTATTGTTTCAGTGAGAGAACCTAAATGAGAGTACTTAAATGATATCAAAAACAAACTAGGTATGAAACCTTCGTAAGCGCATGTGGAAGACGACCGCTTCATCTATAGTTAAGCATATTAAAGAAACAGGTCACAAAATGAGTGTTTAAACAGCTTCCCAAGTTCAATATAGAAACAGTCAGGAAAGCACACGGAGATTTGCGGAAGCGATAGCCAAACACAAATTGAAGCCACCTTTATGTACACTAAACAATTTATTCTTACACTACATCCACTTTGGTTAACTTCTTTTTTATCAAGATTAGGAACAACTATATTACTCCTCCTTTTCGTTCTCATTTTTCTTATTTTTAATTCCGTATGACTTTCATTATTCTATTTGTTCTGCCATCCTTCATTTGTATGTAAATTAACTTGACAAGTAAATGTGTAATCAGACTGTACGAAATGTATTACACAAATATACCACACATTGTTCAGATAAACTTCATCTTCTAACTACACTATCTAAATTCACTAAACGGACTAGCTGTTATTAGTTGGGAGATATTTCAAGGAAAATTTATTTCTCTTAATTATATCAAGGTAATCACACAACTTCCGACGTCTAGTCTACATGCTTCTGTCAGCAGCCATCATTTAGTTTGATTGTGTTTCCTACATATATTTGGGATGGCTTCTGTGTCATTTCCCTTATATTTATTAGATGTTAACTCCTTGTCAACTGGGTGAGAAGATAGCGAGTAATAAATTGTCTTCGAAAAGTCAACCTGTGAATAATACTGTATCACTCTGTGTTTTATCAAACAAATAAATCTAATGTTCAAGATTTCTGTATAATACTGATAATCGGTCGAAAATCCCTTCAGAACTGTTAGAAGTGCTGTTTATGCTGAACAGTTGTTGGCGAAATACAAATTAAATAATGATACAATATCATACGAGATGTTTAGCATTCCGATAACTGAAAGTAATACCGAAACTGCGGTGTGTTACACGCGAGTTGTGCATCTTCCCAAACAGAATAGCGGTCAGAAAAGCGAGTTAACTAGGCATCGACATATTAACGAGAATAAAACTAAAAATGTGACATTTTAGTTGATTTATTGGGTGTATCATACAGTGAAACAGTATCATTTACTGGATTACGTTACGGACATAAATTATTGTCCATAGTTATATCAGGATAACTTTACACACTTAAATCGTTAACTTCAAATCGTCTCACCCTACGTCAGTTAAAGTTAACTTAGTAAATTGTCTAAGTAACAGAGTTAGAAAACTTACTTATAAGACAAAAGATCTAAGACAAGAAATCAAATACATTAAGGACACCTTACTCATCAACATTTACTGTCTTAGATTAATTGATAAGTTCCTTAGGAATCGTAAGAAAAGTATGATTAATGTAAGTTACTCAGGTTGTAATACTGGATAAGATGGATCATTAGTTTTATAGATGACTAAACTGTCTTTTGCTTTTCGATATTTAAAGGTGATAGTTTTACTTGACTGCATTTCTGTTGTTGTTCTTCTTTTGATGATGGTTCAGCTGCTGAACAGTGTAAGTCAGTGTAACATTTCAGTGGAAAATGTAACGAGAAGAGAATAGTAGATAAATTAAAGTAAAGGGAGATAATAATCTGTCCTTAATGATATTGAATTATACCAGTGACTATTATTATTACCAGCTGAGAAAATAGACACAAATTAAAATAATCATAATAATTCGTACTATGTTGAAACATTCTGTGTGTGTTTCACACCACCTATCTTTATTGTCATTATTATTGTTAATATTACTAGTACACTGGGTTATAAGTTCATTTAGATTTAATTTGGTTAATGCATGTTCCATTTTTTGTCATTTGTTACATAAAAGCATATCGAGAATGTAACAAAACTAGAATAAAACCTAAAATACTGTAATTTTCAATGAAATAAAACAATAGTTATTTCATGAAAAACCGTCTTGCTGATAATTACATTGGGATTTATCTGAGAAAAACCTTAGCATATTTTTTTCACGCTAAAAAAACTATTACTTCCAAAGAAAGCCAGCAACACATGACATCATCAAGATGTATGATACCTTGAAACCTGTGAACGCTGACGTTCTCAGACTATATGGCCTACCTAAGATTCACAAAGCAGGAGTATCGTTAAGACCAATTCTTGATATGCAAAATTCTCCCTATAATTTTGTAGCAAAATGACTGGACACTATCCTCCAATCTTAAAGCAAACAGCTAGTAAAATGTAGTGTAAAAGACGTATTTGAATTTATAGATAGAATTTAGGGTGCTATCGTTGTGAATAAAACTATGATGTCACTGGATGTTACGTCTCTATTCACCAATGTTCTTCTTAAGACAGTCAACCTAATAGGTGAACAGGTGGAAAAAAGTTTCTCAATGTTGGAGTCCTGAAAGATGTCCTTAAAGAATTATTGCTCAAACGCACGATGAGTGTTAACTTTGAATTTGACGGTGAACTATATAGGCAAATGAATGAAGTCGCACTGGATTCTCCACCAGGTCTCATATTAACGGACCTTTATTTATCGAAATCAGAGAATAGTTCACTTAAACGATCTATTTCAGAATTTTCTTTTTACTATCGATATATGGATGATAAATTCATCCTGTGGAAAACCAACATGAACAAGTCAGGATACTGGGTAGATTCAATGCGGTACACACAGCAATGAAGTTTACATGTGATGAATAGCCACAAGGTAAGATAGCTTTTCTCGACATTCTTCTCTCGAGAAGAAAAGATGAGTCGATAAAGAGGAACTTATTAAGAAACAGTAAGTGGATGGGGAAATACACACATTTCCTGAGGTTCGCCCCCTTCAATACAGAAGAAATTTCGTAAAAGCTTTAAGTTACAGAATAAAGGCTGTATATTCGGAAGGTAAAGTTGAAGAAAGACTGGTGACTTCGTGCAACATACTAATTAAAAATGACCATCTTGATAAATGCATAAAGGAACATATGATTACAAAAATGGCAAGAAAGAATGTCCCAACGACTAGCAGAAAACCACGACACATAAGAGTACAATTTAGAGGTGGCGTGTTCAACAAGATATGAATTCACAAACTGTGTAGATCAATTCAGAGAACCCCAAATGCTGGTCAATTACAAACTTCGTTTTCGACACACCCAATAGTAACATCGAGACTGGAAGATGAATTAATCTGACTGGTCACTTCCTGTTGTGTTTATCAGTTCAACTGCTTGCGTTAGATTGCCAGTTACATTGGTCGCTTCTCTGGGAATTTGATTTTCCATGCTCGCGAACACCTTCCAGTGTGGTTCAGTAAAGGTGTAGTAAAGACCATTACCAGCTGCATATTTACACACTTGGTTGAAACGAAAGATGAAATGGATACGAATGAGTTGTTTTCTATTCTGTGCCGTGTTCCGATCAACTTGCCAAAGGGCACCTAGCTGAGGACTGTTCAAACTGACGAAGCAGTAACAATCGTGAGGAAACAATCTGAGTTGTGTGTTCAAAAGTGGTCAGTGTTATCTCTGTGATTACCAAAGCTCATTTCGGGAAGCACAATTTCTTTAGGATTCTACCCCAGATAATCTAATTCCATCCTGTAGACACCACTTATTTACCTACAATCTGAAGTATTTTTAGCAAATCCTCTTAACTTATTTTCTCCGTCTTGTTTTATTTCATCCAGCTGTCACAAACACCTTCCTATTTGCTTGATTAAAGTAACACCTTACAGAATTAAATATCTTACATAATCACATAGATAATGAGTTATTATTTTGAATCGAATCCTAGTGACAAATGATTCCATCACAAACGTTCACACAAGAGTTTTCTCAAGTGAATTCCTCAACTGTACAAAATTATCAATGAACTCATGAGCGATGTTTATTACTGAGGCGTAATTCCTTAATATATACATTAACCGTAGAATCTGAAGAAGTTATCAAAAAAAATATTCTTGTTCATTGAAATTGATTTTGAATTGGAGTGGGGATATTTAAATGATTTGAAAAAACCAGCATAGCTACTACTCTAGGATAGTGCGTAGGATTGTTGAGCATGTAAAATCCTGTTGCTTACTTATTTACTTTAATTTACTACATCCCTTCAAGTTGATCAGGATCGTGACCGTTGGATGTCTTCCGGTTTTCTGAAAGTATCATCTGGAATGATGAAAATGTCTTGATAGCTAAGCGTTTAGTTTATATTTCTTCGCGTTAATGTGAGTGATAGCAAATGGTCAGCTATAACCAGTTGAACGACTGAATTAGGCAATTTATCAGCGAATAGTCCAGGAGAAGATTTTAGTATATCTCATTAATAGGAATGTTGGCAGTAATGCCATAGAGTTATCCTGTACAAGTCATAGCACTAGACCACGCAGCACACCCAGTATATGAGGTCTCATAGTAATACTCGGTGGCACGGATTAAAGTAATTACATTAGACATGAATTTATGGCTCAGTAGTTTCTAGTTTATTGGATAATCCTTAGAGGTACAGTTATATAAATGCAGCTGTTCGGTACATCATAGCTGCTGAAAAGTAAAATACAAGAATAAAGAAACAAGTAGAGGATATAAAGTAGCATGGCATCCTATCGAACCTTCCTGATGGAGATCGAAATCTCATTTCACCAACACATGAGGTTATGAGATTTTGAATAATGACTGGGTACTGCATTCAAAAACCGTTTGCGTAGCCTGAATCTTTGCATTGGCAAGGGAAGACTTAATTTATGACCTTGCCTACGCGTTTTTAAAATATTGTTCTTAACCATTTGTTTTTGTTTATATGACTACTTTCACAACCCTACTTCATTTACTTTCAAACTTTATCTATCCAGCACTCCCAGGATTTTACTGGTTTCCCAAATGATGTTAGTCTGTTATGAATACTATCTTAAAAAAGATAAATCATCACAAACCTTAAACCAACTTACTGTCCAGTAAACATTAGTGAAGAACTTCGGGATGGACATCGCAAAATTCTAATGTGAAGTCATGAATGCCGGGGCAAACCAGATCAGAGGTGAAGCGGATGCCAACTGATGAACTTGGATAATAATCAGACTATATCACGAATTGACAGAAGTAAGAATCATTGAACTCCTACTCACTGGCAGTTTAATGCACTTGCGGCATGACGAATATTATCTTGAGAAAGCCATGTATGCTGGAGTGAATCCTAAGGAAATCTAAAAGAAGGGAATATTGTTACTTACATTCCTTGTTGTAACTTTCATGATGAGAATTTTTAATTTTTCAGAGTAGAATAGTGTACAGTCATTGATATATTACAACTGACTTTCTCAAAATGTTAAAAGTTTCCATCAGCAATTAAAATTGTTTGAAAAGCAGCTGAAAAGTAACGACAAATCAACACGAGATCTTAGTTTCACTACAGAGTTCTTCAGAAGAACAGATCCTTTACTGATTTCTAGCCGTCATTAATGACAGTTGTCCTCATGATGACCTAGTCGCTTTGTAAATGAGTAAAGTATTCAAAATATAATCTTCAGTATACTTCATTTCCTATTAGTTTATTCGGTAATTACTATCTTTTGAGATTCTTCAAGTTGTATGAAGGTTAAAAATTATGCAGATCGAATTAAACACCTAGTTTTAAATGACTTTTGTAAGAGACCAGTGTAGCTAGGTAAAATTTGGAGTTTATTATCTGTTGATCTTATTCGTTAATGCATCTAAATATTCTGAGAAGACAAAACGCTAACAGAAAGTCCATGAAACCTCAATGTGTTAATAATCTGTGTCCCGACCATCGCTGTTTTTTTATAGCTTATTGAAGCATATTTTTTCCAGTTAAGCTAACCAGGTTTTGATTTAATTCCACTTTCTAGACTCATATTCATATATTTTCTGTAGTAGTAATACCTTTTAGCATTCATTAATTAGCTTATCATGAGGCGAACCTACTTAGATTGGAAGATCTTTAGGGCAGATGAAGTGGATTTTGCTTAGGGTGATTGAAAACAGTTGTAGCATATGCCATTGCTATAAACTATGTGGATTTATCTCATAACCTGAAGGTATTAGATTCAGTTACAGAAGAGTGAAGGTATTTGTATGATAGTCATGTTATGTTAGTTAGTTGAAAGCAATCAGCAGAAAGTTCTAGACCTGGATTTCATGCTTGTTAGCACTCATCAGCCAGGGGTACTTGCAACCTCAAGGGACTGATATTCACTGTGAGATTCGAGCCCATGTCACCCAATGTTGTAGTCAGCGATGTTACAACTGACCTGTTCTGTCTGCGGTTGACTTTCTGTAGGATTGGACAACATACAGTGATTGATCAATGGCAAGCAATTAATTTCATGTTTTCTAATCTATTAGCACTAAGGGCTAGACAGTGTTATTGTTTTTCAGTGACCCATAAATGTGCTCATATTATATCTTTGAAAAGATTAATATGTCAGTGAATAATATTTGTTGACGGTTTACTGTTACTGACTTTAATATTATATAAAATCTTTTCAGTAAGCAAATATTCACGAAAAATATTCACATCAGTTTAACTCTGTTGTTGAGTTTGCAGTTTGCTGTAATTTAGTGATTTCAAATAAGTTTTGATCACGACTGATATCAGTTGTAAAGCCATTAGAAAACTTGAAGTATTGAACAGCTTTCTTGTTCTAGGCTGGGGCTCATTGCAAAGTATGCGTCAATGATATCATGAGGTACCGAGAGCAAGATCGTCAAGTTTCGCGTCTAGCGCGTTGCCATTCAATCACTAGGCTTAAAAAAGTGGCATACACTTTTTTTACTGCTGTCGATTTTTGATATAACGTGATCGACATCCAATGTGATTATTTTTAGCAGGGTTTAGCAAGTAGTCGACAGGAAACACTAACCTACCTAAGTTTCGTACATCCTGGCATTCATCAGAAAGACACATTTGCAAACATAAAGGGATCCATGTTTCCACTAAGGTTCAAATGCTTACCACTTCATGATGAAGTCATAAAATATCATCAGAAATATTCAAATCGTACCTAGCTGTACCTCTGGATTATGAACTGGGAATTATCATCAGACAGTAATCAAGGTAGCTGTCAACTTCTAAGTACTACCAAAAGTTCTATCATTCGAGATTTCCATTTAAAAATAAGATTGAAAACAAAAATAAATGAATCCAAATCATTGTTCAAAACAGCAAAGTTATGGGATAGTTTTCACTGGAACCTGCAAGAATCACGTAAAATGTCATTTACATATCAACATGTGTGTGTGTGTGTGTGCGACAGTAATCATTGATTTCAGCTAACCATTTTACAGTCCTAAGCTGTATGTCATAAATGATAGACATTTCTATAATTTACTTAGGAAGTGATACCTGACGTAGTGAGGTAGTAGTATGCTTTACTGACTTTTTTTTTATGTAGCTATTCTATTCATCTGTTCTGTCTAAATATCCAATGAAATATAACACACAGAATTATTTTCAATATACCAGTTTCATGTTCTCCTGCACAGCAATATTGTATGTAATTCTGTTATATGATGAATATTGATTGTAGGGATTTCACGTCCGTGGCTAGATAATCTATTTGTTACTGTAATAGTATAACTAATGTCGATAAATATTTGTGTAGAGCTATTAACTTCTGAAATCCAGTAGCGATCAGTAAAGTTTAAAGCACAAAGACTCCTCATTTCAAGCAGTTTTACGTCAAACTATTTGAAATTAAATGCTATTGACTTCGTAATAAATAAAATAGTACAGTGATAAACTCACAATATAAACCGACACATAGTGAAAAACATTAGGAGATTTTCCTAGTTAAAACCATCATGCGTTTATCAATTTCAAAGAAAAAAACAACTTCAAGAAAGATTTCAAGTTGATGGTATTCATCACAGTCTAATATTAGTTAGAGAACTACTAGTAAACTGAGAGTAATGAAAAGCCATTTCGTCCTAGTATGGAACTCCTCATCAGTGTGCACTCACGACCGCATCAGAGATCGAGCTTTGAACTTTCAAGTTTTGATGTGAACATGTTGCTATTGAGCCAATAAGTGGCAATTCAGTGATCCATACTTTCCTGCTTCTGTCAGTTCGCAATATAGTTCGTTCTGTAAAAATACATCATGATGCTTCGCTGCTAACTTATGTTCATGTAGAAGAGGTTAATCACTCTGTCGGATGTAATGTTGCTCATTTATTTCTAAAGTTTGTGGTGATGATGTTAGTTGGAAAAACAGTAAAAGTTTGGTAATTAAACAGTTTGGCTCAGAAAACTCAACGTCATCAAAAATCGTCTTCAGTTAACTCACACTGAATTTTAATATAGAATTATACTTTCAATCAATTACTTCATGTACATTTCGCTTATGCAGACAATTAGATTTCTTACCTCTTCATTTATATTATTACTATTTCTCCTTGAGTTCCCATTGGAACATAGGGCTTTAGTAGCACGTCTCCATTGCACCCTCTTCTCTCCAGTCTTTCCAACCTGCCAACACGACTGCCCACAAGCTTTCATCTCTTCCTCACATGATCTCCTCCATGTCACCCTCAACTGGGACACCCAACTCGTCGTTTACCATTTGAATTCCACTCGAGGGGCTGGCCTCGTCTGACGCGTGATATCCCCAATCGACCTTCTCAGTGTATACGCAATCCAATCCACCACCACCACCACTTTCTTCCGGATATTTGTTGGGTGGTAGGTTCTTGCTTCGTTGGTTCGTTCCCAGACTTCCTTGCTGCTCATTCTTTCTGGCCATCTGATCTTCAGCATAACGCGTAGGCAGCAGTTGCTTGATGCATGTCTGTAGTTTGTTGGAAGTGCTCTTCTTGACGCGACAAGTTTCTGAACTATCACACTGAGGCACTGACTTGACACTGGTGTTGGAAATCCGGATCTTGTTCATGCTTTGTGTTGAGTGCAGTGTAGTAGATCTCCACACTGATTTCAGATTAGTGAAAGCCTGTCTTGCTGTATTTCCGATCCTGGTTTTGATGTTCTCATCTGTGGTACCACTGCCTGTAGTTGAAGCGATGCTTCCCAGCCTAGGTGGCTGAAAGAGACAACCTCCTTTAGGTTCCTCTTCATTAACACTACATTTATTTTTTAACAGGGTATAAAGTGGTTTCAGTTACCATGCATTGTTCAGTTGCATCAGCGTATTTTTGTCTTTTACCAAATATGTTCTAAAATTTTGACGTTTTGAACTTTGTATCAGCTAAAACAGAAACCAGTGACCTTACTGTGTTCAAGTTTCATAGTACGTGAAGTAACAGATTTCTATTATCATATGTAGATGGTTCCTGTACTACAACTAACTAAAGATGATTATATTGGAGAATATCGTTGGCCATTGAACGGGTTAGTAAAGAAAATACAATTTGCTATAGTGCGACTCCTGTTATCCTATTCGTTGATGTATAGTGAAACTACAAAACAGTCATAATAAATCAGCACTACGGATACCAGTCACAAGTACAAACGATAATATTGTAACTTCAACTTTTCCTTTTTAATTCTGTTTTATTATGCATTCCTTTTCATACCTTACTGTTATAATGTTAGTCTAAAGACATTGAAGTTTAACAGTAATAAACTGTAAGCAGAAACTTCCAAGTGCAATTTATCAGTATAAATAACTGGGCAATAAACTTCATGGAATCATTTTCAATTAGGCGTCAGTTATTTCACTATCACCAGGTGTTAACGGAAGCCAAAGTAATGAGTTAACAAACCTTCTACTTACCTATTTTAGTGTCTTTACGCTTCATTATCAGAGAATGGCCTGTTAAAGTTTGAAGTACTTCGAAATCCTATCCCTAAGAGTTTGACATTTCACATTAAATCAACTATAAACAATGCCCAATTTTTCTGAATACATCAGAATCTAGAAAGAAACGAGTATGCAATTCATGAACTGCAAAGATTGACTAAACCATCATAAAAGTTGAAATTCTTTAGCTGGATAGGAACTTGTAGCCTGTCATTTGTTCATTTGGCTGTTATAGAATCCATTACAATGTTTAATAAATGAGTTTAAGTATGGCCTAACAGTTTTAATTAGGTATCACTTACAAGTTTAAAAGTACACAGCATGCTATCAAATGACCTTGAAGGTAAATGTAACAACAGGAAGTTTAATTCACATGATAACGCTTTATTAAAAAAGTGAAATACCATAATCATTCTCAAGAAAATTTATTGATACTAACTTGTACGCTGCAATCATTTGACTGACTAAATAATCTTGTATAAATTTTGTTATAATTTACCAGTGATTAAATAATAGGAAAGAGTAATATTTAAAAATCACTGTGGAGCCTGGGAATCCTAAAATTAGCTATGCCAATACATCAATGCAAAAAAAAATACTAAGTCATACATTGTCTTACATATGTTCATAATTTCCTCTTCATTCTATTTACAGTAATATTTTATTACGGATGTTAATTAATATGTAGACGACAGACTGCAAATTGGAAGGGATGTTGAAAGTTAGGATATCACATTGTATAAAGCTATTTATTTATCGGATATCACTGTCTAATAAGTTTAGCAGGATAATATCATTAGTCATATTACATGACAATCAATCTGAAGTAGTAAATAAAAAGGACACAAATATGCCGATTGGGTGTTAATGATAATCCTATCATGCAACTATTCACAACTGCGCAATTCAAATTATGCATGTCATTAGTTTAATTGCTCGTCTTGTACCATAGTTGATTGGACCGAATTGATCGGTCTCTATCTATCAGTAGTATAACTAGAACACAGGTAATATCGAGGCATCAGGACAGGAGCCCATATGCCAATAAAAACCGATAAATTCGGTTTAGTCAACGACGGTATAATACAAGCAATTATACTAAAATTATACCGTCACACAAGAATTGTCTACCGTGGCTCGGTGGTGTAGTGGAAAACGCTTTGGCTTTTGGAGCAGTCGCTCACCAGTACGAATCCCGGTGCGAATAACACTCGCTGGGAGGCAGATACATGCAGCTAACGAGTCCCGAATAGGATGAAATGGACATTTCGAATTCCACTGCTAGCCACTATCCATCATTACTATACGTTATTGTTTAAATTAATAAAATACTTCTAAATTAAAAAATAAATTGCCTGTTAATTCAGATAGATTTCGGTCAATGTATTTAAAGTTTTTACTCTGGATAAGACAATGAATGCAATCAGTCGCTACCCAAATAGCTCAGTGGTAACAATACTGAATACAGCAGTAGGTGACGTGGATTTGAACCTCAGAGGAGACATCAGCTCCATAGAAGTTTCCGATATGCCTTGCTGACGAGCGCCAAAAATCATGAAATCTAGATTCAGGAATCCTTGCCGATTGTCAATATCCAACTAACATCTATTAAACTGAATTGCTATTCTGAACCGCTTACGATCGACAGAATTCGGTCTGTACTCAAGACTAGACAACAAGAAACCTGTTTCTCCTCTGTGACCAGTCAATAAAGGCTGTAGTTTCTTGAACAGAAACTTGAAGATCGAACTAATTTTACAGTGAGAATCATAATTTAAGCATATACTGGTAATCAAGAAATTTGAGTGCAGTTGTGAGATTTGTGGTACTCAGACTGTTAGAAGTCTGATTATCATTTTTACTGATATCGCTCAAATTTAATCCATTTACTGTGCTATGAGAAAATGTTGAACACAGAAATTCGTATCAGAAAGTACTTCAGTCATATCAAAAAAAATCAACGAATGGACTGGTCAGTTTGATTCTGAGATGTATTTCGCCTGATAATGTCTATAAAAGAAGTTAATGGCTACTGTGACATCAGCTTTATATTTCGTTATTGGAACAATGTTTCTGCCATGATTTTACTTTTGTTACCAATGAAAATGGTGAAAAAGTAAACATCTTGTTAGAAACACTAAGTATGGCATTGACTGAGAGATATCACTTCTTAGTACACTTAATAAAAATATTTCTTTTCAGCAGTTCAGCCGATAATTTCATTACTAAATTAAATATTCTCTTCAGTGAAAGTCGTATAGAATCTTAAACTAATATTTGAGAGTATTATAGAGGTGACTGTCATACCTCAGTGGCCTGGTGCATAACGCTTTAACATTGAAGCAACTGGTACTAAGTTCCATACTCAGGTACATCCAAGCAACAAGTCCCAAAAAGGATGAAAAGTTCATCCTTAGTTCCACTGCTATCCACAACCAAGCAAATTACATTATGAAAGTAACTGCAAGAAAAATCATCATATTACAGATTTCTTGATCAACAACTCATCATACGAAGCATAACTCTGATTACTGTCAACGAAATCAACTTCCGTATAATGTCAAGCTCATTAAATAGCTACAAACAGAATTCAAGGTAGTACGTGTGATATTTGATCGTAGGAGAAAGTAGAGGTTAAATTATCTCAGGAATTTTAGCTAAAAAGAAACATTCTAAATGACCAGAAACGTTCATAATGAAGAAATCAGTGTATTAATAACTTCTTCACGATTACAGCTGAAACTTTTATCCACTGATCTAAGACATATTTATGAAGGAAAAAGTAGAGTTAAAGTTCTCCTGACCTTAAAAATTGATGATAGTCAACTGTCAATTCTATCTTAAGGTTTTCAGAAATCACATCCCGAAGTTCCAATGAAAAGTCGTGACTAGTGGAATCAGCCAAGCCAAACATGAGAACAGTTATTCAACCTCGACATTGAATTTCGATCGCTCTATATCATGAACTGACAGAAGTAGGACCCAGTAGCACAACAGTAAGGCACTGGCCACGTAACCTGAGGGTCTTGGGGTGGGGTTGTGAGTGGGCACTGATGATGAGTCCCATACTAGGACGATACAGCTGTCCGGTGCTCCCAGATTTCCAATATTTCTACAATTTATGTAAATCCATGATGAGTTCAAACCTAAAATCAACTGTCAATTATTTTCGAGGAGTATTTTTAAAGTGACATTTCAGACAGTTTCACAATAAGTGAAATTTATAACTGTAATATCTTTAATTAGCTATCAAGAAGTTTTTCAATTACATCAGTTTATTAATCCTATCAGTATTTACTTTCTTTTTTGATTGATAGCTATAGTGTTTGACTTTATCAACTAGGAGATGATAACAAAAATTATCTTATCTTTATAAAAGTTGGTTAGTTCCACCTTTTGATAACAAGAATTAAATTTATGAGCTATCAATATAAAATGGTTTTCTCATTTGCTTTAAATGTTAAGCATACCCTATACTACGGTTACTTTATGGTTGCTTCTTTAAGTTATTCATCAGATGTATGATGGAACGGATCTTAACAACCCTTTTTTTAATTATTTGACTGAATCCTGATGACTTACAGTACTGTAATTTAAGTACAGAATTTAGGCAGTGTGGTAGAATGTGGTTCCATATTGACATGGTTTACATGATACAGCATGCAGCAAAGCTGTATCACTATATTACCATGTTATGTCAAATAGACTAATTTAATATGGAATCACAGCACTGTGCTTGTGAATGTATGACTTACCAGATCACATGGAAATATATAATAAAAACGAAGCTCGTGAAACATCTACAAGTTAACACTATGAAATAATTACCAATAAAGTTTTCTTAACACATAAGATTTTACTCTCTAAAGTATGTTTATTTATCCAGTGCTTAGTGTTTTGCTGGTCTACTTTATAAAGACATGTCAGATAAGTTTTACTTCACGGCCAACTGGTTAGTTGTCTTCGTATATCAGTGAAGTGCTTTCTACAAAATGCTTTTAAAGTGATTTGTTTTATCGGTTTCTTTCATCGTTTTAAGATAACCGAAAACTCGAAATACTTCCTAGTAACCTGAGGAGGGAAATTAGTTTCAGTTCGCTGACTTCTTGATCTTCAATATACCCGAAAAATATTGTCAAGGATCATATCTCTTACTGCACTGTCTGAAGTATAACCTTGAACTTCAAAATAAGTTCAGTGTACCCTTAATATGTACTATGGATATATAACATGACTTATGTTTTCCATAATAAAACATGGAATAATTGAACGACTCTGTAATCGAATAAAAAAATTATTGTTTCGTAGGTTCTCTAGAAGTGAAGCACTTCTCAAAAGTGCTGTGTCACAGAAGTGCCTACTAATGCACTGATGTTGAATTGAAGATACATGGTTATGGTGACGTAGTAAAATTCTAAGTAGTGGAGAATTCTGTGAGATGTTTCAACTTTAAGGGTTTCAAAAAGAAGTAAACACATTGGCCTTTTACACTTGTTCAAAACATTCAACTTCTAAATGCTATGCACTATCAGCTATTTCTGGTTCGGTTTTCAGAAGAAAAATAGCCTAACAGAAAAGTCATCTCTTGATTCTGCTTTCATATATCAGTTTGAAGTTTTGGAATGAATTTTCCAGGTGTTTACTCCTTCAATAGACAAAGTTGTAGTGTAGATTCGAACTCATCTGGTGTTAGCTATGAGTTTTTGTTTTCTAGGCCTATCGATGAATATTTGACCAGGAGTAATCTTAGAAAGGAAATGTATCGGCTTGCAATCTAAAACTTATGAAGTTTATGACTGAATGTGAATCATATATGTAGTAGGTATCTAAAAATGGAGGCGTTCTTGGCTCTTGTCTTGTAGCATCTCAACATGTCAGTCGTCGAAGTAAATAATGATATCAACAGAATAAATAATTTCTATTAACCAAACATAAAAGAGTTAACTGCTTTTGGTGAAATTGTGTTCTGTCAGCTCAAAAGCCTTATCATGAAGCTCTCATTGTCATTCTGAACAGCATCATCGGGAAAAAATTCTGAAAAAAGTTAGGTATAGGATTTTTTCCACAATTGGCTTAGTAGCCGGCGCTGATGACCTTTTATGTGGTCGGTTGCTTCTAACAAGATCTTCTCATTGTCTCCACCTGTATGTTGATTGGTTGTCCTGATGATGTAAGGTTTGAACTTTTAGCTTCTTATGGGTTTATTGGTTGAATCAATGTCAGTATGTCTGTTGACCGTTGACTGACCTGAATCCCAAGATTCTTATGGGTTTGTATCATACTTTATACTTCCTTTATCCGGGCATTTCCACTAAATTTGCGTCTACAGTTGTCTACAGGTATTGATATTTGCGAAGATATGTCATGACGTTATTTATTGATACTTTTAGTTTCCCGTCGACTTACTCCACTTATGTTGACAGATCGGCTTCTATGGGAATGCCTCGATACTGCCATATATTCATGATGGATAGCAAAGCGAAATTACAAGTGTCAATAAACAACAACCGATACTCATTGCATACGTGTTTGCTATCAAGCCTAAGTGGCTTGGTAGATAACGCTTTGGTAACAACATCACTCACTAGGGAGCAGATATGTCTAGCTGATAAGTCCCAGATAGGAAGAAACGCGCTTTCTGGGGACCAGCTGTAGTCAGTAAGATGGATAAAACATAACATGACGCTTGACTGTTATTTAGTGTTCATGTAGAGGGATATGAACAGAGGGACCACTTTGTCGGATTAGCGTTTTTCGCAGTTTCTGCAATTTGTTTTGTAGACAACATTTAACTTGTCTTCCTACAGCTGTTGTATCTCTAGACCTGCTCAACATAGAGTGGAAATACTTTTGACGGTTGTGCGCTACAATGTTCCCAAAAGGACTCAGGAATCTAGTCATCGTTTGGAGTACATCTTTAATTTTAGTCAATACAGTCCCCATATTGGTTTTTAAGGCTGATTTTTCATTGACGGCAAAGCTGCGTGGATAGTTGTCCTTCTAGAGGAGTTGATTGATATTTTTCTCCTTTTCTCTGTAAGGTAAGCGTAATTTAGTGTGCCTTCACCGTTTTGAAGAATGTTTTTGTTTTTATATATTGTTGGACTGTTGCTGCAGCAGCTGAGGATTTGATCCGTATGAGCTGGCTTTCGTACACTTCAGTTCCCAATAATACCAAATACGTCCTATTGATCAGAATATTCAAGAAAGTTTATTACTTGATTCCTTTTTAGTTACGAATCTGATATCATAGAAAACCCACATGATTAATTTGCAAATGCTTCCCAGTTCGTATCTTTCAGGGATGACAAACGTGTCATCCACGTTTCCCATCGGTGTTCTTTTCTTGTGTGTGTAGAGCTTACCATTGAAGTGAAAATTTACTATAAGGGATAGACCAACTAATTCTATCAAAGTCAAACATTATAGTTGTGTGTGATCTAAGAGCAGTCTATCAGTTATGAGAAGAAGAGAAATTGTATCCTTAGCTAGACTTAGTTCTTGTGAAGTGCATAGAACTATAACGTTGAAAACACCATCACTTCATCGCTGTTAATATGCATATGTTTCATGTTTTCCAGAAATTGTGTTGAAGAGCTGATGGGATGCTCACATGACTCTATCAGTTTTTTAAGCTTCCTGAAGGGTTCTTTTGACACATTATATGCTGGAGCTCCTTGAAATGAAACAATCAGTCTTAGTAGGATGTTTGGTTTGTGCAACTTCGGTCTATCCTATAAACGTGAAGAAACAAGTTCACCAGATTTCTTTGATCATTGCTCCGACCTTTTTGTTTCGCTTTTCTGATTTGGTTTAAGGTCTTAATGGTGTGAGAGTCAAGCTTCTGAATAAGGATTGTTTCAGTTTGTTGATATACATTTTGTTCGATGAGTAAGTAAGTCTTCAAACTTTTTGATGTACTCACCTTTATGCATAACTACTGTGGTGCACACTTTGCCAGCTGGAACCACAATAATTTTCTCTTAATTTTTCAGTTTTTTGAATTCTCTCTGACCTTCAGTATCTACTTGAGGATAGTTTTATAATCATGATTATTTTTCATATTTCTTTTTGGATGGCACTAGTTAGTTTTGAAGCCTTTACTTATGACTCTAGGGGGAGGAAAGAATTCTGGTTCTGAAGCGTCTAATGTATTGTAATTCAGTTCTTTTCTGACGAAGGAATTCCGCGGATTTACTCAGAGGTTGGCTAGAAAATTGCATGTAACGTAATACAAATTAACCTTTAGATTTAGTAAGATATTTAAACTACATATATAGTATATTTAAAATAGAATATCTTAACAATTGAGACACCTAATACCTTTGTTTGCACAGTTTAATTATAAACACTTAGTTTGTGATTTCGTATTTTAGTTTGTTTATATATAATAGAAACTGACTAATAAACAGTTTCATAATGTTCATAACTGCTCAGCAAACTGTAGGTATTTTTAACTAAATACTAAACTTTTCCTAGTTAAATATATGGTAGCTATTTTATACTGTCTAGTTTCGTATAGTTTTGAGCAGTTTACATCGGTGTGACATACATTTCCGATATGTTTTGTCGCAAATCAAACTTCCGTATTCACAGATTTAATTGTCCATCTCCGGCATGTTTACATAATTCCAAACTGAAATGGACCATTGAAGTATTGAAATCCAAGACTATTAAAAAAAACTTATCAACCTAGACAGAAATAAAACATTTTTTGCGATATGAAGTCAATGAAGCACGGAAGAAGGCTAAGAAGGGAACGCTATTTAAATTTTTTACTACTTTTCTACTTCCGTTTAGTGTATCCCTACATTCTTGGATATCTTCACTATAACGGTTGTGAGAAATGATTATTGGTTGCATTATATAAACCGTTCCACTTTTCTCTGAATAAATTTAAATCTTTTCCTTGTAATTTCCAGAAATAAAAATGACAGATAAGTGACTTATCAAACAGTTTAGTGTTGTGTCAGGAAGTATAGTTTTTAGCTTCTGACTGAAAGATGGTAACTGGTAATGATATAAAAGATGTGCTTTTTGTCCTCTTTAGGATTCCTCACTAGTACCAAGCTAAAATGGGCTGCAATACTGTAGCATCCGCATACCAGGCATTATGCCAATATATTAGACGATCATTTCCGTCCGGTCGACAGCGGGAAACTGTAGGTCACAACATTGGTATCTTTACTGTTTGTCAATAAACGCTAGTGACTTTGACCGAAAAGAATGATGCTTCCATTAAATGTCAACCGAATAAAATCACGTTAATTCCATTTTATAACACATTTTGGTTAGCAAACTTCAGCATCTATTAACTTTCATCATTGTAGTATTCTTTATAATTGTCCACTAGTTGTAAAATGCAAACAGCGGTCTTTTACACCCAGCAAAAGTGAAGTACAGAAACCTTAGAAGTGTGAAACAGTGATAAGGAAGTTTACTTAAGTGAGTGGTACTATCAATAAAAGCCTAACATACGTAAGAGGAATGGAGTCTAATTGGAGTAATTCCAAAGGAAAGGTTGACCGAACTGACAACCACAACTATAAACAAAAAATACTTATTGGCTGACCAATAAGTGAGACAATTGAAATAGTTAAGGAGAAGGATAGTTGGAACGTGAGCTTTCTTTATGGGCAACCCGAATTATTGAATACCATAGGTTAGTTTAGCTCCACGGAATTATATAACTCAGGTATAAATAAGCTGATCAGTGACAGAGATATCTTAAACGTAGAGGTTGATTGAGTATGGTTTCAGCTTAGGTCAACCAGCTATGTAAAGCGCATTCAACACTGATGCCGAAAAACTATTGTATACAGAGTAGATAATATTGTAAAAGAATAAACTGCTAATGTAGATTTATGTTTTGGAAAAGGTTACAGTATCAAGTTGTTACAGTCTGATCGAATTTTTAAGAAGTAGTATGATGAAGAAATTCGTTTGACTGCTAACAAAAACGCGTTACTTGCACTGTCTTGTCTTAATGATGTGGTTGTATTTGCATGCAAACAAATATTCTTGAGAACAATGTTTATATCTATTCAAAAGGTGTTCATGGAAGTCATTTTAAAATGACACTGCTTTTTGTATGTAGTATTCATCACGAATTGACATCAGTTGGGGAACCACTAAACACCTGGTAGTACTGAACAGCTGTTTCGTCCCAACATGGGACTCCTCAGCAGTATGCAACCATGACCTGATTGGGGTCGAACTCAGGACCTTCAGGTTTCGCGGCGAACGCAATAACCATTAAATCACTGGGTTGATTTTCAATGGCTCACAGTTTCCAACTTCTATCAATTCATGATTGGCGCGACTATCACCCAAGGTCTTCAGTTGTCATCCGCCTCTCTTCCGACTGGTTGACCTCACAGGTCACGGTTCTTCATTAGAACTTTGTGATATCCACCTAGAAGTATGTCACCGATGAGTACTATATATATATATATATATATATATATATATATATATATATATATATATATCAAGAGAGGGTGGGAGACTGGGATAAAGCAAGAGACAAGCATTTGCAAATCAATTTCACACCATCAATAATTTTCATTCATCTAAAAAACACATTACTTTTGTGTTTCGAAAAACAAACGTCGCCTTAACAGAAACAATGTGTGCGGCCTTTAGCTGAAAACATGTCTTCTAAAGTACCAGTCATGAAATAACATTAACATAGGTGACATTTATGGCCACTACATTTATTTCCTAAGCTTAAATAACTTTAATAATACTTGGATTATCCTTTAAACAAAATAACCGACTAGAACGAAGTACTTTTCAATCCCAATAAAGTCTAAAAAATTTTCTTCAACTTTATTGAACGACATTCAGTTACAGAATGAAATATACAAGTGAAAGCGGATGTTAAACAGTGTATACATACTTACACCGACTCCGGCTTATCATTGATCTAATAATAAATTGTGAGTCAACAATATATGTACACAATGCAGAAGGACATATGATAGTCATTCGCTTGTAAGATGATTATTTTGTCAAAGGAAGCATGGATTGCAGTGTGAATAGGTGATGGCTAGTGACATATATTATCTCTCTATATTAATTGTTGTTCAATGAATATATGGCAGTGGGATGATTACGTAGACATTGGTTGTAGTTTAAAACTCCAACGAAATTGAAGAACAGAAGAGTAACATGCTGGCCATGGGACCTAAAGTTCCTGGCTTTAACCCCTAACAAGATCATGCGTGCGTACTACTGAGAAGTCCCGTACTAGATAGAAACACCTGTCTAGTTCTCCCAAGTTATCCAGATTTCCCCAGCTGATGTCAGTCTATGATTAATAGCAACCTAAATCAATAAATAAATCCCACAATTCTCCAAACTGGGTCCACTGTCATGTTTCATACTTTTTAGTCCAAACTACAGACTATGATCATCATTTGGAAATAGTGCGTAATCATCGTGTATGTCATGATTTAACAAGATGATCGATTTGACCTTGCATGCATACCAATGTTTCCTATTTCACGTTATAGGCGTGTGACATATCATTCAATATTCCTATGTCATGGATTGGGAAAACTAGACTAAATTCGCTAGATTTTTATCAGTAAAAGTCAGATAACCAGATAACCCTTAGCTCAATGTATGCTGAATTGCACAGAAGTATAGAAGTTGTGATAAGTTTGCAACAAATCTGATTGAAATTAGGTTCACTTTTATTGCAGTTAGTGACAAAAGCCAAGCATTTTGTTCAAACCATGGACTTATCAAAGGTAGTTTTATGAAAATAAACCAATATTCAGTTGCTTGCTAGACAAGTAAAACACACTTGAGGAGAGCTAGTAATCACCTTCTAACGTTTAAGATACTGAATACAATCTGCATAACAAACAGTCACTAGTTTGTGTAACTGACCAAAATGTAGGCGAAAAGAAGTAAGTGAAGTAAGTGGTGCAAGATAATGAGTTTATCAAAAATGGTGATAATCACTCAGTTTTAAAAGAATCTTACAATTTAAATAGGAAGAGTGATGGGTAACCGTCGCTATCTGAAATGCTTTACAAGGTATAAGCTTTACTTAAGCTTTTATGTAAGCTGCCGAACGAAAATCATATTCTAGACTACAGATACTTTATCGTTCATCAACACTTTCTGTAATCTGGGATCGAATAAGGAGTTTAAAGCGATTAATGTTGTTGCTGATATATATGAAAAGATACAGCGGTGAAGGACACCTTTTTAGGTTATTTCACTAACATTTCTATGTTTCTTAAAATCAAGGAAAGAGAAAATGAGTAAGAATGAAAACTTTTTAGGACTTACACGAAGAAAAACACTGGGGAAGAGAATATATTTATGGAAAGTTATCAGATGCTAGAGGCTTAGAGAAAGAGAACATGTGTACTGACGCAGTTGGTTTCATGCAATATTACATGGAATGACTACTCCCACTTTCTTAGCATTGCCAAAACCGTAGTTATGAAAATTTCAGTTATTGCAGATATACAACCAGCGACCTCTGTGTTGCTGGTTCAGTGTTCTTCCAGTTGAGTTAGGAGAAATACCTGCTAACTGGGTCTTCAATTCTTTTCAACCACCAAGGGTTTCTCCAATTAGCTACGTAAACTAGTGATAGTTGACTATCCTTTCATTATAATCACTCCGGCTACCCAGTCAGGTCTTCTCTTCCCAATCCAAGTCAAAGCTTATTAGAGAGGGACAGTGTAAAATGAATCACAACTATGACTATCTGAGATGGCCGTGGTTTGGCAGACTTGTATTATTGATAGAGAATGAGAAGCGAAAATGAAATTAAAGTTTGAGTTGTGTCGGCCGTTGAAAATTCTTGGTGACTGAAGTAAAAAAAGGCCTGGTCATCGGCTGCCCACGTTCTTATTTCAACTTCAATCATCTTTTCGTATCAGAAAGAAGATAAACAGGAAAGTTTCTTGGTAAACTCCATGACTGCATCACCTTAACCATTCTTGTCAGCAGTAACTTCCACCTTAAAATTTTGTCTTGCAGTAGTACAGTTTGAAAGGTTTTCCGACTCAGCAGGATACTTGTCTTCTGAGTTAGTATTTCAATGTCCTACTGATCTCATAGATGATAATATGGGAGTGAATTTGAGTTAACAAGGAGCCATTATACTCTGAGATTCCTTGTGAACGGCAATGAAATCTGACGGTTGCTTGCATTGTCAGTTTTTTTCTACCTTCAGGATACAAGTAATATCTCAAGTCGGTATTCATTACGGGTTGGTATCAGTTGGAAAACTATTGAAGTTCTGGCAGGACTGAACAACTGTTTCGTTCTAGTATGGGACTGTTCAACAGTACAGATTCACGATTTTGTCAGGCATCGAGCCCAAGACCTTCAGTTTGGCAGTCAGTACGTTACCACAGAACCACTGGGTCGGAATTCAATGGTTTTCATTTCCCTATTTCTGTCAGATAGCAGAATAGCCTGGTTTTTATGCAGTGTGATCGCCAAGTTTCTACCTAAACGTCCGACTTGGTTTGCTCTACCGGTCACGACTTCTAATTAAAACTTTAGGAAGTCTCATCTCAAAGCAAGTCATACCTGGTAGCATCACGGATGCACACTGCTGAGGAGTCAAAGACTAGGATGAAATAACCGTCCAGCTTTACAGGTTTTTACTACTTCTTCAACTGATGTCAGACTGTGATGAATACCACTTTTAATTCAAAGAATTCCCATAAATCTCCGAAAATGACACATTAATTACTTTGCAGAGTATTTAATTCAGTTACCTGGGAGTAAGTTGATTGTTTGAATTGATTATTAAGTTGTTGTTGATTCAATCCTGACCTGCACCTTATGTATGAAACTACGGTGTTACAACTCAGGAAAATGTATTGTGTAGTGTCTGTTATTTAATATATGAAGACGCAAGAACTGCATCAACTGTTTATGGTCATCAACAATTAGTAGAATTGTCGTCTTTAGCCTAGATAGATTCGAAATTTTGCCGAATTTAACCAGGATTTGCACTGCGGTGGATTTTACGTTGAATAGTTAGAGGTAGTTTACAGTAAAGTTTGATTATTCAAGTTCTTTACCTTTCAAAACTTATGTGCAAAAGCTGTCACTTTTGAAAAGGCCATATATGTTGACTTGAGATGCCACGGTTATCCTAAGTCACTTCGGTCATGACCAACCTCAGAAGAAATGAATAAAGTACACAAATGAGTCACTAAGTAAACACAAATATGGTTTTATCATGTCACACATAAAGCCAATCACTATTTACTGTCCACGCTATTTCGCGAATGACTGAAACAGAGAAAACTGGGATTTTCTACTTCAACTCACTACCAAAATATGACGCCACATCGTTTGATATATCAAAGGATTTGTTGAATAATCTTAAGTAAACAATAAACTAGTATATAATACTCTCAAGTTTTCAACGTTTCTTCTAGTGACATAAGTCCACATTATTAAACACAAAAACTGTTCCGTGAGATTCCAAGTACAGTCTAAATTACGTTCACTTGGATTACAACATGTCGAACCACTTGTGTATTGTTTAGCCTCAATTAGTTTAATCGCGTAATCCACAACATTCATTCCACAATCATAAAATTGATGTTTCTTTTCCATCATGAAAGAATTTTGATGTGGCATATTCGAAGTATGTGAAAAAAGGTTTCGTACACTGCACTGTTAACTAAAACAGGTATAAGCATAAATGAAGGATAATATTTACCATGTTTAATATGAAGTCAGCGAGTATGTTCTGAATCAGTTTTCAGTAATTTCAGTGATACTTCCCATCATTCATACATCCTGGAATTAGGCAGTCGTTAGCAAAGTGATAAACTAAAACAAATAGGAGCACTTACCTCCATTTCATTTATGTTAAATAAGTATCTATAACATGCATTACAAAAATTCAATCATATATTTTGCTCTAGAATACAAGATATGAAAGCGTTTGACCTGAAACAGAGAAACACCCAAAAGACGTCTGCTGATCAAACAGTTATACTATTTGAAACAATTAGTCCCTTTTATGAATTTGGATAATGTAATTGTATGGAGGACTCAATGCATGATGATATCAAAATACTAACGGAAACATTAGTGGAAAATGGATATCCATTGAAGTTCTTAAAACGCTGCAAAAATCAAACCTAATCTGTGCTCTATTTCGAAGAAATGCGTTTACATCGCATCAGCATACAGAGGAGAACCTAACAGCATGATATTAAAACGAAGGTTGAGGTCTGCTTTTAGCAAAACGTACTATGCAGCTATGCTTATCATAGGTGGGATGATCAAACACCTGCTACAACCTAGACCTAGATTGCGTCACATCCCACTGCCTTTATAAATTTACATGTGCGGGTGGACAAACATACATAGGGAGGACTAATTGTGATATGCACTTGAGGGTAATGGAACACGTTCCAGAATGGCTATGAAAGCAGCTGGATTCACAAAAATTGATAAGCGCAGATGGCAGACAACCATCATCATCCATTGCGAAACATATCATTGATAAGAGTCACACAATTGATATCAAAACAGCCTTTACAATTTTGTACACAAACTGTCAGGGGCGTATATTTAAGTTTTGTTGAGGTGCTAGCCATAAATAAATTTAACCCCTATTGTGTGTGCAAAAACAGTTTGTCCTTACATTAAGCCTACTTTGGTAATGCTTATTTTATCGTATTACCAAGATTGTCTTCAAGTCTTATCTTTTATTCCTCTCATTATCTTTCTTATTATTGAATTCCTTTATGTCATATGTATCCTTCCCCCACTTCCAGTTTTCATTAATAATGCCTTGACATGTAAATGTATGATCAGATTGCTCGAAATGTATAGCGCTAATACATCATATCTTCAGATAATCTATGTCTTCTAATTACATTATCGAAGTTATACTATTCATTGGAACTTCTTAGACGAACGCCGTAATGGAGGCAAGAGATATTTTCACCATACTTAGTGTTTTGCAGTAATGTCTGAAAGTGTTAATTGTGTCTGCTTGGATGTTACAACTGATATTCACCCGATCAAACCTTGAGATTGAGTAATTTTTGATAATACTCATTGTGAAGGAATAAAATTTTAGCAAGATACAACTTAAAATAGCCCAAATGACTTCGGTGTATGGTATTTAGACTATGTTAAGTGAAAATGATTAGTGAGATGATTTTCGAATAAGAAAAAATATCTTTCACACTAATATCTAGTACTGATTGAACAACTGAGTGTTGATCTTGGCTGCAAGCAATATATTGCTGATATAACGCAATATGTATGAAAAGTGTCTAAGATATACTTTTGAAAGTGTTAAGACGACATTTTTCAGACAGACTAGCGGTGAATGTGCTATATTTCTGATTTTTCCCCATTGTAAAGACTTATACCATCAGTATTCACCATGTTATGATACCGATGAAATGAACTGCTTAACTTGTGATTCATCATTATGGTTCACTTAACATTATGTATTTGAGACCACCGATATTCTTGAATACTTATCATTAGCCTAGTTAACAATGGATAATTTCGCTTTGATTATCTTTTTTCTCTCCGCATAACAGCGATCCACTTATATAATACGCATTAAGGTTGGGTGGAACCTCGCCTGGTTCACTAGTTTACTAGTTTCTAGCCTGTCCTAAGCCCGAGTAAAGAGGGAAGGTTGGGCAAACGGCTAGCAACCCTACCCCGGAAAACCAGTCCAATCCCTAAAAAACTTCAAAGCGTAAAGAAGATAAGAGAAATGAAAACAAACTTACTCCTCCCTGGAATTGGAGAGACGAAGTAACGACAATTGTTAAAAACCTTCAGGAAGCCCATTTCCCGATGTGTCTTCGCCTCTCTCGATCGAAGCAAAAGTAAGAATGAGGGCATGGAATGTCCGCACCACGTTTGAACCCAGCAAGGCTGCTTAGATTGCGAAACATGAGAAGGTATGGAATGGAAGTGCTTGAAATCTGCAAAAGCAGATGGAATGGAAGTCGATTCTCCAAACTCTCAACTGGACAGTCAATAATCTACACCGATACTGTCACGCAGACGACAACCACGAACACACTGAGGTTAGGAGTGGCTATCATGATGCCCCCAAGAACATCGAAGACTCTCACGACGTGAGAACCAGTTTCCTCCAGGACCATGACAGCAAGATTCAACTCAAAAAGAAGGAAAGTCACAATCATTCAATGCTACGCGCTAACAGATAATGCAGATCAAGAGAAGGAGGAGGAAGTTTACAGACAACTGCAATCAGTACTAGACAAGACTCCAGTTAACGACGTCAAAATTCTAATGGGTGACATCAATGCAAAACTCAGAGCAGACAACACACCAAGAAAACTCATCATGGGTCGACAAGCACTCGGTGAAATGAATGTGAATGGAGAACTGTTTGCAGACTTCTGCCCAATCAACGATTTGGTGATTACAGGCAGTGTGTACGAACAACACAAAAATATTCACAAAGCGAGCGACATGGATTTGATTTCACCGGATACCAGGACACACTACTCCAAAAATCAGATCGACTTCATCTCAATGTGAAAAAAGTGGAGACGCAGCCAACATACTGGACACAAGATAAACAAGAGGAGCAGATGCAGGTAGGTTCACACCACTCATCACTTAGTGCAAGGAACCTACCTTCTAAATCAAGTTGAAAGCATTCAAACAAATTGGTGCTAGACGACCACAGTTCAAGTTCAACACACAGAACAGAAACTGAAGGACAAAACTACAAGGGACATCTTCACGTCAGTCATAAAGACAAAATGGGAGATATCGAGCAACATCCTTGAATAAACCTGTGTGGATGAACACTGGGACTCTTTCAAAGTGATGTGAAGTGGGAGGAAACCTGCATAAGTGTATTAGGAAAAAAGAGGAAACAAGACAAGAAATAGATCTTCACAGACACATGGAAGACAAAAGACACCTCTACAACACATTGCCAAATGAAGAAGAAAACAGGTTGCAGGTAAGTGAGACAGAGACCTGACAACACTATATCAAATAACCAGGTTACTATCTGGGAGGCAAAAGATCAACCCAGACGAAACAAATGAGAGACAGTGAAGGAACCTAGTTACCGCCAAAGAGGAGAAACAAAGGAAACAATGGGCTGACCACTTCAAAAAACTCTTGAATCGACTATGACCTGCAACTCGCCAAGAAATACTACCAGCAGCCCACCCACGGAACTACCAGTGAACACAAACCCTCCGAAAAAGGCAGAAGTGAATTCCTGAATGCCATAAAGTTGCTGAAATCCGGGTAAGCAGCAGGACTATATGGAATTCCATCAGAAGCACTGAAAACAGATGCAGAGACAAAAGCAGCGGACATGCTTACACCACTACTGCAGAAGCTTTGTAAGGAACATAGGGCTTCAGTAGCACGTCTCCATTGCACTCTCTTCTCTCCAGTCTTCCCAACCTGCCAACACGACTGCCCACAAGCTTTCATCTCTTCCTCACATGATCTCCTCCATGTCACCCTCAACTGGGACGCCCAACTCGTCGTTTACCATTTGGATTCCACTCGAGGGGCTGGCCTCGTCTGGCGCGTGATGTACCCAGTCGGCCTTCTCAGTGTATACGCAATCCAATCCACCTTCACTTTCTTCCGGATATTTGTTGGTTGGTAGGTTCTTGCTTCGTTGTTTCGTTCCCAGACTGCCTTGATGCTCATTCTTTCTGGCCATCTGATCTTCAGCATAACGCGTAGGCAGCAGTTGCTTGATGCATGTCTGTAGTTTGTTGGAAGTGCTCTTCTTGACGCGACAAGTTTCTGAACTATCACACTGAGGCACTGACTTGACACTGGTGTTGGAAATCCGGATCTTGTTCATGCTTTGTGTTGAGTGCAGTGTAGTAGATCTCCACACTGATTTCAGATTAGTGAAAGCCTGTCTTGCTGTATTTCCGATCCTGGTTTTGATGTTCTCATCTGTGGTACCACTGCCTGTAGTTGAAGCGATGCTTCCCAGCCTAGGTGGCTGAAAGAGACAACTTCCTTTAGGTTTCTCCCGTTCTTGGTGATTGGTACTTGTTGTTGTTTTTGGTTGGTTATCTTCATCAATTCTGTCTTCTCTACGTTCACCTGAAGGGAGTCACGTCTTCGCTGTCCTGTCCCTTCTCCTAACTTTTTAGTTTTCGCCTGTGGATCTTCGAGTTTTTGTGACAAGACATTAGACATAAATCATCATCGTTGGTGAAATCCAAATCTTCTTCTGGGGTCTTTTCATCGGTCCAGTCAGCGTATACCCATCTTCTCCCTCCTCATGGTTTGCTGCATGAAGCAGTTGATCATAATCAGGAAGGTGGTCGGTGATAGTAGGCTGCATTGTTTTACGGCTGTCTTCACTTCAAATCACCTACATTATTTACTTTTATTACTTATGTTACCAGTTGATCTCGTCAATAACTTCTGATTTTGTTAATGGTATGTTCAATTCCTATCGCATGTACATTTCTCGTATCCTTTAGTTTGTAAGCATTTCAGAAGCTTCCTCAAAATAATAAAAATTTAGCTCATGTTATTCTACTATTCTTATTGTTTTTGTACTATTCAAGTTTAGAAATACTTTGAAAATGATTTTAACCAGCGTAATTAGAAGACGAAGATTATGAGAAACATGTGCGTCTTTTTGCGCTATATATTTCTAACAATTTTATCACATTTAGGGACCTGTCGAACTATTCATATGAAAATTTATGAAGAATGTCTATGACGTTAATAGGAAACATAGGAATAAGAAGGCGGAGATGGATTCGTAATCGTCGTCTTCTCATTGCACGCTGTTTAAATTTATCAAAGGGACCAGTTTGCTTTAAAATGATTTTTCTTGACACAGAAATGGAGTGATAGTTTTAACAATCCTCCTACATAACTGGTTATCCAGCAAGCTTTCAATTACTATGAAAAATGTCATTGAATATTCAACTTGCTATCGATATAAGTTAACTGTTTAAATAACTTTTTGTTTAGTACATAATATTTTTTATGTATTCTATTTTTGGGGTCAAAGTTTTTTATGTGAAAATTTTTTATCTATTCACTGCAATATATCTGAATTGGTAAATATTTTTGAACAAACAATCATATGGTTTGTGAAAAGTGACAATTTTACATACTGAAATAATATTGTATTTTGCGATATCATTCACTTTCTTAAATCCCTGTTGTTTTAATATTTAACTGTTTATTATTATTGCTACAGTTGTGAAACCATTGACCTTAAGTGTTATATTCAAGTTGTCATTTTTAAAAACGCATTTTCTGAAAGTTTTAGTTGACCACAAGATTATTTAGAAGTAAAATCAACTTTATTCTTAAATAAATTGTAAAATATATTAAGAAAACAAGAGGATATACTAATCGAACAAACATAAAATAATCATGTGCGATGTAGAAATGGAATAAATCTAAGTCTGTAGGATATTTTAACCTACAAAAACTTAGTTCGCTATGGAGTTTTTTTAGAATTATTCTTGGAATTCACTGTAAAGACACAATGCATTGATTACCAAAATACCTCAGAAATTATTACCAGTGATGATAGAAATATACTAACTTCCACCAGATGATGAATCACATTTGTATTTGTCATTGTTTCTTCAGAATTATTTTAAACTAGAAATAAAGCTACTGGATAAAGTCCTCCCATGATCTTGATTTACTTTTCTATCTAAGTCAGCCTTTGACTTGTTAAATATTCTACAACTTACTAATTTTCACTCTACTGACTCAATCAGGCGAAAGGATTTTATCGTTTTGTGTCTATGCTCTTTCATCTTATTGCATTTCCAAATTACGAACTGCATTGATTGAAACCATCGGTAATCGTATTCTAACCTTAATAGACGGGGATTTATGGAATATAATTAGGTACTAATACTTAGCATTTTTGAGCAGCTACAGTGAATATATTTTCAGAAATCAAATGAATAATTAAAAATTCATTTCATAGGTAAAATTCAAAAATGAATGTTCGTCAAAATTTTCAACTCTATAACGTAGAATAATGCATAAGCCTGGTAACAAGCAAACATCTTTCTATATTCTACTGAGTGATAAATTTACATTTGAGCATCGCCAAAACACAAAGAAAACAACTTTCAAAGTATAGCGAGTGCTTTTTGAAGAAAATAAGTCTTTCTGAAAGTTTTAAGATGTTTCTTTCAATCAGACGACTAGTTTTAAATATACCGAAATTTTCTTTTAGTCTGTAAACTCTCGTTACAAAACTTTTCTATGGATGTTGAGGAGATCTTAGCAACACTTCCAGTAAAAAAATACTAACTGACATAGGGTTAATTTTAGGAACCAGGTTCAGCAGGGTCAATAGTTAACTGACTTCTAAGAAAACTTATGTGTCTGAGTTGACATAGGACGTGGGCTCTAATAATAAGTGAAACGAGTAATAACATAACGAGATACTTGGAATAGATGCAAGTAATACAACTGTTCTCCGTCCACACCCTCTTTTTCATTGAGCTGCGAAAGTTAGAAGACAGAAGACGGGCATGTGACTAATTTAAGGAATGTAATTTTATTTGACAAAAAACATGGTATTTGTATACACACGCTACTCAGAAACTAATTAATCAAGGGGTACTACTGAGAAAATGAAGCCACTAGGTCACCAATAAGACGGATATAAATCAAGATCTGAAACGAAAACATTTCTACCCAAACGGCGAATAACCTTGAATGGTGATACCCATTTTGACCACTTCCTAAAATTAACTAATATCCCTCAATGCATTTTTTCACTAATTCCTCATCAGTATCTCTGCCTCCATTACAAGGAACAGCTATTAAATAATTTTATATCACTTGGAAATTATGAAGAATTTGAGAAACACCAGGTAAAATTAAAATTCATCATGGTTTTGATACTTATAATTCCCCGTTGTAATTCAACTCCGGATTCCTTGACTTCTGTTAGCAGACGGGCTTTCAGAAAAATGTCTCGATAACACCGGATATTGTTGATATTATATCCATGTTTATGATTAGCAGTGGAATCCAGGACTTGCACTTCGTCAGATTTGTAACTCTTCAGCTGGATGTACGTGCACCCCAATGGATGATAATGTTCCCACTGATACTCGAACTCTATACTCATTGCTTGAAACACTAAAGCGATACCTACCATGCCACTAGGAAACAATGGCCACCTATTGTGCCATAGGTATCACTTATTGCTCACTGATACTTGTAATTTCTCGTTGTCATACAGGAGCGAATTAGTCAAAATAGCATAGAACGCGCATCCTGGATTTCACTGCCAAACACCAACATGAATATAATATCATGAATATCCGGCACTATTGAGGCATCCATAGAGAAACCTATATGTCAACAGAGGTTGAGCAATCCGGCTCTGTATAGCAACGGGAAGTTACAAGTATCAAAACAACAGCTGATACTCATTATACAAGTGGTGGTTAACGTGCCTCGGTGTCTTAGTAGTTAACACTTTGGTGGTTGGATGAATAAGTATTTGGTTCGAGTTTCAGTGGAAACATCACTCATTGGGCTGTATGTACATTCAGCTGACGAGTCCCCAATAGGACGAAACGCTTGTTCTAGATCTCACTACTAGTCACTAGGATGAAAGTTCTTCTATGTTAAGTTTAATGTTTGCTATTAAACCCTCTACTGTAAACAATACTCAAAGAGACTTAACATTACTTTCTTTTACTCTAAGTCCTATCAGTGGAATGCAAACTGAGCTGATAACCAGTAGAAAATGCATAACACACAAATCCAACGTGTAATAAACAAGAAGGAGGAAAGCTCAAAATGTTGTTGTTGATTTTAGTTGAGTTCTAACAAGTTTATTTTGCATACCTTTGGTACAAAATAAGTTGGAGAAAAGACTTCTCACTTCAAAATGAGTAGACTTGGGAACAGTATTATTCTTTCTTGACACGTGAGTTGATCAGCGGTCCACAAAATTCACATAAGGTAGAACAGTTATAATTGAATGCTATTCTCCTCATTTCAAGAAACTCATAAAAAAGCTGAGGTTATAGTAAAGATGGATATTGGCTACCAGTGGAATTCAGGATGCGCATTTCGTCCTATTCTGGACTCGTCAGCTGGATGTACCTGCCTCCCAGTGAGTGATGTTGTTCCCACCGGGACTCAGACTAGGAAGCGATCTCCTCAAATGCCGGAGCGTTATCCACTACACCACCGAGCTACGATAGCCACTTCTTGAGCGAATGGTATAGTTTTGGTATAACCGTTTGTTTAATACCGTCGTTAATTGGACCGAATTGACCACTCCCGAGTCCGAGTGCCGGTGGGATCAACATCGCTCACTGGGAGGCAGGTACATCCCAAATAAGATGAAATGCGCATCCCGGATTCCACTGGTAGCCACTATCCATCTTTGACTAGAACACAGGTATATAGAAGCATCTGCACGGGATGCCATATATAAATAGAGACCAATCAATTCGGTCTAATCAACGACGGTATAATACAAGCGATAAGACTGAAGCTGAGGTTAGTCTATTTGATAACAGCGATAATTCATTATGACATTCTGACATAGGACAACTTTTCTGTCGACTGATTTACAGTGAAGATAAACTGAAGAAACCAAAAGGAAACTAAATGTGGTACAAAAACGTGATTATCAACTGTGTGAACACATACTGCCTAATCCTAAGAACTTTCAAGAAGCTGAAAATAAGCAAAATATTCACAACTGATTAATTTAACTCAAAAGTTTTCAAAACCTTACTTGAGTATGTGCTTAATCGTGCAGTATTTGGAATATAGCTGACTTGTCAATAAAACTAACATCGTTTAAGTGCTTTTCCTGTTTTTGAAGGGGTCAAGGGATTATTAAGGGTGGAACCTGCAGGTTATTTTTTTTGGCATTTTAAGTATTGAATTGACCGCCTATTCTTCATAAAGTGAATCTAAATCCAAAAATTGTCACAGAACTGGTGGATATTTCTCCGAAAAGGACTTTAGTGTTTAACCACAAATAATGCTGCAGATATACTTAGAAAGAGACTATCAAGATTCATTAAAAAAACATTTTTTTGCAACCGATCTTAGAATCATATTCCTCTTTCAGAAACTCATTCGTCAGTACGCTGAGGGTAAAGTGGAGCATTATGGCACATCATTGCTTGTGTATATCAGTTTACTTGTTGTCTATGAAGCCGAGTTTACTGGCCACACTCTGCGTTAGCTTATACAACGTGCTCACGGGCACTACCCAACTTGGTAGACAAGAGGGGCAGGCAGTAAGAGATCCTCAGCTCTGTAACACAACACTTGGTAAACTCAGAATATTTGGCTTCTTTGATGTGCTTTTCAAAATTCTGTACAAAGTGCAACTAAACCACTTGGAAGGAGTGAGGTTAAAGCATCTGGACATAGCTGAAGCATTAGCGATTCAAAAGTTCAAGTCATCATTATGCTTTTAAAAGAAGTATGTAAAACCTTCTTCTTTGTCATAATCCACATATGATGAAAGAAGTTTTATTTTGTTTATTTTCTCACAACGTGACTTTCCTTTGTAACCCAATCTATATTGATCTTTGATCAGAAATTACCCTGGAATGTTACATCTTTTTTTACTATATACTAATAAATGTATAGATAAGAGAATGATTTAGTCGCAGATAAAATATTTTGGTCACTACAGTCGTCTTCTGTGTTTTGCTATATACAAATGGGATTGTTCACATATTCGAAGGATTTATTATTTTTAATCTAACACTTTATATAAACATGTCCCAATAGACTAACGTAATAACAGTTTAGAATAGTAGAGATTGAAACAGTACGACGAGATTGAAATTCTCACTTTCTGAATACTTATCTTTTGAAAGAGTACACTTATGAAATTGACAAGCCATTCAGTAATCATCTGTTGTAAATAATATAAGATCTACTTATTCATTGTTGATAACGCCTTAAGATCTAGGTGTAGATGAATCTTTATTAATTCATTGCTCAGGATGACGAAGAAAATACTAAAATGGTCCTCAACAAAATATTGTATAAGGAGGAAGTGAATGAACATCTATTATTTGAACGTTATTCTGAAGTAGTCACTGATAAGACCATGAAAGAAACAGCAATAATGGTTAGATGATTGAAATCAGCAACTGCTGGTCTTAGAAGTTGAACACAGAGGAGACGTGAGATGATCTGTGATAGTAGGCAACCTTATCCTACTCTTGCCTTCACTTTTTAAACTTTGGAATCAGTTACCACATTACTTCATAAATTTTTCTACCTTAAATGATATTGGCCCATATGCGTTGTTCTTGTAAAATTCGGGTGAGCAAATATTTATAAATACACTAACCTACTGACGACTGGATGAAGTCTTTGACACTTTACTGCTTCTTACAGAGTTTAAAGCCTGTTGAATTTTATATTAGGTACTCCGATGATTAATATGCAAATAAAAATTTACAAACTTGGGGATAGATTTAACAGTTATGTATGTGTAGGACAGACAAAAATGAAACAAATAAACGTTAATGTTTGTAATGGATAAGCCTCATAGAATTTGAAATTTACGCTAATTTTGACTTACTTACTAGAATCGTATATAATTAACATTTCTCTAAAAAAATTGGATGTTTGCTGCAGAGAGATGGTTCTTGAAAAACTCTTTAGTAACTACATAGGATTTAAACTGCCCGTCGGATAAAAAATGTCTGAGTTTAACTACTATTCAATAGTGCTAGGGATAAAAGAAACCTAGTGAAAGAATATTTAGCATAATTAGTGGTGACTACCTAACCTTATTAGCTAAATAATGCTTATAATTAACTCTACTAACTAAACCTTGAATTCTGCTGTTTGTCATCATCATCAGGATCAACACAGGACCAGGCACTACTGAATAACTGTAGATGTTGCCACAGTGCATCAAGTAACAAGGCAATAAAATGGAGAATGAGGAAGGAAAGAAAAATCGCTCGAAAGAAGTAAAAGTAGAAAGTAGTAGAACAGAGAAAGGAAGAATGAGAATATGATGAGACTAGCTATAGCGGTTAAGAAGAGGATAACGTGTGTATGTATCTGTGCCACTGACATCAGTTCTGAGCCCTATAACCTACAGTATCCAACCAGTAGTTTCTCTTGTTTTTCAGACCTACAACCGGCTAGTCTGCATCGCCTTACGTGGCTCAAACGAACAGACAAAGACTTCAAGCATTGGCGCCATGTTTTAGTCTCGCTGCGGGCAGCCTTTTTATGGCCAACATTGTGTGATGAGACAGACAGTGACTAGACAAGCGGAACGTATGACCCAGCCATCTCAGTCGATGAAGGTTCACAACTGTGTCAAATGATTCACCTCTTCTCTCTAAAACTCTACCACTGAATTCTGCGTTACTCGCATGGTGACATCACGGAATACGGCGTATACTGCGAAGGCAACAGTGGTCGAACACCTGAAGCCTTCTGATGTCTTCTACCTTTAATGGCCATGTTTCACAGTCCCATAGTAGAACAAAGTGGACTACTGCATAGTACACTTGACACTTAAAAGATAATCGAATATCACAGCGGCACCACAGATGGCGTAGGGTGGCAAAAGCCAGCCAAGCCTTTCCTACCTTTGGAGAGATTTCTTCGACCACTAACCCTTCAGGATTGGTTTGACTTCACAGGTAAGTAAAGTGTTCAGTGCACTCAACCACATCACTGTCTATTGTTAGCCAAGGCACCTCTGAGGACACAATTTGAACTTGAATCTTGAGAACACATCCCAAAGATTCTCACATTGCAACTCTGCATCTTGTTAGTGTCTTCACCTAACAGGACTATTTCATCTGAGTATTTTAGGTCTACCAAGAATTCTCCGGTGATCAAGTCAATACGTGTGTGGTCAGTTGACGAGAAGGAGACCTCAGTTATAACATCTATGGTAAAAATGAACAGGAATGGAGACAGCGAGCATCGATGACGGATACCACTCGACGTACACAAGTCATTCTGGTCTTAACATACAAGTACAGCTTCATAGTAAGTAATGCAAACTAAAACAATGATTCCTACGTCAAAGCCTGTTTTTGTGTTTTTATGTTTAAGAATTAGGACTTTTCAGGGATTCTGACCATACCTCCTTATTATCAAAATCTTAAGGTCTTAATCCATTCACCTGATATATATATATATATATATATATATGTATTCCTATCCCATCTTAAGGATTAGTTGATCGACGGTTTTAAGCTTTTACGATTTCGTGGTTGTTTTTCTCAAGTGTCGAATCTTTTACATCATATAAACTACGTAGAATGTCACAAAGTCACTGTTGAGAAAGCAAACCATACCTTGTAAATAATTAATGAGGTTTATTCATGAACGAGAAAATTTTCTAACTGCTATCACATACAAAACATACTGTTGACCATTAATACAGAAAAATATAAATCAGTAGATCAGTAAACATGAAAAGAAAGTAAACAACTTTTCATCGTTGAAAATAAGTAACTTGTTTATCGAAGATAAGTCCTTCATATAAGGAAAATCAGTACTATACCAACTAGGGTCAACTAAGACAGACTAATTACTGTCTGGAAATTGGCCGAAGTCAAACTTTTTTCTACAGAAATGTTTTAAGGTGAAACTGATAATCGTGTATTTCTCAGTTTATTATATAAGTGAAACATTCCTAATGTATCCTGTAGCCTAACACTGGTAAATGTATGTAGAAGGTGAACAAAACAGATAACTTTAAGCAAAGGTTATAGTACTGATTTTCCTTGTAAAGATGATGTGCCACAGCCAAAGAAACTTAGTTTTCTCCAAATGGTGAAAGGTACAGAAAGCTTTTACATATAATAGGATGATAATGAACTGTTGAGCATCATAGTGCTGGAATTTTCTTTTTATGAACTAATGATTTCTGTGGTTGTTTTGATTTTCTTCCCTTCTGAGCAATAATCTTAGAAGTACAAGTGGTTCAAAAAAGATGAAACCAATCAAGAATCTGTAGCATATGATAATTAATGGAGTCCTTGAGGAGAGAAATTTTCCTTCTCTGATACATGTCTTGTTCCTAATTAATGTTTTATTTAGTGTTTAAGTGTTACAGATGATTGGTAGGAAGTGTATTTAAACTTTGGTTTTATTCTCTTAAAATTTATCAGCAAGGCGTTACTGCAACCTATCGAAAACCCATTTTTCTTTGTGGACTTAAATCTCAGTTTTGAAGCAAGGAAATTTACAACTGTTAAGATCTCAATTGAACAGTTAAAGGATGGTATTGTGTAAAGTAAGCTGTTCGTTGGAGATTGCGATGAGGGGTAACCTATGCATTTGTTTAATGGTAACTGCCTGTCAAAATTTATGATTCAAGAGTACAATCATGATGTATACACAATAACGACACTTAGTAGGGTGGCCTGAGTAAATCTTGGGCTATCAAAAAATTTTCCTCCGATTATGTTCTATCACATTCTTCCCTTTCAGTTTGTTTTAGTCTTTCAAATGTCTTCTCAACGTATTTTGTGCTCTCACACTCTTTTAAAAGGTTTTTGAGCTTTTGTTTCTCAAGCTTAGATAAAAAAGGAAAAACGTTACACCGGTTGGAAATGGATTTGTAAATGCTCAAAAATACATCACATTACCCTTCCTAGGGTACCTGTATGGGATTGTGAATCTCTGTGCTGGCTGATTTAACTGCCACCATCAAAGTTACACTTGGTTTTATGCTAATTTACAAATCAAGAACAGTTGCTTAAGCAACACTAACTGCCCGTTTCTTATACTTGTGCCTTCAATACTATTATTATTAATACTATGTAGATGTAATAATTATTTCTTTTAAAAATGTTGTATGGAAAGTGAATTTGTTGAAATATTCCGTGATGAAAATCCCATACCTTATCGTATATGTTTGGAATAAAGCGAATATTTGAAAGTATCCAGAACAACAATGGACTGGATGGTTTCAAAAAACTTGAGCACCGAGTTAGTATGATTCATTGTATAAGGTGTATTTTTACTGGTGTAATCCCGCGTAGTATATTAGAACAAATAACAAAATATTATTATTATTATTATAGTATCACGACTTTCACTGATTAACTTCAAATACTTAGCATCACTATTTATTTCAGCTGCAAGCCCCTTGAATCGGTGATCTTATCGCACAGCTGAGCAACAGATGATTAGTAAATTATTATAAGACAAGGAAAAACCTATTGGTTATAAATGTTCTCCTATCAGGTAAGTTAACAAACCATAATATCCGTTCAGTATACAACGAGGATGTTTTGTTTCTCACATTAAAAATTGTGCCATATTGGTGATGATACAATAATATAACCTACAGCATACAATGATTTGACTATTAAGTGAAATCAAATTATCTAGGATCCAGATTCACTTTCATCTTTTTCACTTCATGATAGTTTATCCTACATGCAATAAAGAACCAGGGGGAAACTGAATTTCTTATTAACACACAGACATACAAGCATATAAAATTCACTTGGAAACATTCAGTAAGTGACTGCCACATAGTACAACGGCTACAAATCTCCATTTGTATGAGTTAATTTGAGTGGTTTCTGCATGTACCATTCATAACTTCATATGCTTATTTGCAGCTTCTATTCATTGTCGACAACTTCATTCACTGTCTCAAGTTATTATAGTCGATCAACCGGGAAAGGTGTACTTTTATTGGCGTCCTTGATTTCAATAATATCAGTAATGTAGCTAAAAAAAGTTGGACTGTTCAGAGAGGTGTATTTCATTTGTAGCCACTCATTTGTTGTCACCTTTTTCTGCTTAACTCAAAAGCAATAAGAAGATAGATTAGACAATAATTGACCTAATCTTTTTGAACACTGGAACTGTGCATTCCTAAGGGTTACTGTTGTATGAAATAAAAATTTGTCGCGATGAAAATCCAGGTAAAGCCTCATCAAGAATGGCACAAAAATAAGAGAACATACAAGTTAGTTGCGTAACTCGATCTCTATTCTGCGTAAAAGATTTAATTTAAAAACTATCATGGAAAGTATCCAACATTCAGAGTATTTATTTTCCAGTGATTTTTACGGATAGATTACGACTAGTGAAAGTTTTCACTTCAGAAGTTGAATACACAAATAGTCACTCACAATACTTCAAAGTATTTCCAGTTATATTTCTAAGGTAAACGTTTGATAGTCTTCAGTTCCCACTTTTATGTATCTTTACCAGTGAGTTGATAGAGGCTTCAGATCCCACTCTCAGTGGTCACTCAGTTTCTGCGTAAACAGAAAAGACGGTAAAAGGACAGAAGATGTATTTACAACATTAGTTGCAACCTTCACCCAAATATACAAATTACAAGGCTTAAACATACATTACAAGAGCCTAGGCTATTTCTAGGCCTACTAGATTCGAACTGTATTGGTTTTTCATCTCTTCAACCCCCTAATAGTTAAACTTTAGTTTATATGTTTCTTCCCGAGATTTCGAAGCAAGGCGATTGGTTGTAAAATGCTTTAGGCGCATGCTGCTTCTTAAGAAGATTTCGTCAATCTTTCTACACACTATCACAAAAATGAATTTGCTTTCAGTGGAAAAATGCTTTTTAAATATTTGAGCAAAGTTATCTGGTCGTAGGTAAAGAGATTAGAAGACTGTAGTGAAAAAATAGTTTTCATTTTGATAAACTCATTCTATTAACTGTACATTGATGAACATAGGGTTGATACAGTAGGAAACTCCAGCATCGCTTCTAAGGGAACGTCAAATTTCATTGCACAAAAGAAAGAAAGTTACTTAATACCTATAAGTATTAAGAATAGAAGGATAAACAGATTATTGGCAAATGAAGTTAATTACATCGCGAGGGAATTATTTGAAGTTATTAATCCTTCACATTAGTCGTGATATAGGGTTTTTACTTGGTTCTTTTAAGTACACGATAACTGTTTTTTGAACCTTTGAGTTGCCAATGCTTCATTTATGCTTAAGTGGTGCATTCTGGCTTCTTTAGGAATGTCTGGTTGCGTTTAATGAAAAATTTTGAAAGGTTTATCGAAATGATTCAAGTGTGCTGGGATTTCTGGTGTTCCGTTACAGAGACAAGGGGCATTTCTGTTCTCTCTTTGTTGACTAGACTGGATAATGGTCGCCAGTGCGTATTGCAAGCTGGTGCATTGTACGATAGATATACTTCTCTGCTTACTGGCAGGCGAACTGACACATACCATTTAATGAAGTGTTCCATTCGTTGCCATGGATAAGTGCTGACTGCTCCCTGAACTTACCCCTTAGGCGGTACCCTTGTTTGATGGAGAAATATAATTAGTAAACAAGAAAGGTAAAACACTGAGCAACTGAAAAAATAACTAATATTACCTAGAGTTTTACTTTTGCTACACTCAGGGATCTATGTTAAGTTGATAACTTTTCATTAAATAACCATACTGTAGATTTAAAGGTAACTTCGAAGAACATTAGTCACTCTGTTACTGTAGAGGCGTTAACATCCGCTACTGAATAAATGGCAAATAATAATGTAAAGCCATTGAGTGGACAAAGAATATTCTTTTCAAAACTTCTTCAGTTCCTACAGTTATAAGTACATATTGAAGAATTATTCATCAGCAATATTGAGATTTCGCTTGCCAGTTTGATAATAACATTATACAGTTGAGGAAGTCAATTGAGAAAATTGTGTGAATGTTAATGATAGAATCAATTATTACTGGAATTCAATGCAGTAAAATAGTTCATTATCTAAACGATTATACGGCGCAGGTAATGCTGTAAGGTGACAGTTTAACAAAACAAAAGGAAGGTGTTTATAACAGTTATATGATACAAACTAAGAAAGATGATTTGAAGAATAGTAGCTTGATAGGATGGTACTGACATTGGGGAACTAAATAGGTTGGGAGAACCTGTTTAAATTATTTCAGGTTGTAGGTTACAGTGGTATATACGGGATGGAGTTAGATTATGTGGGACAGGATGCTAACGAATTTGTCATCCCGAAATAGGCTTTGGTAATTATAGAGATAACACTGACCACTTTTGAACACACAACTCAGATTGTTTCCTCACGATTGTTACTGCTTCTTCAGTTTGAAGAGTCCTCAGCCAGGTGCCCTTTGGCAAGTTGATCGGAACACGGTACAGAATAGAAAACAACTCATTCGTGTCCATTTCATCTTTCGTTTCAACCAAGTGTGTAAATATGCAGCTGGTAATAGTCTTCACTACACCTTTACTGAACCACACTGGAAGGTGTTCGCGAGCACGGAAAATCAAATTCCCAGAGAAGCGACCAATGTAACTGGCAATGTAACGCAAGCAGTTTAACTGATAAACACAACAGGAAGTGACCAGTCATATTAATTAGTCTTGCAGTCTCGATGTTACTATTGGGTGTGTCGAAAACGAAGTTTGTAATTGACCAGCGTTTGAGGTTCTCTGAATTGATCTACACAGTTTGTGAATTAATATCTCGTTGAACACGCCACCTCTGAAATGTACCCGAATGTACAGCAGTTTCTTGCTGGCCTCTGGAACATCCTTTCTTGCCATTTTTGTAATATGTATCTTTACGAATTTATCAAGATGGCGACTTTCGATTTGTATGTTGTGCAAAGTCACCAACTTCTCGAATGCATCTTCCAGACGTGTTTAGCGAAATAACAGTTACTCTGCAGATTATCCAAACACGTTACAGATCATATGATAGACGTCAATGAAAACATTGTAACTTTTGCGTAGGCATAAAAGATGTACAGTACAACACTGGAGTCGTACAGTTTTATTTTATTAGCTTTGGCGAAAGGATAACTGAGTAATCGTGTTTTAGTACAGTCTTTTTATTACAGTAGTTTTTATATTCTTCTAAGTGTGTACAAAAAATTTTCAGTTCAAAAGGAGTTTAAAATAAAGTTATGCATTACCGTCCTTGTTCTAAAAGCCTAACCACACAGACAAATTTGTTCCTCAAACTGATGATTACATATTTCTCGGTATAATTAAAGCAGTTAAACCAAACTTTCAAAAATGTTTTGAGTACAAAGTTAGGGTGTTGTTCATGCCTTTTAAATGATTTGTCTACTTAAGAACAGTGGAGAAGTCTATCTTCTTTGTTTATTCAACGTAGCCATAAAGACTACCTTGAAAGAAGATTCAAAATGAAAGGAATAACGTACTAAATAAATACTATTGCAATTTTGACTTTTAACTTCTGTTATAAACTTCAGAAAATGCAAAAACATATATAGGATGTTAAATACTGTCCACTCAATTAAATCGTGTGAACATACATTTGTGTAATGATTTCCAAGTAAGCTTCATGTTATATTTCATTTATTGGCATCCCAAATAGTTATAGGAAAATACTGAGCGTTTGTTTCTTTAATGCAAGAGAACCATTGAGATGGTTTATCTTTCACAATGTTTCCTTAAGAGATAACAAGTAGCTCTTTCATATATTTTCTGTATAAATGAATCTTGAGAGTTAATTGTTTCACGTACTGCTTATCAAAACATGCCATCAAGATGTCAATTAGGTAAGATAGTAAAAAACTGAAAAACAACCTTATTAGATTGGTTGCATATTAATTTTTTTTCATGGGTAGTACAATAAGTTTTTTTGCTTATTAACTGTAACCCTACTCCATTGGCTGAGTCCGTTAGTCTTGCTCGTCAATCCACTGTATTCATTCCAAAAAAAAACACAGATTTCACTAGTAATATGATTAGAAAAGTAGAAAACATCTAGTTAGATCATATTGCTTTCAGATATGATCATATTCTTGGTGCATCTAACAAAGTTGTGTGTATCTACAGTACTACACTTGCTTCTCATTGATCTAACTTCACTGACCTATTTCATCATCAAATAATATATTCAGTCGAGTTGTACTCATTATGTTGAAAAGCCAGATGATGAGATGTCCGCGATCAAATACCAAATCAAGGAGAAAAAGAAATGATTTTCAGTTTTTTCACCTTTATACTTTGTGTATAGGACTTCATTTCTCAGGGTTTCATCAGTATAATCTCGGTAGTAGAATCATACCTTTATTAACTGCTTATAATCCGTTGCTTACTCTATTACAAGTTATCGCTTAATTATTTTACCACTAATAATAATGATAGTAACCATAATAGATTTATTCTGAAAGATATTGTGGGAATACTGTACAGACATTCCAGCATGTCACATAACATCACTTGGACAGAAACAGTTCTTATGTATGCGTGAAATGAAATAATTACAAATTATACATAAAATACACGAATATTTACTCCATCTACAACTTTGTTGAAAATGCAGAGTTAACCTTAGGTAAATAGACACATAGGTAATTGGATTCATAATACTTAAATAAAGGCAAGCTGTGTGTAATTTTAGATTGGTTTGCCAACAAAAAGTATTGATTAGTTAGTTCATTTTTAACATTTTCTTCCTCTCACTGGGAATGAGCTAAACGGGGTATGTTAATGTGTTTGTATTTGGTTTTGCGTGCATAAAGTCTTATTTAATTGCTCCTAGTCTTGCCTGAGGACCGACATGCAGAAAACTTCAAGCGAAGAGGATGCTGGTCATTTGATACAATAACTCCTGCCATATGTTTATATGAATTAAGATGTTTTGTTGACAACAGTTTCAATAAGAAGATATGAAGGTACACCACGAGTTTTTGCTAACAATCTTCAAAGTGCAACGCAATATAGTATAGTCCTTTTTTAGCAACCCAAGAAAGAATAAAGCGAAACAATAGTGGAGAATAGGCAAGATGCAGTGGAGAGGGAAAACAGGCTGAGTTATGCAAGATACTCTTAGCTTCCTAATGTTAAAAGTTAGGTGGAAAATACTTTTTGGAAATAAGTATGATATAACAGGACCAGGGCAGGTAGGAAGAAAAACACTTACCAAGATAAATCATACTGTGACATACTCTAATACACAACTATCAATAAAAGAGGAATCATGAGACAAGCATTATTTTAGTATTCTTATTTCCCAATGAATTTGGAACAAAATAACTTTGTTTCAACTGACGTCATGCTATTTAGTACTAATGGCTTTATCTAAGTTGTAGTAAACCGGGATCTACAATATTCAAGCTTATATATGATAACTTGACAAGTGTTCTTCTGCATGAATAATTCTGCATTGTCAGAATTGTAGGATTAGGATGATATCCATATATAGTGTGTTGTGTGTGAAGAGTGTATGAATTACAGACGGATTTGTATGTTTTTATGCGTTAATAGTTTTTACGACATGTATGTTGGTTATGTCAGTATATTGGGGTAGGTTGAGAGCAGATTAAACTACGTTTTATTCAGTCATTCTTATTTAGACAATTTTGATTCCACCTGATGTGAAGAGATTCGGCTATGAGACATTCTTTATTATTCCTAAAGCCTTTCTGAACAATTTCAATATTGTCAAAATCAACCTTGTGGCCTAAAATTATAGCCTGTAGAGATATGGTTGGTGTTTTTTCAAGTTTTTCCAGTCCCACTGTATTTCTGTGGTGTCGAGTTGAAGCGCTTCACTGTTCATGTTTTCTTACTTTGATTACACGGAAAGTTTAATTCATGTATACTACATAGTAGTCTGAGCATTTTTTCTTATAAATACAGATTGTGAACCTAGAGAGATCCCATCTTTCAAGTGAACTAAGATGCTCTGTAATGTGTTTGATGTTCTGTAGAACACTGTGATATTCCACTTATTGAGCACTCTCCTAATTTCATCCGATGTATGTGATCTGTAGGGGATAACTCTTGTTGAGGCCCATGATTTAAGAGTAGTTCTGGGATCTAATTTAATGTTATTTTCTATTTTGCGAGTGAATTTTACCGGATAATTATCCATTTCAGTATCTTGTTCACAAATTCTTATCCCTTAGCTTTTTCATTTTCATCCATTATTAGAATATGTGCTGTTCTTCAAAGACAGACCAAACTAATGAATACCATTTATACAATGGCCAAACTTTTGAAATCATCAAATCTCAACTTGGTTTGCATATCTCTAAAGTAAGACTATAAGCAGTTTACATAGGTTATACTTACAAATGAAACTAAATTTTATAGTCTGTCATTCTGAAGGATTAAGAACAAGACCATTCATGGAGAACCATCGCCTGACACTAGATAGGAAACCGTTCATTTGGGAACAATCTATTTAAGAGGGTACAAGTATGAAAACAGTCAGATCATCAGCATACTTGATAAAATTGATACTACAGTCAAAACTAATACTAGCTCAATATGCAGAAGCGGTTATGGGAGTACGGTCATATGATTTTACAGGACTCAGTATTTGACTCGGCCAGCTTATCTAGCAAAAGAGGTCTTGGGACAGAATCAAATGCTGAAGTAAAGTCTAAAAAGGGACATCTAACATACCTGGTATTTTTGTCAAGATTATAACCTGAGTGCCTCTTTTTTCTTTTGGTTGCAAACTGACTAGGGATCTCCGAAACCCTTAATAGGGGTTCAGACACAGGTATTATTAGCATTCTCTATTATTTTGAATAACTGTGAAGTAACTGTAACCATACAGAATTTCAAACATGCACCTGGAGTGAGCTTAGTTCTTGCTTTTTTTAGGAATCTATAATTGCGCATAAACACTGCAAGTGTCTGAATACGCATGTACATGTTGCAAAGTATTCCACTTTCCTTTGCACAGTACCTGGGAATCTCCAAATCATCAGATTTATCTCCTAGGAAACGGTTGGCTATATATATGACTGAGAAAACCTATTGTAAACTTAACGCTTATGTTCAACAAGTGGCGAATAAGCCAACATCAGTTGATTGGTTCCGTCTTATAATTGAGGTATTTCCCTTAATAGGCAGTGAGATTGTATCTTATAAGAATGAATTTCTCACTGTCATGATAAGGAGAATAGATGCAAAATGGCATTAATGTTTATTCTGTCACGCAACATTGTTTTTAGATGCAATCAGATAACGAAGATTAATTTCTACATTAAGAAAATTACTAAGAATATTGTTGTTATTGTAAACTGATGTATAGATTTGTATTTAGAACTAATAATAACTAGGTCTCACTGTTACTACACATTTGTGATTGAAGTTCAGTTTCCCATTAAATGACTAAAAACGTTTGCATAAAGCCTTAGAAGCCTTAGATACTCCTGCAGCCTCAGAGATTAAAACCGCACTCACTCATAGATGCAACTAGAGATAATTGACCCTCTCTAAAACTGGATTATGTAAACTCATGAATCAATGAACAGAAAGGCTTAACTACTTTCCAATAATTTTCTTTATTCTCACCTTGTTTACTCCTTTCTATCTCGAAGTTAATTAAGTAATGATGTGTATGATAAGAAGCCACCAGTAAAGATAGTTTAGTCAGAGTAACTACACTTTTCATGTGAAATTGCACCTTATTATTTTAAAAAGTCTGAAGTTTGTTGGTGGAGTTATATCACATCTATGACTTATGGATTCTTTTTAATTCATCTGTTCATGGCACCTTGAATCTTATCAGTTGTTTGGTTTTTGATAAATACTTTCAAATGAATTTTCATCTTAAATGTTGGAACTTAGCATGTCGTCACTTATTGATTAATCTTGAGATGCATGGACTTCCGCTTCAGTCTAATTTACTTAAGTATTTTCACTTCGAATTTGCTGACACAGTTTTCTTTCTCTATGTTATTACGTGACCCAAACAACAACATCTAGTGTCCCATGAAGCATTTGTTCTTCACTTGTTTGTAGAGGATGTTCATGTTCATGGTTCCGTGGATTAAGGTTTTTGATTGATCAATCTACAAGAACTTGCCTGATATCTTGTTATAGTTATCATGACCGTATTTTTTTAGATTTAGTGCAGATTTTCAAAACAGATAGTGGTCACAGTTGATGCTCTGGGGAAAATTCCGATGTTCATTTTTAAAAGCTGAGCTTTTTGGTTTGTGCAGTATACTTTGTAGTAATTTAGTATTCTTCTAGTTGCTACTGCTATATTGGCAATGCACATAGGTACAGTTCTTCCATCTGCTGACAATTGGTCTAATGGGGCTGATATTTTTTCACTCAGACAATTTAGATTACAGCTTCTAAGATATAAACTGGAATTTTTAAGATAAATTTCATTGGTTAGGTGACTGAATAAGTTTCTTGGTTGATTCGTTGCTGAATGATGGCTATCAATGAGTTTATTCCTTATCTTCAATAAACAAGATCATTTTGAAATTGTTCCTTGAACGGTATCTTTAATTTTCCCAAGAATTAGTTGTGTAATCTGCCCAGTAAGTTCACTATCTCGACTTCATGACAGGTACCACCACTAGCTACAATCCATGCAGGCAACTTTATTAATTAAACCGAAGATGATAAGTCCATCAGCGTTGCTTTTACTTTGCAAAAATTTGACTACTCAAATTGAAATACTCATCAGAAGGTTTAAAAACGTCAAATTAGACACAAATAACTGAAGTGATCAAGGATTCTTAGAGAAAGATTTCGCATCAGTTAGTTTGTTCTGTTGTAAACTACTTAAATAGAACATAGTAGTTTAATGCATACTGTCACTTCAGAACAAACAAGGACTGATTTAAATACAATGTTCAAATAGTCTGAAGAATAAACACGGTTGGAGAAACTGATTAATAGAGGATTTCGTCATTTATTAGTTATAACAAGAGAATTACGTATTGTTCTTTTTCTCCAACTAATGAGATTATTATTATTATTTTTCTCTTGGGTTCCCAGGGGAACACAGGGATTCAGTAGCACGCCTCCAGTGCACTCTCTTCTCTGAAGTCTTTTAAACCTGAAGCCACGACTGCCCACAAGCTTTCATTTCTTCCTCACATGATCTCCATGTCATGCTCGACTCAGACGCTTAACTCGTCAAGTTGCAGGTAGTTATCGATTCAAGAGCTTTTAGAAGTGGTCAGCCAATTATTTCATTTGTTTCTCCTCTTTGGTAACTAGCTTTCCTTCAATATCTTTCATTTACTTTGTCTGAGTTGATCTCTTCCTGGATAGTAACCTGGTTATTTGATATAATGTTGTCAGGTCTCTCCTGCTTGCAGCTTGTTCTGCTTCGCCTGCCAATCTGCTAATGAGATAACGTTCTTAAATACGAAACACTAAAAAATCTAGTTAATTCATCATCATTTTGCATCAATTAATTTAAATTATTTCTTTTGTCATGTTATGTCAGTTTCTGACGAATGTCTCTTGCCGGTTCCATAACCAGTTCAAGTGTTAGAGAAATGAGATGTAAGTGTCAAACATATTTCTCCGTTTTCAAACAGGAAGACCATATGTTTCATTAATATAAGTGCAAACATGGGGATTGTGGTAGGATGTAGTTCCATATTAGATTTGTTTATTTGATTTATGACACACAGTGGTACAGTACTATTCACTTGATGACGTTTCGAGCATAAATTATCGTAGCTCATAATCATATCAATGTAATCACACAACTTTCGACATTCGATTTTTATAGTTCTGCGACGTTATATGATTTCTTTTTATTGGTAGTAAAATTTTCCATATCTCTGGTACAGACGTTGCGCTATTTCTGTTACATGTGTTGCGTGTTGGTTCGATTAACAAAGATTCAATAATCAATCTCACTCGCCACCTAATTATGTTGGACTTAAGTACAGTGGCTTTATCCCACCCTATTTTGTGATTGTGTGTTAATGCGTGCATTGCAGTAGCCTAGTTATCTTCTAGATTATTGATCTTATTCGGGTCTTTGATTTTATATTTAGCCAACTTCCTATGTTCGGCTGTTCTAACTAACTCCAATCGGTTAGTTTATTCTATGTACTTGATCTCACAGTCCTTACATGAAATTTGATAAATTAGATTATTTTGCGTAACTGGTTCTATCTGATTCTCAAGTCAGCTGACAAAGCTTACCTCTGAGTAAGTTTGAAAGTTTAAATGCCACTCTGATTCCAGCTTTGTTGAAGATCCTACGTAAAATTTCTGATGTACCTTCCTTATGGGGTAACACAATGGAGGCTATGAACTCCTTTCTACTTGTATTGTCGTTATAATTCGTACTCGTGTGACGGTTATTATTTCGTTTCTTGTGTGCCTGTACGAATTTCTTGATAAACTGAGGAGGATAATTATTAACTATTAGTGCTTCTTGTACGTGTTTCAATTCCTTGTTTAAGTCTTTGCACTGACTAGTCAGTTTTCTGGCTCTATCGCTTAAACATTTGACTAAGCCTGCCATTAAGTGACATTTGATGCGATGACTTGAAGTCTAGATACCTGTTGAAATGTGTCGGTTTTCTGTAGATAGTAGCATCCAAACCACCGTTTGTCCTTTCTTTACATCTGCAATCCAACATAGGTAATTATCCTTGTTTTTTTCTACCTCGTAAGTGAACTGAATTGTGCCTACTATCAGAGATATGGAAAATTTTACTACCAATAAAAAGAAATCATATAACGTCGCAGAACTATAAAAATCGAATGTCGAAAGTTGTGTGATTACATTGATATGATTATGAGCTACGATAATTTATGCTCGAAACGTCATCAAGTGAATAGTACTGTACCACTGTGTGTCATAAATCAAATAAACACATTTAATGTGGAATATGTCTCAGTTATGAGAAGATAGAATTCATTCACATGTGTACCAGATGCATTCCATTATCTGATATAATACATAATATTTAACAATTGGCCTTGAAATGATGCCAAACTTTGCAGGATTCAACGTTTAAACCGGGAGTTAAACAGGTTTAGTTGATGCTAAATTTCACAAATTACCGTAACGTAACTTTTATTCACTTTCAGATTTCGAGACATGAAGAAGAAATGTTTATAGAAGTTTAATTAATTTTTTGTTGTTCTCATCACCAAATATTTTAGTTAATCAACTTTTGACTTCTTAAATGTGAACACCAATTCATCCGTTATAAATTAATTTCGATGTTTGTGGGGATTTATTTCTTGATTTTAAGTTGATACTCATGACCCTGAGCCATTAGGGATCGAAGCATAGACATCCGAATTCCAGGGTCGGCTTTTTTCAGTTGCACCACTGAGTCACAAATCAATGATATACATTCTCCTATTCCTATCAATCTACGACACATCGTGACCTCAGTTCACTTACATCGTTGAGTAACTGTTTCATGTCTGACATGGTTTGGTTTCAGCGGTTCTGATGTTGATATCAGTAGGCGATGAATACCAAAATGAAATGAATCAATAGACTCTTAACAAACCTCCAAATTGAAATATTGTACAGTATTCATAAGTGACTTGCTTTGAAATAAAATTCTTGAAGTTCTAATAAGAAGTGTTGGCCAATAGACCCAACCAAATTGGAAATGAGGCTAGTTAAGCACAGATGACACTGGAGTGCGGTTAATTTATGTTGCAAACTGAAGGAAGTAGGAAAATATTAATCACTGGCAACGTGCTGGCCGCAGATCCTTACGATCCTCACTGGTACTGGCTTAAGGTGTTCACACTGATGAGAAGTCCCAAGCCAACACGAAACGGATGTTCAGTACTCCCAGGTTTCAAAGGTTCCTTAACTAATACTAGTTAAAATCATCCATCATAACTTGAATTACAACCATATCAAGAACTACTTAAATTTGGAGCTGAGTGCATAGTGCATAGTTTGCTTATAATGTTGTTATTTGTGAACAAAACATTTTTTCCACCATCAGATTTTCTTTCCACAACTTTTCGTTGTTTAGAAGTTGATTTCTAATTAAGCAGTGCTTAATTGTTGTTAACTTCCATAGTTTTGATACTGTAAAACATTTGAGTAATTTAAGTGTCTGAATAAATTTTTCCCCTTGTAAAAATTTCAATGGAGAACAAAATAAACTTTAATGTTGTTTTTTTTTCTTACGGATAGATACATAACAGGAAATTGAGCAGTACATACACTTTGATAAAAAGTACTGAGACTTTTATGGAATAAAATTCACAACAAGTAAACGATACAAGAGGTATGTTAAAATAGTTTGACTTCAAAAAGATTATTTCTGTGGGTATAACTAACTTTTTTTGATTTTATGATGTATGTATCCATAGTTTCTTGTCTTAAAACGACAATAATAAAGGACAAAATGGCAGGAAAAAATAAACATTTTTTGCATTATTGATAGATATGAAGTGGTAGTGTGTCAATTAGGATTTTTTTTAAAAGCATAAATTTATAAAGTGGTACTTTCTAACCCATTTCCGAAAGACGTTAAAACAATAGAATTTATAACTATGTAAATATGACATACTAGTCTATTGTTTATCTTATGTAACTGCTTATTTTTTTGCTAGTGTGAAACTCAGGCAAAAAATATATATAAAGTAGGAACTGTTAAGGAAGTTGGTAAGTGAGCTTGTTTCGATTTGTTTACTTTAATTGTGAAGTGAGGTTTATGCGGAAAGGGAGTGACTTTTCCACGTTTTTTTTACAAATTTAGCTTCTGTTCTCGCTATCACGTTAAGTTTTTGATTAACTTCAAATTGAAATAATTCAGTTTTATTGTTTTGAGTCTAGTATTCTCAATGTTTACATTTTTGTCAATTCTTGGGAGATATTTTTACGTACATCTCTCACTGGAGTTACTTAGTCTTGTGTTATATAGTGGGGTTACTTATTTTATCAGTTTGGTTCAGTCATTTACCGAACATAACTGTCGTTTCATTACACTGTTGTGCGCGGTGTAATTTTTTTTCCTGGTAGACGATGATATGCAATGTGTTGATTGTTACAAACAGTACCAACACTACATTTATCCAACTATGAGAAGAGCTCCAGTTTAAATTTACTCTGAATTCGCAAGATTCACTGCACATCTAACTCAAGTATGGTACAGAACTACTAAATATAGCTTTGACACTCCTGGATGTACTACCCACCAGGAGTGATTGTGGTGACTTTAATTCAGACGACCAAGTTGAAATGTTTAGCATCACAAACGCTTAACTGGGTTGCTCACTGAATTAAATAACAAATTTTGAGTTGGGTCATTCTTCTGTTGAGCGAGTGGGTCGTTTTAATGCCTACACAAGAAACTAGTCGAAAAACAGAACAAACTCAGACTCCCATTGAGACTATTAGGTGAATTCGGTGTAAGATGAGTGGAAGCTTGGAAGACAAGGAAAATATTGTTCAAGTCTCAGAGGCGTCAGAGGTCAGAGTAAAGACTTCCGGTGATCTTCATGAAACTTAAGCAGTTCAATACTTCAGGCTCTAATGTATTCACCAGGAAAAGTGGAACACTATGGTGAAGAAACCGCCAATAATTTATGTGTATTCCAGCAAAATTTAATAGCCAGGTTTCCAAGCCCAACTTTATTAAATGTAGAAGCAACAATAAGTCCTTAATAAGTGTGAATGAGGGTTTAACTTTCTACACAGAGGCAAAAGATCAAGTTAAGCGCAGCTTAATCATATGAGGCGTGAAAGAACCAGAGTAATTGGATTCTGTTCAATGACACTTCGATAATTTAGACTTTATGTGGTCACTCATCCGGAAACTTCTTTTTGAAAGTTCATTTAGCATGTTAGAAGGTTAGTAAGAACAGGTGAAGAGTTAGATAGCGACAATGACTCCAATAAATGCAGACTTTTTAAGGTTGTTTTGGGTTGTAAAGAAGCACGGGAACAGTAATTGTCTAGAGTATGTATGATTGTTGGTTCTAGTTTAAAACTTAGACCTGACTGGTGGTTAAAGGACAGGATAAAAAGACAGATAATAGCTGTACTAGAAAATAGACAGTAAAATAGTGAAAACAACCTTAGTCTTCCCGGAAGCTGCTTTCATAGGTGACAACTAACGAATGAAACCAATGTTTATTGACAAGCTCATCATCTGAAAACTACTTCAGAACCTCAACATGAGTAAGTCCTGGGGTCTAGATGAGCTTTATCCACTTACATTACCAGCACGAACAGATATTCTCAGCAAATCACATTCTTGGCTGTTTAGTGTGTAACTGCATCGCTGGAAACGAAATAGACATTGGAATGATGATATTATCAATCTTTTCTATGAAACTGGACGCAGACATCTGGTGGTTAACTATCTTACGGTTGGTCTGACTAGCATAGCAGTTAAGCACTGAGGAAAGATCAAATGCACTGCTATTCTTTGATATGTTCAGAAACCAGGCCTGTAGCCACGCAAAAGTATGGGATTAAACATGAACACTCATGCTTAGCAAGCCTCATAGCTGCAAGGGAAAGTTTAGCTTCTACAAGGGATATGTGTGTTTCAAGTGATTTAACATGCATGGACTTCAAGAGAACATTCAAGAATGTTTCACGCCTCAGCCTATGGTAGGAGCTGAAAGTCTTTGTGTTCTACGATTAGGCTGGGAAATGTATCAAAGTTTCTCTTCACAATGAAAAGCAAAGAGTAGTGGTAAATGGAGATCAGTAAATAATTAAGCTCCTATTTCTGGTTCACTTCACTTAAACTCCGGAGACCTATCCACAATGGTTAGGTCAGGATGTTACTATAGCATTGCGCTAATGCTATTGTAGAAAAATACATGACATGCTATTTAGAAATTGATATCATCAAAAGCTGAGTATTACAAAAGGAAGATGACGATTGATATGACTAATTGGTTAGGTGCATGCTACTAACCTAAGTACCTAAAAACAAAGACTTAAATATCGTGGTCAGTCATGACCTTAGAATATCAGCTAACTCTAGAATAGCGGCTCTCAAAGGCTTTCGAATCTTGAGGTCCTTGCTAGAAGCCTTCCAAAGCTTTGATGAGAACATGTTTCGGACTCCATATCCAAGGTATACAGGGTTTTATTCAGAGTACAGAATTCAAACAGTAAACCCATTTTTCATATCTAAAGTTGAAATATATTAGAGCAGATTCAGAGGGTAGGACTTTTCAACCTCTCCTACGAAGAAAGACTAGATCGATTTGGTTTTTATTCAGTGGCTTACCGTAAGATGAGAGATTTTATTTTATTTCATCATAACTTCAATAGTGAGTCACTAATTTATTCTTCTCCTCCTCAACTGTTCATCTCAAATGACGTAATCTAAGAGTTGGTTGACCAAGAGCAAATCATCTACATCTGGAAATTCTTTTTTCCCATAGAGCTGTAAACAGATAAATCTTTCTACCGAAGCATATAGTACCTTCTTCATTTGTTATTACTTTCAGAGTGATTTGATTTCTATATTACCACCACTAGAAAAGATGGTTGTAGGTCATCAATTCACTGAAGTAGGGGTATGCTAGTTATTCAACTCCGATCCAGTGATTCAGGAGTAACACCTGTTGTGTAAGATTTCTATCTTCTGGACACTTTCACAGAGTGAATGAAATGGTATGTTTCTATATGGTTTTAGACTTGGAAAAGAAGTTCATTCAGCGGTGTGTGCGTCTAGTATTTTAAAGTACTATAATAGTGACTAAACTTCACTAATTTCTAGACTATGCTTTGAGCGAAAATTCATTACAGTAGATATTTAGCATGTTATACTTTAGTGCTTTAAAATGTTTGGATTTTTTCCCTGAAATTATTTTTTTAAGTGAGGCTAGCATCTCCTATCAATTTCGTCTTAATCGGCACAAAAAAATTAGCTCCTTTATGTTAATTTCTTAAGGAAAATCAGTAGGACGACCGTGGTCATGTTTCAATGCTCCTTAGAAGATTATTGGTCTTAAGTGAAATTACAGCTTCTTAGATGTACGGTTCAACATGATCTATCGTAGCAGTTAGGAGAAATACTATCGAAGCCCACTGGTCTTTACTAGCTACTTTTTGGGGTATAATTGGTACATTGATTTCTCATTGGATAGTAGGCAGTGTCGTGTTGTTGATAAATTAATTGTAATAATCATTTTGCAGCAAACAATTAATCGACCTTCAGTCACCTAGCATTAAAATACCCCATGATTGTAGGTATCCTGGTCGGATCACCATACTGTAAAGTCGGTCAGCAGAATCTGGTCAGCATTTACGACTAAGCAACACGGAACTGATTCATCCATAGGGGTCAGTCAGTGACTGTTTTCTTTAATGTCGTTAATGTCGTTTTCGTACTGTTTGAACACTTAATTATCTACGTCATTTCACAAGAATAAACTACATATAGTAGTTTGAAACAATTAGTCCCTTTTATGAATTTGGGTAATGTAATTAGAAGACGTAGATCATCTGAAAAATGTGACGTATTAGTGCCATCCTCAACGTGTTTGAGAGAGCTGTTATTATTGTGCACTGATAAAGTTCATTTCACATTTGAAGATGAACATTTTCGACAAATAGATAGTGTGGCTATGGGAAGTCCCTTAGGACCGTTGCTAGTTGATATTTACATGTCACACATTGAAGGTTTGACCGGCGATCTCATCAGTAAAGTTACTCACTATAAAAGATATGTTGATGATATGATCGTGATATGTGATAACCATGAAGATGCGACATTTTTGTTAGAAAGACTTAACAACGTACAAAACAATGTAAATCTAACATGTGGAGAAGAGAGAGAAAACCGTTTGCCATTCTTGGATATGGTCCTAAGTAGTAGAAATGATGGTTCAATAAAACGGTCGATCTACGAGAATCCTACTTGGACAGGCCAGTACTTAAGTTTCCGTAGCTTTCGTCCAGCCCAATACAATCGAGTTTTGGTAACCTGCCTATTTAAAAGGATCCAGCATATTTGTACGGAGGAATCAGTGGATGATGATATCAAAATACTAACGGAAACATTAGTAGAAAATGGATATCCATTGAAGTTCATAAACCGCTGCAAAAATCAAACCTAATCTGTGCTCTGTTTCGAATAAATGCGTTTACATAGCACCACCATACAGTGGAGAACCTAACAGCATGATATTAAAATGAAGGTTGAGGTCTGCTGTTAGCAAGACGTACTACGAAGCTAAGCTTATCGTAGTTGAGATGATCAATCACCTGCTACAACCTAGACCTCAACACTGTATAGACGATTGCAACACATCCCACTACGTTCATAAATTTACATGTGCGGGTGACAAAATACATAGGGAGGACTAATTGTGATATGCACTCGAGAGTAGTGGAACACGTTCCAAAATGGCTGTGAAAGCAATTGGATTCACAAACATTGATAGGTGCAGATGGCAGACAACCATCATCATCCATTGCGAAACATATCATTGATAAGAGTCACACAATTGATATCAAAACAGCCTTTACAATTTTGTACAGAAACTGTCAGGGGCGTATATTTAAGTTTGTTGAGGCGCTAGCCATAAATAAATTTAGCCCCCCATTGTGTGTGCAAAAGCAGTTTGTCCTTACATTAAGCCTACCTTGGTAATGCTTATTTTATCGTATTACCAAGATTGTCTTCAAGTCTTATCTTTTATTCCTCTCATTATCTTTCTTATTATTGAATTCCTTTATGTCATATGTATCCTTCCTCCACTTCCAGTTTTCATATATAATGCCTTGACAAGTAAATTTATGATAGTGCTAACACATCACATTTTTCAGATAATCTATGTCTTCTAATTACATTATCTAAATATATAATGTTATTTGTCCTGATGGGTTATGTTTCGACTCAGAAAAGCATTCAGTGATGATTTATTGATGGACTTAGGGACAAACGGATAAGCGAGTATCATTTAGATTTCTTTGAAGAGTAAATCATAATCAATAAAACTGACTTGATTACAGGAAAACCCAATTTTTTTTACATGTCTACAGCATTAACTACACACTTTCTATTAGAAAAAATATGTCCTTTTTCATAAATTTAGATAATGTAATTAGAAGACGAAGTTTATCTCGACAATGTGTTATATTTGTACAGTAAATTTCTAATTATCTAATCATACATTTTCTTCAGAAGTCAATTTACGTTAAAATGAAGAGTGGAAAGACAAATTTATTAACTAAGGTAGTAGGGGATTAAAATTGAGAAAGATGAGAACAGGTAGGAAAAGTGACTTAATTGATCTTAACCTTCGTAAGAAAACAAAGTTTGCCAAGGTAGATGTAGTGTAAGAACAAATTGTTTTGTGTACATAAAGGTGGTTTCATTTTGTGTATAGCTATCGCTTCTGCAAACCTCAGAATACATTCCTGACAGTTTTTATATAACACTTTGGAAGCTGTTTCAGCATTAATTTTGTGAAAATAAGTGTAGACATTGGTCAGTATAACAGAATGTAATTACATATTAAGTTTGTTCATATGGCATATAACGCATAGAGACGATGAATTTCTAATAGGTAAAGCAAGATAAGCTACTTTCAAGAAATCCAGAAATAGTCAAATACAAAATTTCATCAAAATAATACAAGAAAACTATCCCTCTGAAATAATGAGATCACAGATGAAACTTCGATAGGAAAGGTGGGTAGTCAGTCTCTACCCAAAAACCTTAAGCTTAGCTGAAACTAAAGCACTTGAAAAAAAACCAAACTTTAACAGTAGGTTGTCCGAAATCGGAAGAGGTCATAGTACTATCCCATTGTGCTATATACATCAAATAAACAAATTTACTATGGAATCAATTTTGTGACCAGTTTCTATAATATGTTTAACCGTAGATGAAGGGGGTCGTCTCCCACCTGCACTTTCATCAAAGTTTCACAATTCACACGTTTTTGAAGCCGTTTAGGTGCATGTTCTCCCAAACTCTGCTGTATGCCTCTATTACTTCTACCTATGCATGTGTAGCTGCACACGCATAGACTAGTAAACATATTGGGATGTGACGTAATTATTTATGGAATGCTTAGATTTGTGGTGAAACATGTGTTTTGCATATCCACAGTTGTAAGCTTAGTTGCTTAGTAGGTCTTCTTAACAGCTGATATTAGCTCATGTGTCAAAATTATACCACCAACTCCCTTCTCTATGGTAGAGTGGTGTAGACACTTGTCTTGGGTACTTTGTATAGAGTTGGCTTTGGCGCTGCCTGACTTCTACAACGGTTTTTAAACTTCAGTTGATATACTTTTTGCGTAAGTGTTTTGGTCAGTAATTGATATTTTCATCCACCATTTCTGATGAACAGATATGATAGATTCTATTAAATAAGGATTTCAATAAACCTCGCTTATACTGGAGCGGACAAAACGGTGAAAATCCAGATAATAACCTGTCTATGTAGGCTTTCTGTGGACTGACCGTCTTATCAAACCATCTTCTCGGAGACTGAAGGGTACATCTAAGAATAGGAGATTGTTAGAGAGTGTGAAAATATCTTCCGGATTCCTCAAAGAGGCCTGTAAATTCATGGACAGCCTTCACAGCCAATCACATCGAACGGAAGTGAAAAACCGCGTGATCGTACATGTAAAACTAAGGGACTCTCCAGAAGGATGTAGAACTTTCCATGACCATAAGAAAATATGTTTAAACCGTTAGTTTTTTTACATATTCAAGTCGACAATAAACCTATATAGTCTTTGCTGCCTCTTCCTGTTTCCGAGGAATAAACGGACCCTTAAGGGTGAAGCCTAAGGTTATTCTCCATGAGTCCACTTTTAAATAGCTATATATATGTCTACCGCTAGGATATGTCACGTGATTATTACTCTTTCACAAGTTAGGATAATATGAGTTTGTACGGTGATAAGTCTTCTTAGTGGACAAAACATCCTTAAGCCTCACAAATCACTATAATGAGACCACCAGCCAGATTTTAGACAGTAATGGTCCTGATGGACTACCCTTACATGTCCCATCGGCCTGTCGAAAGTGTTCATCTTCAAATGTAAACTGAACTTAGTTGATGCACAGCAGTAAAATTTCCCTCAGAAAAGTTGAAATGATATGGAATAGGAGGTTTCTACAAGATATGTAGTCAGTTAGATATGAAGGAAGAGGAAGAAGATATCCAGATCCCTGTCAACTACTTATAAACCTCTAGTTGACACCACTTTTTAATGTTATTATTCATTGTATAAAGTGACCGATCAGGTCTAAAATATCTATGGCTTCACACTTCCTTCAACAACTGATTCACTTTTTTTTTGACTCATCTAACCTTTTTATGCTCCAAGTATTAGGAAGTTGAAATAAAAAGCAAACTAACTGTGTGTTGACAATAAAGTAACATTAATAAAAGAACAACAGTGATGACAATGGTAAAAAAGAGAAGGAAATCAAACGCTAAAGTGCAATAAAAATATTTTAAGAGGGACAAAATGTTATGCTCAACAGAAAAGTGAAGTTTGACTTTTTTTTATTAAAAAGAAGAGAGTACACAGCAGTTTTTATTCACAAAACTTGAAAAACGGAAATGCTTCAATAGGTTTCTTTTTTTACTGTGAAGTGATTAGAATTTAGGAAGCATGAGAGATTTTAGGTGAGGAAGGCAAAATAAAATAAAATTTATTTCAATTTTCAACTCAATATATTCAGGTGGTATACAAAAATAGTTTCTTCTTTTTTCTAGTCACCAACAGATTACTGTTTAAGTTGGCTATGTTTAATGTTTTCTAAAACTATTTTCTCAATGAATTAATAATTTAGTAATCTTCAACAATGTAATAACTAGATGGTAGGTGGTATTTTAGACAACGCTTATAGATCCTCGGTTCTATTCTGTTTTGAATTAGAGGTGAGAAGTACTGAGTAGAGAAAAGATAATTCAGTGAAGAGAATTTTCTTTTTCGACGATATCATTTTCGAAAGCTGTACAATCTTATTTATAATATAACATAAACATATAACAGTCTGTTATTAAATAATAGTATATTATTGCATCATTAACCTAGTGCTAAAAACCGGGACCAAGAATGGAAAGTAGTTGCTGAATAATCTTTTAGACAGTAGAAATAACGAGGAAGTCAAGGAGTTGGTCAAGGTGAAAAGTGTTAATGGATGAGAAGTGTGAATATTGAGTGTCCACCTGATAGATAGATGTGAAGAAGGTGAAAAATGAGACAAGAGCCATATTGAAGGTGATAATCATAAACTAAGTATTATGAAATCGAAGGAAAATTGTGAAAGTGATAAGACCATGGTAAGATAAGGGATTGAAGATACTTCTTTTGCACTCAGAGATCAGGTTTGAACTGACGAATTGCCAGTGCTTCCGCTGTGGACAACTGTCGAAGGCATACTCCTTTTGAATTATTTCATTTGACACGATAAATGAAGTTGAAGGAAGATTCTGGTAGAGCTATGTGTCCAAAGTTGACCAAGTGTTCAAGAACTGAACTGTTAATTGATTTACATTCTGCCATCGACAGCCATCCAGGACAGTACTCAGAGATACGTCTGGAAAGTGCGCTCTGTGCGGCCTGTGAAATTAGTTCCACAGGAGCAAGTAAATTTGTTGATACATATTGAGGTGGCCCAAAGTGGCCACTTGTCCTTAACGCACTCCAGAACCAGTTGCTGACTAGAGAAGCTGATCTGCAGCTTCGCAGAGAAAAATGTATTCTCCAGTCATCTGGGCAGCTGATTTTTCAGGATATCTGCTGCCGTACCACCTTCGAAAACAACGTTCATAAAGACGGTCTTTTTTGGAACTGTGAGTACTTGGTCCGTCTTCTGTTTTAATTTTAAATTCTTCTCAATAAATCTGGATGAGTATCCATTTTGCTTGAGAATCTTCGGTAGTTTATCTAATTCATCGTCGATAGTATCACTCGTGCAGATTCTTGTGATTCTTGAAGGTAAAGAGTGGATCAGATTCCTTTCCTAGCTAAGAGACACCCAGCTATGGAAATTCAAGTATTGTTCAGTCCATGTAAGCCTCCTATAAAGCGATCTCTGAAGAGAACCATCTGGTCCCTATTTCAATTAGACATCCAGGAAGTGGAATTCTGAGTTCTCTTCAAATTCGGATGTGACGCTGGTCGATGGGTGACAATCATTGAACGTTTTAACTGCGATCCCAGTATCTGTATTTTGAACACATATGATGAATGCGTCATCCGTATATATTTTATATAAGTAGGGACTACCAACTGTTGAATGTAGCATACTATTCTCTAGGTTCGCTATAAAGCAATCAGCCAGCAACGGTCCAAGTAGTGACCCCATAGCAACCCCATCCTTTTGTCTTTATAGATTATTGTTGAATTTAAACTGGACGTTAAAAGTACATCTTAGAACCAATTCCTTTAAAGGGTGCCTTGAGATACTCACGTAAAAATTATTATCTTTGATGAAATCTCATAGAAAACTAATGTTTGATAATAGACTGCTATATGTTTATGATATATATAAATACTATTGTATAGCTTTCAAAAATGATGTTGTCAAAAAAAAATTTCTCCGCTAAATTATCTCTTCCTTCTCTATGACTCAATGGGCATGTCTCGTCGTCTAAAATGCTGAAAATTTATGAACTAGAATGAAGCAAGTAGTCAGTACAAACTCTTTTGTCACTCTTCTCTTTAGCATCATGGTTACTTACCACATTAAACAAAAGATAGTATGTAAGTTTGCTATCATATAAGTTTGTCTGGAAGATTTCACAGGTCAAAACTACCTCGGTGATGAGTAGTTACAACAGTGTGGTTGCTTAGATATTTACTCATTCAGTTTTGTTGCTTACCTGTTTAGTGCTAATCCAGATATTGTCAAGGTGTGGAACTTTAATGTAGGCATATAGCTTAGGTATCGTGGGAGAATATAGTTCCGTATTAAATTAGTCTATACGACGTAGCGAACAGTGAAAAGTATTATTTACTAGACGGTAGTCTGAGCAGAATTTATTGCTTATAGTCATATCAAGGTAGCTCTGCTGTTTTTCATTCCTTGATTTATTTAGTAATATAATTTTCCGTACACTCAGCATTTCGATTACCCGTGTTTGGCGTCATCGATGAAAAGAAGTTCAGTGATCAACTTCTTTCTATATTCTTCCCCATTAATCCGCAGGATTGTCAATCTATTCAATTCTACCGTGTGCATTACCGTAGGTATAGCTATGTCTAAATACTTCTCTAAATTACTCATCTTATTAGGGTCTATCATTCTTGACTTAGCTATATTCTTATATTATGTTAACCTGACTTTTTTGTGCTGTATTTACTTAGCCTGTAAAATAATTCTGTTATTCAGAATTTTATACAACTCTTCTCATTTATATACTTGAACAAAGCAAAATCAACAAATGTAGTCGGATAATTTTAGCCTATGTTTTATGATATTGAGCATTCTCCGTAACCGCTCATCACCTAAATAATATCAAAATGTATACGAGACAAAAAGTGAACGTGCTTTTAACAGGTTGAAAAGACATTGTTAACAAAACCAACCGATAAGACAGAAAACGTAAATTATTAAAGCGGAGGAGATCGTGAGGATTGTGAAAATTGATCACTTATGGTATCATTAGGTGAATGTTTTTGAAAAAGGAAATTAAAAGGTTGATTTTCATGTATTTAAATCCCATGGTAAATCTGGATAAAGAAAGAGGGATGAGATTTGAAGAATAAAATGATGTCATGGTTTTATTTCCCAACTTTTCCAAATGCCATCAGCAGGAATGAACAATAAAATCTAGGATGCAAATTTTTCTCCGTTTGGGACTGGGAGACTCAAATCCACAATCTATCATTCATCTGAGGAGAGAGTTTTGGGAATCTTAGATTCCCGTAAAACGAACCCTGTGAACCTAGATTCATAAGATTTATCCGATGAAAATTCGAACTAATCTCTCTCGTATCCTTTATCCGCCTCACATACATCACTCCCTTTTGCCGTTTTCACTAAGGCTATTTTTCTACTTTCAGTGTGCTGATTTGTCTGTTTACCTCAAGGAAACAACTGTTTGTACTTCTATTTTCACAGTGTCCCGACTGAAGTAAATTTCTACAGTCCAATGGTGTCTTTTCTTTTGAGTTAACCGAGTGAATCATCAAGTACCATCCTTCATTTATCATGTATCCAGACTATCCACTAGTTAGAACAAACTTAATCTCATAAATCTAAAGTAGTTGTCTTTGTTCATTCATTAGCCTACTGGGTAATGTAAGAATGTGTGAAACAAAGGTTGTTAGATTCATGTTTTTATAGAAGCTCTCGAAGTCGCTCGGACTGGAATACGCTACACTGAGGAGTTTTAGATAAAAGAGAAAGTACTTTCTGTAGTAGATTGCTAACGACCATTAAACGTATTCATGAAATCGCTTAGTTTACTTTCATTTTCAATCACTAGATCTGTAGACCTAAAGGAGTCTATAAAGCCAGATTCAAACACTTAGTCAGTCCAATAATCTATTAATTATAAAATGATCTTATCATGTTGTTTGGAATACCTTTAGTAAGTCCCATATGAAAAACCATATCAGAATACTGTGAATTAATTTTAATATAGTAAAAGTTGTTCCATTCGCTAACCAATCAATTATGAAATAAATTCAAGTGATAAATTTCAGATGAAGCCAAATATTTGTAAGAACAAAGATTAGTATAAGTAAAAATAAGTTTCTTTTTGAAGAAATTGGCATTATATCAACTCAGCTTTTAATCTTGACGAAAATTGAATAGAAAATGGAAATTTTACGGTAAATAAGTAAAGATACTTGTCTCTGGTATTTAAATACCCAAGAATATTTATATAAAACAAAAAAATGGAAGCTTTTCCACCGAAAGTTTTTTACCTCTACTATTATTCATAAGATACTTGGTAGTGATTATTACTAAAATTAGGAGAAAGCAGAAAATGTGTAGAAAGACGAAAAGAAAACTGATATTATCATTTATCAAGTTAGCCATCAATATCATATTGTCACTTTGCATTCTTTTCGGCATCACAGTTTCAGAAGAGTAACAAAAGCAAAGATAATAAACTTGATTTGAATCAAAGGATCAAATTTTTAAGCATGGCAATACTACAGTTTTAAATAAAATAGTGTCTTTTGGAAAATAAACGATTTTGGAAATGTCTGCTTTAAAAAGGCAAGAATGTTAGTCTCTTGGTGCCGAAAGTAGAAACATTAACACTAAACCATAAAACATCTGATTATTAGATAAATACTTTTTTAGACTGTTTTTATATTATTGTGTTCAACAAGGAAATTGCGAAAATCAGACAGTTGATGAGAAAGGTTTTAGATTAGTGTTGTTTATGTGAAAAACAACGGTAAGCAAAGTAACTCGAGAATAACATAATAAACTTTAAAATATCTGAGTTGAAGCGTAAAGTCAGAAACATTGGACGAAAAAAATTAGACAAGGTATTAGGAGTAAAGCTAGGACTATCACCACTGTGAGGATAGATAATGCACACTTTATTGTAATTCATTTAGTAGCCAGGAGTAGAATCCAGAACACATATCTCATCTTATTTAAAACTTGTCAGCTGGATACGCCTGCATCCCAGTGAGTGTTTTGTTCCCACCAAGGTTCGAACTGAAGACCTATCATTTCAAGCTATAAAGTATTATCCACTAAACTGTTGAGGCAGAAGAGCCATCACTTATGCAACGAGTATCAATTGTTATTTACTGATATTTGTAATTTCTTGTCTCCCATGTTTACAAACAAACGACAGTTAAGAAAATAAGTGGTTCTTGATAACTCCGAAGTTCGTAGATAAGTCACATGGAGATGCTTAGACCGATACCATTATCTTCTTGTTTTGCTTTCACTTAATGATGTTATTTTTGACAAGTAGCCACTGGTAATTATCTTATTCCTTTTGAATGTAAATATTGTAACTTTACGTGGCATGGACAACTGGTGGATTTGACAATTTAATAACAGACGTGCCTGCGCAGGTCTATGAGGGACAATGAAAGTCGTACAAGGCTGTTTAATCAGTATTAAGTATCTCTACGTTAAGGAGTATTTTTTGCAGATTGGTTGCTCAATGTACTCGTCCATTCCCAAGGATTTACTTGATAGTCTCAGTCTTGATACTGAGACTTAAACTCAAGATTATAAATGTAATTGTGCAATGAATCATTCTCATTTGAAATAATCTCACCAACCAACGTTTTCTCCTTCTATATTATATCGTCTTGCATTATATCCATCTTCACTATAGTTAGAACACTGGTAACATCGAAGCATTCTCACAGGAGCCCGTGTACCAACGGAGACCAATCATTTTGGTTCATTCAACGATGGCATAATACAGGCAATAATACTAAAACTATACCCGTCACACAAGAAGTGGCTATCATGGCTTGGTGGTGTAGTGGATAACGTTGTGGCGTTTGAAGCGATCGGTGCTGAGTTGGAATCCTGGTGGGAACAACATCACTCGCTGGGGGTAGATAAATTCAGCTGAGCCCCAAATTTGACGATGTGAGCATCCTGGATTCCACTGCTGGCCACTATCCATGTTTTCGCATTCTGTCAGGAAGAGTTTATTTCATGTATTTCATTGATACTACTGATAACAACTAATAATATACAATAACTTTAATTCATTTAGGAATAATCTACATTTGTATTGCTAACAACAGCTGGCATAGAACTTGTATCGTGATATTAATAATGGATATCGGCTAGAAGAGGATTCCAGGGCACGCGTTTCATCCTCTTCAAAACTCATTAGTTAGATGTGTCTGCTGTTCAGGGATTGATGTTATCCCGCTAAGACATGGGTCCAGTGCCCATCACTTAAAACACTGGGGTGTATCCAAAAAGCCACCAAGTCATACTAACCACTTCTCGTGTGACGGTTATGGCATATTTTTGATGCTACAACTTGCGAATCTCCGTCGTGGCCTAGTGGATAACGTTCTAGCGTTTGAAACGATTGGTAGGAACACCATAACTTACCGGGAGACAAGTACATCCAGCTGGCAAACCACGCGTCCTGATTTCCACTGCCCGTTACAATGGATCATTATTATCAAAACCGAGAATACCGGCCAATAGTGTAACATGAATTCGGTCGAACCAACGTAGAGACTTACATCACAACTCGTATTCATTGTCTGACTTAGAAAAAAAGTGAAAACAAACAAAGAAGAGACGGTTTCACAAGATTTAAGAAGTATTGGACAAAGTAGTGATCCCAACGAAGAAAAGCATTTGCATAATTAACCATGGGAATACAAAAGAAAGATAAAGGAGGTAGAAATGTAATAATAATATATGATATCCCGTTACAGACTCACACACACACACGTGCAGATCAACAGAGATGCATACATACATTTTACTAACCAAATCAAAATCCATAACTCGGTAGTTAATCATCTATAATCTCAAAGAACTGCCATCAAATTCAAAGATTCCCAGGGGGAAATATGTACTAGTAAGTAATTACAAGACTGTATATTTTCATTTCATGTATGTCACGCCCTTTTGCCTTACTATTCTTTCAGTTACAATGATTTTCAAATGTCGACCTAAAATTAGTCCTATACATAGTCATATCTATCGCAAATGTATACCGTTTGGGTGAAAAAAGTAGTTCATTAAAAAAATAAGTGTTGGTTTAAAGTGACTAATAAGTGATGTTTTCCCTAGTTAGTTCACTTCTAAGAAGGTATTCACCACGAACTGGCACCAGATGAAGAACCATTAAATATTTTCAAGCACTGGACAGCTGTTTCGTCCTAGTATGGGACTTCTGAGCAGTAGACACCCATGACACCTTCAGGGATCGAATCAACGACTTTCAGGTCAGTCAGTGATACGTGCTACTTTCGGACCAATCAATATCCTTAGACTTTCGAACTGTTCTAGTTCCTAATGTTCATTTGTAATATGCTATGAGACAAGATTTTACAAAGTTTTGATGAGAACTCGTGACTAGTGGGGCAAACAAGAGGCAAAATGCTCAATACAGACATTGGATGATGGTCGCACTATGTTATGAATAAAAACGTGGCTTAGTGGTAACTTGTATGCAGTGAAACTTGTGAGTCCTTGGTTCGATAACTGGCAGTGTCGTGGGTGCGCAATGTTGAAGAGTTCCACACACGGACGAAACAGCTGTTCAGTTCTCTGAGGTTTTCATTGGTTCTCTAACTGATGTCAATCTAGGATGAATACCATTTTAAAATAAACTCGCCCTAAATTGAATTAATTTACTTCTGCATGGCAGGAATTTCGATAAATTTCGTTTGTTTTACAAGCGTCAGAAGATCAGTCCAACTTGAAGAAAATTAGTAGTGAACATTATACTGACATATTAAGAATTCGCTTTCTCACCAAAATAACTACATTTGGAATGTTTTCAGATTTTAACTTGTTAAATGATTATTAGTTTAGGCATAGCGTAGTTGTTTACACTGATTTTTAGTGAAAAACAAGCCTTTCTGTTTAAGAAAATACAGATATGTTTGTGTGGGCATCTAAAACATATGTTCGTGTTGAGTTTAGAAGCAGTTGACAATAATGTAATTTACTAGTTTCACTAACTTTTATTCATGTTTTGATCATACCAAAAATTTTCGGTTGAAAGGATTGGTAAACTTAGTATAACTTTCCTTATAGAGCAGATAGCGACTGAGCAAAGGAATGATTGAAAATTTTTTAGCTATAGTGGTTATTTTTCAATCCATCAAAAGCGTAAATGTTTAATTTCTAGAAAAATAATCTAGTTCTTTTTTAAAATGCCTCTTTCTTCCTGTGCTGCAGCTGGATACAACAAAGTGTATTCAAGGGGCAACTTTTGGGACTAATGAATACACCAACTGTGACTTAGACAAACTAGACGGATGCAAAAAGCCAATAATACATTATCATTCATGATTAAAGTCACCAGAGTAAAAACAAAGTGAATAGTAGACTGTCAAATAAATTCAGATTTTATAGGGAAAGATTGTGTGTGAGTGTTCCGATAGGCGGGATTAGTATTTTGTCAATTTATATATTGCCTTCTTCGATTTACACCAGTAGAACAGCATAGTTAGACAGTTTAACTGTCCATAATAATTATTTCATACAAGTCCATATGCAGAACTCTGACCTAATTATACTGAAAATTAAGAAAGTTTGAATAATGCTTAGTAAAACTATTTAGTGCCAAATTTGTCTCCTGAATAGTTCCTGGCCTGTGCCTAAATTATTTTGCTTTTCGTATCACAGTCAATGTTTTTCTGTTCAAGGAAAGAATCAATCAATGCTCAACCAAATGAAAGATAAGATTAATATACGCAACTGTAAACTGCTTGACTAGCGACGGGTGTTGCAAAAACGTTCGGATATAGAACCTTGATAAGATTTCTCATCTGACCAACTGCTTATCAATTTTGTAGCGATTAACATGCGTAAACTTATAAAAAATCTGTCACCTTCAGAAACTTAATTACATTATCACTGGTGAATTTTGTTTCGTCTGTCTGACTGCGATTTCTACAGGCTTAGTCAACGCTTGACCAGCAGTTTAGTCATCCTGAACAAAAACTTTTAGATTTAAAGGATGGAATATTTACCGAATTAAAGGGGATATATATATGAAAACATTAATTGATCACAGGAGAAGCCAAAATATATGACCAGTAATGAGTTAAAATCATTGTGGAAATAAATTACAACAGCCTATTACCGTTTCGAGTGTATTATGCAATCTTAGTGAACGAATCAGACTTTTGCTTTGAATCTTCTAACCGATTTTCCTCATTTTATGTGACATTTTGCGCAATTCTGTATGGTTTGTAAGCTTCAAAGCCTTTATGAAGCAGTACAAATCATGCTTAGATGCAACACTCATTCTATGAGAGCATCAGAAATTATCAGAAACTTAAGTGGTTCATACTTAAACTTTTATGCAAAAAAAGTAGGGTGAAATGTAGTTGGCTGGTGTATAAAAGAAGACCAACATGGGACATGAGATCACTTCTTAGAACACGTTAAGATGAATTATTTGCCTTCTACATTGTCAAGAAGATGGAAGTCCCACAGATTATTTGGACAAATTAAAGGGAACTAGGTCCAACAAAAAAATCACTAACAAGCAAAATAAGCCCGTTCAATCATGCGTTGAATAGAAGGCGATAGTATGAGATAATATATAGAAGTTTCAGTCCTTTTTTAACACATCCTTTCATTTAAGTATGCATAAATATAATACGGAGAGTTAAAATGTCTCCGTAGTAAAAAGGGTGAGTTAGATAATAAGAGTAACGTCTTTGAACTAAAGAATAAGTAGTGTTGTCGATTGTATTATCCCTTCATTGGACCGAATCGATCAGTCATATGCCAGTAGAGACCGGTCCTAAGTTCGTGTCCTATTGGGAACAACACTGCTCATTGGGATGCAGGTACATTCAGCTGACCAGTTTCAAACACCAGAAAGCGAGCGTCCTGGATTCCACTACCAGACACTAACTGTCATTAATAAAAAATAGGTTTTCGGAAACCGAAGTATGATTACACCATTGAAAACTTGCTTAAAAAGCTCACTTTTACATAAATCAGTGGCCAAAGTGTCATAGATACAAATTTCAAGTCCCAGGCTTTGTTTGAAGTCTGTCAGTCAAATTCGTAGAAAAAGACGATCATGACGTATACGACCTAATAATAAAGTGTTTGAACTTACTACTTCCAAGGAAGAATGAGTCTCTTGAGAACTGAACATCCTCTTTACTAATGTACCCGTTATTGTTAGACACTACATACAGCAGGCTGATCGACTAAATTTGAGCCAATCAACTCTTCAACAGGAATACATCATTGGGAAATTTTCTAATTCATTTCGTGAATCACATTAGGGTAGTAACCGTGGCATCCAGAGTCGCAAGGAACAAAACAAGCATAAAGTTCCAAGATTTGGCTAGTATGCGATACAGATAAGTGAAATTCATAATTACTAGCATACAGCAATGGCACAGGAAATATTCGCTTTAACGCTAAACACCAAAGCAGATTACATATCCTAAAAGACTTATTATGAAATATGGAAAAGAACAGAATTAAAGAAATAAGCACTCAACTGTTGAATAGAAGAAGGATTTTATTCACCTTATATTTAAGGTTGACACAGCTTACTAGAGAATTAATACTGGAATAAAAGGATCATTTGAAAGAAGTTTTTTTACAGCCGAATTCATATTAGTATATGAAACAGCCTACTCAGTAAATCTATTCAAATAGGATGAATATCTTGTTCAAATAGCTTTCAACTGTATTTATGAATTTGCACACACGACATCAAGTATATTGGAAGAACTGAGAGGTGGGTATCCATTCACTTACATTAGAATAATCCAGTGAACTGATGCGGAGAAGGAACCAGGATTTCAACTAGTGAAATCAGAGAACATCTCGAAGGCAACAAGTTATTACTTCCAATGTACAGAAAATGCTTGGATTACTTCGCTTCGTGGAAGCAATTCCAATAGAAATACTTTCAGCCAAACCTGTATCTATGGAAAGATACTGTATTAATAATTATCATTTTATTTTAAAGAATATGTGCGATACACCATGAAGTTCTCAACCAATTCAATCTTTCGTTTTCATGCTGAGTGTAATTTGATCTTGTTTCTCGTTAATTATGTAATTCTTTATTTTACTTACACACTGACTTCAACTTACTGAGTTGATCTGAATCTTAAGACTAGCATTTTATGGATATCGCAGAGTTTTTGACTAGTATAAATTGTTCATTTGCTTACGTTTTTCACCTCGTATGTGCAAGTTTTGGATCTTCTATCACAGTTTATATAACTTAGCAATGATTTAAATGTGCAACTTAAGGTAATTGACCGTCTAATTTTAAATTAACTTATGTGCTGAAAAGCATTTTAATTTGAGACTACGTAGATGAGAAATATTCGTGAAAGAAAATTGTATCATTTTATCCTGAAAATCTATTTCTAAAAGGATCCAAATTCAAGCGGAAGAAAATCTGAACTGTGTAAAAGTTCAGTAAGTCGTGACAAAATTTTCAACAAGTTTGTCGATAATAAATCCCTTTTCGTTAATATCATTACTAATACACTACAACTCTCTGCATTATCACTAAATATATAGGATATTCCATTATTGGATAATGCGTCCATGTTGGGTCATTTGCACGTTATGAGAGAGTCGAACAGGAATTCAGTGTAGGTAAACAGATTGCAGAGGGAAATAGGACTTAAGGAATGTATCGTTTCTAGGTATGATGATGTGCACTTAAGTATTTACATGACAGGTGGAAGTGAGTTGGATAAAGAGACAAGGACTGTCATAAGAGTAATAATAGTGAACTTATAACTGGGTATGAAACTAACAAAATAAAAGAGAGCGGGTAAAGATGTTAGTTTTTGTCAAAAATTATGCATTTTTCTGCACATAGGAGTAAAGCTAAAACCGATGATTTGCTGAATCCTTCCTTGGTCAGCAGCCGTAGAATCACACCTTTCTCATAATCTAGTTTGATTTAACAGGTAATTTTCAAAAATGAATCTAATTTAGGTCTGTTAACCGGAATAGCTGGACTTCAAGTGAATGTAGAGAAGACAGAGGTGATGAAGATACCCAACTAACAATAACAAGCACCAATTACCATCAACGGGAGAAACCTAAAGGAAATCGTCTCTTTCACGCACCTAAGCAACATCGTTTCAACTACAGGGGGAACAGGCACAGATGAGGACGTCAAAGCCAGGCAGGATCAGAAAGATAGCAAGAAATGCCTTCATTAACGTGAAACCAGTGTGGAGATCTACTCCACTCAGCACAAAGAACAAGATCCGGATTTTTAACACTAATTCAGTCAAGTCAGTGCTTCTTTGTGATGGTTGAGAGACTTGGCGTGTCATGAAAAGCATTTCCAACAAACTACAGACATTCATCAACAGCTGCCTCCTACTGTCACTCGATACTGAAGATTAGATGGCCAGAAGGATAAGCAATAAGGAACTCTGGCGACGAACCAACCAACCAAGAACCTATCGCCTAACAAATATGCAGAATAAAGTGAAGATGGATTGATTGGATCGGACATACACTGAAAAGACAGTTTGGGGACGTCACGCGTCAGGGTAGTTAGTCGAGTGGAACCCAAAGGGAAAACGACGAGTGGGGCGCCTTAGGGTGACATGGAGAAGATGGTGTGAGGAAGAAATGAAAGTTTATAGGAAGTCATGGAACCATCTCATATATGATGAAGCGGAAATATCCTCTTTACGGAGCAGTAAGTAAAGTCAGAGTTTGTGGATGCGAATATTCAACCATTCACCTGAAGATGCAAAGATATACTGTCTCTAAAATTTATTTGACCGAAGTCTTCACTAGGTTAAAGAAACTAACAGCTTGTTCATTCTATCTGTAAAGATGAAATTGGAATGATGGAGAGTACTTGTAGCTCAGGTGGATGGTCTCGGTTGTATTATGTTCTCTGAGCTGGGTTGTTCAATCGTGAAGCTTTCATCGTCCTGCTAGACGACATCATCAGCACTAACTTCAGTATGAAGTGAGCTGTCAATGTCTCTCCGTGAGTGACTTAGTAGCTTGCTCTGACGATGTGGTCTGTGATTGGTTGTTTCCTTCGATTGTTGTGTCATTGATTGTATAGACTTTCCTGTTGACTGTTCCTCTGCTTCACCTCTGACCTTTCTGTCAATTGTCATTTTTCTTATTGGTTGATAGATCGGGTCTATGTCTATACATCTATTGATTGCTGACTGACCTGAATGCCAAGCTTCTAGAAATTCTCTGATATTCTTTGTGTTTCCTCTGTCCGAAATTTCTACATTGTCGAAATTGAATTCATGTCCTATCCACGTGCATTGAAATGAGTGACGAAATGTCGTGGCGTTTAATAGCTAATTGGTGCTCGTGTAGACGAAGGCAAAGAGGGTGGCCGCTTTGTCCAATGTAGTGCTGACTACAGTTATTGCAGTTGATTTTGTAAATGATATTCGGTTTGTCTTCTTTGTTTGTTGTATCCCTTGGTCTGCATAATAGAACTCAAAAAACTCAAATGTTCAAGTCTGATGGAACTCATCGACCTTTGTATGACAACATACTTCCAATTCAACTACAAGATATACAAACAGATGAAAGGAACTGCATTGGGATCACCGATATCCGGATTAATAGCAGAAGCAGTGAACCAGAGACTGTAAGCCATTATTCTACCTGTGATCAAACCAAAAATTTGGATTCATTATGTAGACGACACTTTTGTCATCATTAAAAAGGATGATATAGAAAACACCCATAGTTTGATCAACAACGTTTTCAATGACATCAAATTCACAATGGAGAAAGAGTCAAACAACCAACTACCATTACTGGATGTTTTAGTCAGCAGGACAAATGCCGGAAAGCTAGAAGCCTAAGTGTACAAAAAGCCAACACACACTGACCAAATCCTCAACTACAGTAGTAACAACACAAAAATCAGTTGCGTGCAGACTCTATTCAAAAGAGAGAGAAAACACTGCAGCACAACAACTTCACGGAAAAACGAAGAAAATTACTTGATGTCCACCCTAAAGAAGAACGGCTACCCACGAAACTTTATCAGAAGACGCCTATCCCGTCCATCACCAACTAAAAAGTCATCGACAGAAATCAACAAACGCATCGTCCTACCATACATAAAGAATATATCAGAAATCACAACAAGATTGCTGAGACCACTTAAAATTGGTGTGGCTCATAAACTAACAAATTCCTTCCAAACACTATAATGCAAACCAAAGGATACAACAAACAAAGAAGACAAACCGAATATCATTTACAAAATCAACTGCAATAACTGTAGTCAGCACTACATTGGACAAAGGGGCCGCCCTCTTCGCCTTCGTCTACATGAGCACCAATTAGCTATTAAACGCCACGACATTTCGTCACTCATTTCAATGCACGTGGATAGGACATGAATTCAATTTCGACAATGTAGAAATTTCGGACAGAGGAAACACAAAGAATATCAGAGAATTTCTAGAAGCTTGGCATTCAGGTCAGTCAGCAATCAATAGATGTATAGACATAGACCCGATCTATCAACCAATAAGAAAAATGACAATTGACAGAAAGGTCAGAGGTGAAGCAGAGGAACAGTCAACAGGAAAGTCTATACAATCAATGACACAACAATCGAAGGAAACAACCAATCACAGACCACATCGTCAGATTATTATTTGTTACCAGTCGCTTGGGTTCCTAATGGAATATAGGGCTTCAGTACCACGTATCCATTCCACTCTCCTCTCTGAAATCTTCTGAACCTGGCTCCACGACATACCACAGGCTCTCATTTCCTCCTCGCACGATCTCCACCATATCACCCTCAACTCGTACGCCCAACTCGTCACTTCCCATCGGGGTTCCACTTGAACAACTGGCCTGGCGTGTGATGTCCCCAGTCAGCCTTCTCAGTGTATGCCCAACCCATCTCCACTTCCCTATTCTGCATATTTGTTGGGTGATAGGTTCTTGTTTGGTCGTTCCCAGAGCTCCTTGTTGCTTATTCTTATTATTCTGGCCATCTGATCTTCAGTAGTGAGCGTAAGCAGTTGTTGATGAATGTCTGTAGTTTATTGGAAATCCCTTTCGTAACGCGTCAAGTCTCTGAACCATCACATAGAAGAAGCACTGACTTGACGTTGGTGTTGAAAATACGGATGTTGTTCCACATACTGAGTTCAGAAGATCTCCACACTGGTTTAAGGCTAATGAACGACTGTCTTGCTTTTCCGATTCTGATTTTGACATTCTCGTCTGTGTCGCCACCTGTAGTTGAAACAATGCTGCCTAGATAGGTGAAGGAGGTTACTTCCTTTAAGTTTCTTCCGTTCATAATGACTGCAGTTTATTGTTGTTGTTGTTGGAGTTGTTGGTGCGGTATCTTCATCACTTCTGTCTTCTCTATATTCACCTGAAGTCCCGTTTTCGCTGTCTCGCCTCTTCTACCAACTTGTTAGTTTTCGCCTGTAGATCTTCGAGTTTGCGCGGTATTAGACACAAATAATCATTGGCGAAATCCAAGTCTTCTAGGTTCTTTTCCGCAGTCCAGCCAGCGTATCTCCCTCTACTCGCTCCCCACTGTCTGCTGCATGATCCAGTCAACCACAATCAGGAATGTCATGGGGGATAGTAGGCAACCTTGTTTCACTCCTGTCTTCACTTCAAAAGCATCACTGAGCTTCCCTTTATGAATCACTTGGCTGGCATGTGGTGTCTTCATATAGTTGTTGGATGAGGCTGATAAAGGTTTGCGGTATTTCGTAGTATTGAGGCAGTTTCCAAATAACCTCTCGGCCGACGCTGTCAAGTGCATTTTCAGAGTCGACGAAGTTGAGCTAAAGACCCAGTTGACTGTCATTCTATACTCTGTTCTATGATGATGCGAAGTGTAGCGTTGCAATTTGGTCGGTACATGATTTGTACTCCCTGAGTCTAGCCTGCCTGTTTTGGTCGTTGTTTTGAATCCACAGCATCCTTTAGCCTCTGCAGGATCATGCGGCCTAGTATTTTGCTTGGGTTGACAGTAGAGTGATTCCAAACCAGTTCTTGTAAACACTGAGGTCTCCCTTCTTCGGGAGTTTCACAAGGTAGCCCTTCTTCCGATCAACCGGCAGGTACCTTCTCTTCCTTCCAACCTTCTGCAATAGTGGTGTGAGCATGTCGGCTGTTGTCTCTGCGTCTGTTTTCAGTGCTTCTGGCGTGATCACATCTAGTCCTCCTGCTTTCCCGCATTTCAGTAGCTTAATGGCGTTCAGGACTTTGACTTTTGTTGGAGGATTTGTGTTCACTCGTAGTTCATCGGCTGCAACTGGTATTTCTATACGAAGTTTAGGTGGTGGTCGATTCAAAAGCTTCTTGAAGTGGTCGGCCCATCGTTTCCTTTGTTTCTCTTCTCTGGTAATTAAATTTCCTTCATCAGATGATGAAGGTTTCATCTGTGTTGATCTCTTCCCTTGCAGATAGCAGTAACCTAGTTATTTGATACAATGTTGTCAGGTCTCTTTCTCACTTACCTACAACCTGTTGTGCTTCACTTGCCAGTGTTTTGTGGAAGTATCTTTTGTCTTTGTGTGCACTCTTCTTCACTTCTTTGTCCAGTGTAGTGTTTTATACATTGCACTCAGTTCCTCTTCTCGTTGTTCATTCTTGCACTGGTTTATCTTCTGTTTCACCATCCTCCTTTCCTCTATCAGCTTCCAGGTGTCCGTCGAGATCCATTCCTTATCTTCTTTCCTCTTCCTTCCTAATACGGCTGTGCAGGTTTCTTTCCACATAGCTTTCAAAGACTTCCAGTGTTCTTCCACACAGGTTTCTTCAGGGATGTTCCTCGATATCTCCCATTTTGTCTTGATGGCTGACGTGAAGATGTCCTTTGTAGTTTCATCCTTTAGTTTCCGAGTGTTGTACTTGAACTGCGGTCTATCACCAGCTTCCTTGAAGGCTTCCAGCTTGATTTGGAAGGTTCCTTGCACTAAATAGTGGTATGAACCTACATCTGCTCCTCTTCTTGACCTTGTGTTAAGTAGACTGCGTCTCCATTTTCTTCAGATTGAGGTGAAATCTATCTGATTTTTAGTGTGTCCTGGTGTCTGGTGAAATCCATGTTGCTCTGTGGATATCTTTGTGCTTGAACACACTGCCTCCAATCACCAAATCGTTGAATGCACAGAATTCTGCAAACAATCCCCCCTCCATTCTCGTTCATCACCTCACCGAGCGCTTCTCAACCCATGATTAGTTCTCTTCCTGTGTTGTCCGCTCCCAGTTTGGCATTCATGTCGCCCAATAGAATTTCGATATCGCCAACTGAGGCGGTGTCTTGTCCAGTGTTGATTGCAGTTGTGTGTAGAATTCCTCCTTCTTCTTTTGCTCTGCATTATTTGTAGGTGCATAGCGTAGCATCGTATGATTGTGACCTTCCTTCCTTTTGAGTTGAACCTTGCTGTCATGATCGTGGAGGAGATTGGTTCCCACTGCATGAAAGCCTTCGATGCTCTTGAGGACATCATGATAGCCACTCCCTCAGTGTGCTCGTGGTTGTCGTCTGAGTGACAATATCGGAGTAGATTATTGATTCTCCAGTTGACAGTTAGGAGAGTCCACTCCATTCCACATGCTTTCGCTAATTCCTAGCCCTTCAAAGCTATACCTTCTCATCTCTTTTTGCAATCTGGGCTGCCTTGCTAGGTTCAAACATCGTGAGGACATTCCATATCCCCACGTTTACTTTCGCTTTCATCGAGAGCAGACACATCGGCCAATTGGCTTCCCGAAGGCTTTCACCAACTGGCGTCATTTCGCCTCTCCGATTCCAGCGAGGAATAATTTTGTCATTATTTTTTATATTTCGTTTGTGCTTTGAATTTTCTTTAGCGGTTGGATTTGTTTTACGGGGTAGGGTTGCTAGCCCTATGTCCAACCTTCCCTGTATACCCGGGCTTAGGACTGGCTAGTAACTAGTGAACTAGTTAACCAGGCGAGGTTACATCATCAGAGCAAGCTACTAAATCACTCATGGAGAGATATTGACAGCTCACTTCATACTGAAGTTAGTGCTGATGATGTCGTCTAGCAGGACGATGAAAGCTTCACGATTGAACAACCCAGCTCAGAGAACACATTACAACCAAAAGATAAAATTCAATAGATAATTTATTTTACTTTGTACAGATCATCCAATAACATCTTGAACAAGAAATATCTGCCAATAGGATAGCACAAAGCGATAAAAACAATTTATGTACCCACGAAAGAACTTGACCTCAACTATTTCCCAGAAGTAAATTTTTGATAACATCAATCAGCACGGATTTGATCATACAGATCAAATACAGTACTCTTATGATGAGCTTATACACTTGTGTGACAGTGATGAATATGAATACGATGATAGGTCATTGGTTAACTTTTTAATGGTATCTGATTTCACTACATTTGATGCATATTGTATTGAAAACAATACAATATGGAATGAAACTGTCATTATTTCAGAGATTAAAGGTTATTAAGTTTACTAACAGAGAATGACTTTAGATTAGTTGGTTTCTCAACACTTATAAAACCAGCAACTTCCTTTGCATCTTGGATAATTATAGCCGTTGAGAGAACCAGTAGTTCCCTTCCAAATGTACTGTGACATGACTGATTAAAATATAATCTTCTGGAAATGATAGAAAATGATTTCACTGGTTCAGTTTACTGTTTTAAGACTGACTAAAATATAACATGCAGATATTAGCCAGGACAAGTTAAGACGGTTTGATGTCTTTCTTAATTGGTAGTAGTCTTTCATGAAGTAACTTTGTACTTTGGATTTAGTAATCGTGATTCCTTAAAAGTTCATAAACTCCCATAATAGAACTGCGATGGATGCTTATGAATAGTTCTGATGAACATTTATAAACTAGAAGGTATTTCTTCTAAGGTGTTAGTATTCACTTTGTCACCTAACAAAATCTTAAACTTGTTAATCGAAGAACAGCATTGTAAAGGTCATATTTTTAGTTTTTGGTTGATTTTTCATTGTGAATTTTCCGCCAAAAAGAACCTCAAAATTATCGCACCATGTATACATTTATAAAAGGCCACTTTTTATCGATTTTATGCAATAGACTAAACAAAACCTTGGAAAATTTCTAAAATCTTATTGATAGCAAAGCAATAAGATAAACGATCACACATCTTTATCGAAAATGTATATATATTTCCAAATTATTTATTCCTTACAGTTATTTATGGAAAACTCATATACGTGCAATAAGAGCACAAAATTGCTTCGTAGGGATACAGAAGTGTTAATATTTTTAGACGTTCCGAAATTCATATTCAAATGACAAAGCGATACTCATGCAGCAGGTTACGCAGTAGCAGTGGTTACGTTTTAGTTAAATGTCAGTGGACCAATTTTAGTTTCAGCTAGTACTGTCAATGGTCATAATATCTTGAATTTTATGTATTAGATAGCTCTGTCAGATAATTCACATGCAAATCTTTCAAGAATCGAGCTCCGTGTATATACCAGTGCCATTAAATATGAATATTAAAGAAAATATGGGTTGCCAATCAACTCCGAATATACAATACTGAAAATGGTACACAAAAATGCATAATTATATGGAAGAATAGCCATGTTGTGAGCCAGATCAATGTGGTCTGATGAACAGCTGCGAATAAACTATATGAATTCGGTTACTCTTGAGTCATCGATTTGTATGGTGAATATTCTATTTGAGTTCAAACACATATAAGTGATTTGATGGTAGGGTGTTCACTATAGTGGTTATTGGTTTTGATCTGTTTACTTACAAGTGAGATTGAAAATATCAAACAATAGTCACTTATGAATGGTTCTGATGAACATTTATAAACTAGAAGGTATTTCTTCTAAGGTGTTAGTATTCACTTTGTCACCTAACAAAATCTTAAACTTGTTAATCGAAGAACAGCATTGTAAAGGTAATATTTTAGTTTTTGGTTGATTTTTCATTGTGAATTTTCCGCCAAAAAGAACCTCAAAATTATCTCACCATGTATACATTTATAAAAGGCCACTTTTTATCGATTTTATGCAATAGACTAAACAAAACCTTGGAAAATTTCTAAAATCTTATTGACAGCAAAGCAATAAGATAAACGATCACACATCCTTATCGAAAATGTATATATATTTCCAAATTATTTATTTCTTACAGTTATTTATGGAAAACTCATATACGTGCAATAAGAGCACAAAAATTGCTTCATAGGGATACAGAAGTGTTAATATTTTTAGACGTTCCGAAATTCATATTCAAATGACAAAGCGATACTCATGCAGCAGGTTACGCAGTAGCAGTGGTTACGCTTTAGTTAAATGTCAGTGGACCAATTTTAGTTTCAGCTATTACTGTCAATATTCATAATATCTTGAACTTTAAGTATTAGATAGCTGTGTCAGATAATTCACATGCAAATCTTTGAAGAATCGAGCTCCGTGTATATACCAGTGCCATTAAATATGAATATTAAAGAAAACATGGGTTGCCAATCAACTCCGAATATACAATACTGAAAACGGTACACAAAAATGCATAATTATATGGAAGAATAGCCATGTTGTGAGCCAGATCAATGTGATCTGATGAACACCTGCGAATAAACTATATGAATTCGGTTACTCTTGAGTCATCGATTTGTATGGTGAATATTCTATTTGAGTTCAAACACATATAAGTGATTTGATGGTAGGGTGTTCACTATAGTGGTTATTGGTTTTGATCTGTTTACTTACAAGTGAGATTGAAAATATCAAACAATAGTCACTTATGAATGGTTCTGATGAACATTTATAAACTAGAAGGTATTTCTTCTAAGGTGTTAGTATTCACTTTGTCACCTAACAAAATCTTAAACTTGTTAATCGAAGAACAGCATTGTAAAGGTAATATTTTTAGTTTTTGGTTGATTTTTCATTGTGAATTTTCCGCCAAAAAGAACCTCAAAATTATCTCACCATGTATACATTTATAAAAGGCCACTTTTTATCGATTTTATGCAATAGACTAAACAAAACCTTGGAAAATTTCTAAAATCTTATTGACAGCAAAGCAATAAGATAAACGATCACACATCCTTATCGAAAATGTATATATATTTCCAAATTATTTATTTCTTACAGTTATTTATGGAAAACTCATATACGTGCAATAAGAGCACAAAAATTGCTTCATAGGGATACAGAAGTGTTAATATTTTTAGACGTTCCGAAATTCATATTCAAATGACAAAGCGATACTCATGCAGCAGGTTACGCAGTAGCAGTGGTTACGCTTTAGTTAAATGTCAGTGGACCAATTTTAGTTTCAGCTATTACTGTCAATATTCATAATATCTTGAACTTTAAGTATTAGATAGCTGTGTCAGATAATTCACATGCAAATCTTTGAAGAATCGAGCTCCGTGTATATACCAGTGCCATTAAATATGAATATTAAAGAAAACATGGGTTGCCAATCAACTCCGAATATACAATACTGAAAACGGTACACAAAAATGCATAATTATATGGAAGAATAGCCATGTTGTGAGCCAGATCAATGTGATCTGATGAACACCTGCGAATAAACTATATGAATTCGGTTACTCTTGAGTCATCGATTTGTATGGTGAATATTCTATTTGAGTTCAAACACATATAAGTGATTTGATGGTAGGGTGTTCACTATAGTGGTTATTGGTTTTGATCTGTTTACTTACAAGTGAGATTGAAAATATCAAACAATAGTCACTTATGAATGGTTCTGATGAACATTTATAAACTAGAAGGTATTTCTTCTAAGGTGTTAGTATTCACTTTGTCACCTAACAAAATCTTAAACTTGTTAATCGAAGAACAGCATTGTAAAGGTAATATTTTTAGTTTTTGGTTGATTTTTCATTGTGAATTTTCCGCCAAAAAGAACCTCAAAATTATCTCACCATGTATACATTTATAAAAGGCCACTTTTTATCGATTTTATGCAATAGACTAAACAAAACCTTGGAAAATTTCTAAAATCTTATTGACAGCAAAGCAATAAGATAAACGATCACACATCCTTATCGAAAATGTATATATATTTCCAAATTATTTATTTCTTACAGTTATTTATGGAAAACTCATATACGTGCAATAAGAGCACAAAAATTGCTTCATAGGGATACAGAAGTGTTAATATTTTTAGACGTTCCGAAATTCATATTCAAATGACAAAGCGATACTCATGCAGCAGGTTACGCAGTAGCAGTGGTTACGCTTTAGTTAAATGTCAGTGGACCAATTTTAGTTTCAGCTATTACTGTCAATATTCATAATATCTTGAACTTTAAGTATTAGATAGCTGTGTCAGATAATTCACATGCAAATCTTTGAAGAATCGAGCTCCGTGTATATACCAGTGCCATTAAATATGAATATTAAAGAAAACATGGGTTGCCAATCAACTCCGAATATACAATACTGAAAACGGTACACAAAAATGCATAATTATATGGAAGAATAGCCATGTTGTGAGCCAGATCAATGTGATCTGATGAACACCTGCGAATAAACTATATGAATTCGGTTACTCTTGAGTCATCGATTTGTATGGTGAATATTCTATTTGAGTTCAAACACATATAAGTGATTTGATGGTAGGGTGTTCACTATAGTGGTTATTGGTTTTGATCTGTTTACTTACAAGTGAGATTGAAAATATCAAACAATAGTCACTTATGAATAGTTCTGATGAACATTTATAAACTAGAAGGTATTTCTTCTAAGGTGTTAGTATTCACTTTGTCACCTAACAAAATCTTAAACTTGTTAATCGAAGAACAGCATTGTAAAGGTCATATTTTTAGTTTTTGGTTGATTTTTCATTGTGAATTTTCCGCCAAGAAGAACCTCAAAATTATCGCACCATGTATACATTTATAAAAGGCCACTTTTTATCGATTTTATGCAATAGACTAAACAAAACCTTGGAAAATTTCTAAAATCTTATTGATAGCAAAGCAATAAGATAAACGATCACACATCTTTATCGAAAATGTATATATATTTCCAAATTATTTATTCCTTACAGTTATTTATGGAAAACTCATATACGTGCAATAAGAGCACAAAATTGCTTCGTAGGGATACAGAAGTGTTAATATTTTTAGACGTTCCGAAATTCATATTCAAATGACAAAGCGATACTCATGCAGCAGGTTACGCAGTAGCAGTGGTTACGTTTTAGTTAAATGTCAGTGGACCAATTTTAGTTTCAGCTAGTACTGTCAATGGTCATAATATCTTGAATTTTATGTATTAGATAGCTCTGTCAGATAATTCACATGCAAATCTTTCAAGAATCGAGCTCCGTGTATATACCAGTGCCATTAAATATGAATATTAAAGAAAATATGGGTTGCCAATCAACTCCGAATATACAATACTGAAAATGGTACACAAAAATGCATAATTATATGGAAGAATAGCCATGTTGTGAGCCAGATCAATGTGGTCTGATGAACAGCTGCGAATAAACTATATGAATTCGGTTACTCTTGAGTCATCGATTTGTATGGTGAATATTCTATTGAGTTCAAACACATATAAGTGATTTGATGGTAGGGTGTTCACTATAGTGGTTATTGGTTTTGATCTGTTTACTTACAAGTGAGATTGAAAATATCAAACAATAGTCACTTATGAATTTAGCTTCATAATCATGCAAATTATAAAAGACAACCCTTCACCGACTGACATTCGTCAAAGAAGTGAATCGATTATGTATACACAATGAGAAATTTGTAAAATAGAATTATTTAACTAGAAAAAGGTCTTGAGAAGACAGCTAATTTCACATGAAAGAACTGCCATTAGATGTAAAGCATTTGAACTTGTGTCTTGAAGGCTATAAGAGGATTTTCAGTTATTGTAATAATAAGTCTTCTGAGATCTTTATGATTAGTTACAATCTCCATTTCCTGTCAGAATTTGTTACATTATAAGTTAATCTACCTGAAGTATACTATCTTAATAATATTCTAAAAATTGCTGACTTGAATAGCACAATTAATAGAAATTAGATAACTTATGTCTTCCAAATGATACCGCTTGCTTGAAAATGTTTAGTGGAAAGTTCACCAGTAAATGTTTCATTCAATCTGTAAGGCGGAATCAATGTAGGACAAATTAAAAGCATATTTAAAGAAGTTGTGGTGTCCAGGAAATGAAAAAGACCAAGTTTCAACAATAAGAAACTATATTACATGACTGAAAACACCTCTTGAGTAATAACCTCCATCTTTGGCTTAGAAGCTAAGTCCGTTTAATTTGGATCTTTTTAAGCAGTATTTTGTTGCCATTTGGAAGTCTATCTACTACATATAGCGTAAATCAGAAATTCTTATTCCTTTTTTGTTTTGAGTATTTGTCATTAACAAATAAGTTATTTCAATTGTTGATCTTAATTAGTTTCTTACTCATTGTTTCTTGGGCATGCTTTTGTGAGGTGCGAAAACTTGGTCTGATACGCTTCTGTGCCTAGTTATGTTTAGCTGTCTGTTTTCATTTGAACAGTGGAGTAAATCTCATCACCCAAAGACACGCTCATAACTGCAAAAACGCTGTCCAGTCTATGTTTCTATGTCTTATATTCATGCATTTTTTGTGACTATAGGTGAGTTAATTTTAACATTTATGACCTTAGTTAGAGAAAAGACCAAAATCGGGGGAACAGATAAAATGAACGTTGGAGTCATGAAGTGACTGAATAACAATAAGTTCTCTGTTAAACCTAAATGTACTAATATTTATCTTTATAGATTTATGGATGTCGATTTAAGACCAGACATGAATCATGGTAAAATATCCAGCCCATAATCTTTGGTTTGTTATAGTCTCCCTACTGATATCAAACCGCAGTAAAAACTAGCTTCAATTCTCGATTGTGTGAATGAGTTTTATTACTCTGACCTCTTATACTATGAACCAGAATATCCAGTGATCATATCAGATTATGAGAAATCATCTCAGAAAACATATATACATTGTCATTTTTTTTTCAAAATCATTTTTCTTCTGCTGCTTAAAATTTCCAACGAAACGACCACTTTTTATGACATCACATCAAGAGAGACGCATGTGGCATATTCTTTTCTATGCTCAGATAGACTTCGTTAATTATTATTTAGTGAGATCTGTTGCTGGATGTTTAATTGACAGTTCACATTCAACCAGTATTTTTTGGTGCTCTAATTGTTGCCGAAATAGTATTTGAATTCTGCGCTGAGCGGTTACAGATACTTAAAAACAACAATATTGAAAGTAGGACAGCCTTAAAATAGTGAACATTAGAACTTTATATTTAAAGTGTAAAACAATGATGAAAAAGTCAAAATTACTGAATCAAATGCCAAGTGGGTTACGCTTCAAGTAATTCCAGAATAATGTCTCTAATGCCTCTCATGTCAATCATGTGTTAACTTGTTCACGAGAGAAATGAAGGGTGAACTTGTCATACTTCCATTATCATAAAATAACTACTGTTTACAAATCCAAAATATTAATACATTTGTGTAGTGTTTACATGAGTTATTAGCATTGAAATAAGGTAAACTTATATGAATTCCTAAACATTCCGACTCCCCTTTATGTAAATACCTGGCGTTCCCAAGGTTATTCAACTTATTCATGTCAGTTTTTCATTTCTGTAAAATATGTTCATCCTTATGATAAATTTTTCTCAATGTTGAGATCTTATCACCTGACCGTTTTCTTAACAAGTCACATGGATTTATTACATACATATAAACGATACATTTCGTTCAATTTAAATTTAGTCTACCCATATAATAAAGTAATAAGAGCGGACTCCATAATGTTGGTCAGACTGATATTTCTCTACAGTACCCTGTCTTCATGCAACTCACATTTCTGTTCACCTTATTGTTGATAAGAACGAATTCAAGGTAGTCTTCGTCATACACTGGCATGGGTCTGAGAACCAAGCAGCAAAGCAGAAGATAGCTCTGTTTTTTTCTAGTTCAGGATACTACTGCAATCTTTGATGAGAATTCAGATGTAAGCAGTCAATCTCCGCAAACAGCCAATCAAATAATTCGACGAATCTCCCATTATACAAGAATGAACTAACTAAATCTCCTTTTGTTTATTATTGTGTACTTGTTACTTCTGAATCTTGTATTGTAAAAAGTGGATAAATGATTATAATTATCAGATGTAAAAAGTTAGAATTCTATCCTATTCAAATACTTTTTTATCCCATTGATTGCATCTCATTACTCAAATCCTTTATTTGTTCTCATTCTGAGATCTTTCAACCACTCATTTTATGTCCCGCATATCTATCCATCATATATATACATCGAAAACAAAATCGGTGATAAAAGTCAAATTGTCAACAATTACATCTGTCCGTAATAAATGATGGTTTCAATCTCAGTTTCATTTATGTCTTACTCTAGTCACAGTCTGTTGATATTCATAAATTTATAAGTGTAAAACCTGAGGAGAAACTCACTAAAACTGGTTGCTCATTCAAGTATTTCTTGTTTTAAACAATAAATAATTTAGATTGAATAATTAGAGGATTATCATTTAGGCTATCTCAGATAGCCGTAGCTTGGTAGACTAGTATTGATACTGAGTGGTGATTGAAGGTGAAATTGAAAATGTCACCACGTTCGGATTCGAACCAGCAACCATCAGGCTATCGGCCCTGTGCTCTATCAACTGAGCTACGAGGTCCAACTTCTGACCAGATTTTTATTTCACTTCAATCAGCAATGGTCAACAGTCAGACCTCGTAGCTCAGTTGGTAGAGCATTGGGCTAGAAACTCGGTGGTCGCTGGTTCCAAATCGGCCGCGGTCCGAACTTTTATTTAACCTTCAGTCATCAGTATCAATCAGAGGATTTTTACACCTATAGATATGTGTTTCTGATACTCAATGCAATGTTTAGACATTTTTAGTAATAATGGATACAAGTATTAAGGAAACACTAGAGGGTGTAATTCATAACAGTCTATAAGTGTAATTAGAGTGACGGCGGATATTAGTTAGCATTGGAATCCAGGACACACGTTTCGTCTTGTTTGGATGCACCTGTCTCCCAGTAAGTGATGTTGTAACTACTAAAAGCCTATATGTCAATAGAAACTGATTATTTCAGTCCAGTCAATGGCCAGAAATTTCAAACAATAACGGGAAATTTATAACTAAAGTTTGAATAAACTGCGTACTTCAGGTGATTAAATACCAACTAATACTTCGCAAAAGAGATTAAATGAATGTTGCACTGCATTAAAAATTTACCATTAAGATAATTAAAACACTTCATATAAGCAGAAACATGGAATAGACAGCTATTCATGGATTATGTTTAGTAATTATTCAACATACAAATATAAACCAGTTGTATGAAACATTGTACATCATGAAAGCTTTGTCAGTCTAGTCCTGGATTGCAAACTGGACTGATTCTTATTTTCTCGAGAAAAAAACAGTCAACTCATGCAGACAGAAGCACTTCACTCCTCTGCGTAGAGAAGCCGGTATGCTTCAGAGTCCTGTTGTTTCTCCTTTTCTTTTCTCTTGCTTTTTACACGACTTACCAACCTCAACTAAAGTCAAATTTATTTAGTACGCAGATGACCTAACAGCATCCTAACAGTATTATCTCTTCAGATTGTTCTCAGTTTCATAAATTCTTAAGCAAAATCGATCACTGATCTTCCTAACTTGCCTTACACTCAATCCCTTCACTTGTTGGATGATTAATTTTAGACATGAACAGGACCTTTGTAGATTGCTTCTTCTGATGTTTCTTAGTCCCCTGGTGTCTTACTGCTTTTCAGAACAATCCTTCGCTTGACCTTATACATGAAGAAACTCAGGCTGTACAGTATAACTCAGCCTACACTCTTACGTCTCATTAACTTCTTTGTCTTGCCTATACTTACTGTTCCCCTCTTTTCTTTCTTGAACTCCAGAACAAAAGGTACACTGTATTGCATAGGATTTTATAGGCTGTTAGTACAGTAAGTAGTATATCATTAAGCTTGCTGATAAATGCATTAATGGATTTGAATCTGAACTCTTGTAGACAGCTGTCTGCAAATAACTTATCTGTTGATAAGCGTCCTCTACATTTACACCTTTCTTCGTATCTGTCCTCTGTGGAAACAAGAAGGAGGTATATTAAACTTTACGTATGTACAACTACATGTTAAAAGTCAACCGTGCCTTATTTAGCTTGTGTACTGTGTGAAGAGCATCATGTTAGACATAGTCTTATCAATCAACTTTGCAATAGTGAACAGTTATCATGATCCTAAAGTCATCAAACCTTCTAGCAATCCTGTTATTGTTTATTATGCATTACAAACAGCACAACTGGTAATATATATTTTAAAAAATGTTATACAACGGGTAAGCTGATGCAACATCAATTGCTGAGAATTCTGTACTGTAAAGATAATTATAGCGTGCAATAAAGCAAGTACATTATGATACTACATCATACCCCAAAGAGTTTGCCTTCAGGTATATATATGTGTGTAATTACAATGATAATGAAAGTGTTAGCAATAAAAATTATTCCCAGTTTCAACGTAATCTTAGTAGCGCTTGCCTGTGTTTCACAGTTGTCACGCTCGATGATAACAAGTATGTTATTGTGTTGTTTCAACCACATTGTTTATAGATAAGTACATTTCACGGGGGTGTTTTTATCAAGAAAATGGATAAGTTAATATCAGCAGTTCCATTTACTTCGTCTTCTTTCATCACTATGAATTTCTAAATTATTGAAAGTACGATTATTACTCAGAAAGTCTGTTATGTAATCCCTATAGCTGTTGCTTTAGCTAGAAAATAAGTGAACTATGGTTTGAAGTTTTCAGCACCATAAATACTCTTATTTGGTTAGTACTATGAAAAAGCAACATATAGTGCTTCCCGGCTATTTTCGTAAAGTATCACAAAGTTTATTTAATTCGCTTGTGCTCCTTCTTTCACCTACTTCTGAATGACTTATGGATGAATCAAGTGTCAAATTGCTGAAAGTATCAACCGTTACTGCAGCATTGTTGGAAACAGCATAAATGTGAAAATGGAGATTATAAACATACTTCTAAACTATTAATGTTACAGTTTGTAGGCTTTAGTTGTTGATTAGACGAAATTCATCTGCCGCTTTGAGCATATGAGCTCCTGTGTAGATGCCAAAGCTTTATTAGTTCCGAATGAACCCATTAGATTGTAGCCATCCGCTTGATATTGATTCCATACGCTTCATGAACAGTATTTAATCAGATCCTAATAAGTACGGTGGTGGGTGAAGAACAAATATCTGTACTTTTACTCCTTTCAGTGTGTTACCAATAGCTTTTTGTCGAAGGTCTTTGATGACTCCCGGCCACACTTCATTCCTTCTGTATTATACTTCTTAAATACATTGCTAGTTTTCACCTATCACTTGACGATAACTTTGGTTTTGCAACTATTTACTTCGGTGATTTTATCTTGTGAATTTTCAGTAGATGATAATGAAACTGTATGACAGTTGGATTCAAACAAGATGGTTTACTAGAAATGACGTTTGAAGCTGATGAACTCAATCAGCTGAATAAATTGGATTTCTTTCATTTTGAGTGATTATATGTCTGTGCTAACTTGAAGAAGTTTATTTAACAATATAACCTAATTCTTTGGTTCTTCAGTCCGTTGATTGTGGGTCAATTTTGCATATGGCTGGCTTTTCCTCTTACTGTGTTTGTGTTCAATCTAATTAGAATTAAATGATATCTCATTAGAACCACGATAATTCCATAACGTTTTATTTTGTATTCAGTAGAATGCAGCGGGGCCTTACAGTACATTAGCGGACGATAATGTTGCGAAAAGCTGCTCATACTAGTAATATATTAATAGGTTCTACGACTTAAAAACTTGATTATTTAGAAAGCTCTCATGACGATTCGTAGATTTCGCCAGCCAGATCAGAGTTTGCTAAACACTGGACAACCATTTTGCTCCTTTAGAGCCAAGCTGACTAGTGGCGTACTCGGACAAATTCAGCCCAACTAACCGGCCGTTCGGTGTTGATACCACTCTCATCTAACTAACGAAACCTACAAATCACCTTGAACAGTTTCTAACTACTTAAGTTGATCAGTAGTAGCATCTTCTACTAGTTCATGACAATTTTTGTTTCAGTGATCACACCTTGTGATCTCAGCTGAGTTGTTTTCAGTGAAAACCTTTATGATATAACGATTGAGCAGTTGAAAAACTAATTATCTTTGAGAACTATCAAAGTGGACAGTGGAATTTTTGTGTTATTTGTGAAGTATTATTCGCTGTCATTCACGTAGCATAACGGTCCTGTCTTAACAAGTGGCAGTGGATATGATCACTGAAATCTGGCTGTCAGATTGAAGGTTAAATAACCACTAAGCTATGCCACACAACCTTTATTTCCTAAAAAGACTTTTCAAAATCTAGATGGTAATCTCCTTTGTTGATTTTCTTGTTGAACAATTCACGATATCAAACAGTATTGTTTTGTGAACACCGTTTCAGTATGCAACATATCCACTAGACAAAGAAGCACAGAATTCTACATTATCAAAGTGTTGGAGTTCTACATTGGATCCAGTTGTTTGTGACACAAATTAATCTTGTTTAAAGTGTAGTTTTGTTAGTAGATAATTTTTTAGTTTTGGTTGAATTTTGATGAATAATCCAGTCAGAAATTTATGATTCAATAAAAGGTTTATCAAAGAAGCTAATACATGACAGACAGATCCTACCCAGTACGCTGAAAACTTTGAACACAGTAGCCGAGTGTAGTTTAGTATAGCTGCACATCATGGAAAATTTTCTACTTAGTCCTCTCCTTAATATTGGTTGCAGATTGTCTTTCACAATACATGTCAAGAGAAATGGGATCTGTTGGAATGCATACACCGAGAACTACTTATCTATAAGTGTTAACCAATCTTGGTTATGGCACCAAAGTTTATATCTGTCAAGCAGTCATTACACAAAGCTAATTTATTAGGATCTGCAGTTGATTATCTGAAGGCACTTGCTTTATATTTCATAGTGATCCACACTTCCGTTTATTTCAAATGAGAGCATCTTTGATACTCCTATAGATGAATTTGCCGTTTGTAAATTCTTGTAACAGAACCCAAGCTTATAACTCATCTTAAGAATTATGCATCCTCAAGTTAACAACTTTTCTATAAACTACTCAAATGAATCAACATCTAATGGTATAAACTGACTTCCTTTGAGATAGAGTTCCCTAAGATCTGATAGCACGGCCAGACGTGACATGACGTGAGGAATGTGCACTTGGTTGATTCTAGTAATGGGAGAGAGAGAAACAGACACAAACATTAGTGAAAACTGGAATCTAGTAAATAAATAATTTATTAATTTTATTCGGTATCATGCATAACATACTTGCAGACCGGTTGAACAAACACTAGTGATTTATAATAACATGAATCTTCTTCAGAAACAATTTGTAATATATTTTTGAGATGAATGGGGATTTTAATTTAGAAGTAGTAATCATCATAGACTGACACCAGTTGGGGAACCACTGAAAATCTGGGAGCACTAGACAGCTGTTTCGTCCTAGTATGGGACTCCTCAGCAGTACGGGTAGGTGCTCCAGATTTTCAATAGTTCCCCAACTGATATCGCTCCATGATGAATACTACTTCTAAATTAAAATCCCTATTCACCTCAAAAACACATTATTGTATAGTGCTCATTAGTGACTTGCTTCCGGATGGATATCACGAAGCTCTAATGAGAAGTCGTGACCGTGGGGTCAACCAGTCGGAAGTGAAGTTGATGCTAACTGATGACCTTGGGTGATGGTCGTGCTTTATCGTGAATTGACATGAGTTTGAAATTGTGAGCCATTGAAAACCGACCCAGTGGCTGAATGGTTAACGCGTTCGCCGTGAAACCTGAAGGTCCTGAGTTCGATTCCTAACCGGGCTGTTGGTGCTTACTGCTGAGAAGTCCCATGCTGGACGAAACAGCTATCCAGTGCTCCCAGATCTTAAGTGGTTTCCCAACTGACATCAGTCCATGATGACTACTACTTTTAAATTTGTAATATCACATTTATTGTAGGCTAGCCATTTAAAAAAATCACTAATCTGGTTTATAACTCTGGAGGAAGATAGTTTTAAAAATTATTAGCAAAGAAAAGTCTTTACTTTGAAAAAGTTAATAATGCTTATAAGATGGATAAATCGTTAACTTGTATACATAATGTCAAGTCATTTCGAACTTTCACAAATGGCCAACTTCGATCTTTCATATAACAAGTCACAGGCTTTAATTACTGAAGTGACCAGTTGTAAGTTACTGATAGAGTAGGATGAGATACGAGAATGCCACTAACGCAATCAGATATTCGGACTGGAAACGAAAAGCGACTATTATTCCTCAGAACTTTATACCTCAATGAGATGCGAAAATCAGAAGATAAAGACTGGGTTGTGGCTGTAGAGAAGATAACCTCATTCGACACAAAAAACACGTTATTGGTATTCAGTTCTTCCTCAGAAAAGGAAGCTACTAGGTAAGAAGTTGGATACTTGTTTTCATTAGTCAGCTGAAGGGAAAAATTGTCCAATAAGGTTTTCTTTGCTTACACCGTAACATAAAACCAAGGTCGAAGTCCAAAACTTCTACCTTGATAGCTGACGACACAGAATACTGATTTTGATTGAGGCTGCTTCCTACCAATTATATACACACTCATATACATATATATTACCAATTTTTAACGATTAAGTTTTAGTCAACCCACTCAATGAAGTGGTCGGAATAAACATTGTCCTACAGCCTGTTATTCTCATTTAAATAGCATATCTGTTCATCGTGAGTGTCAAGCACTGGTAAAGTACAATTACATTTAGAATTTTTATTTCATACAACTGCATTTTTGCCGAAACACGACTAGTAGTGTTAATTTTCATTTTTTTCTTCCTATATAGTTCTGTAGAAGGGACTTTTATGAATATCAGATTTAAATACAAAATGGCAGCGATACTCAAGAATCGGCGATGTAAAGCACTGAAAAATGCATTTTTTGCCGCCAAACTTTGAACTGTTTTAGCCGGTCAACAGCTGATTCCAGAGTAGGTAAAGGATAAACCACAGTCTTGGACTACCTTTGTGTGTGTCTTCCGATGCGCCTGCTATCCTGACTCTTGTTACAAAGACCGCATGGAACCTGTCCTATCCAAGCATATATCCGAAAACCATCTTGAATGCATTTCTAAAGGAGAGTACAACTCGATTAAGAGCTCGATTTTTGAACATCTAATTTACTCAGGTTACTGTGCTCCATCAGAATCTTCCTCCAAGTCATTTATGAATTCAAATCGTCCACTCTGAAGAGAATGCTGATTCACCATCTGAACACAGTTGAAGTCTTAGCATTACATCGGTCCAAGCTTGATATCTGCATTTAGTAGAGTTGCGTCCAACCTCTAATTTAACCTTCATTATAATCACAAAATACTTTATTTATTTACTATTTGTTTGTCTTATGTAGTCGTACAAAAAGTTTTCGATGACCTTGCACTGATCTTCTAACCGTGATCACCTTATGACCCTCTTGACAATTTTGATGACCTTACTCTGACCTATTTGCTACTGATTGACACATATTTCTGTTGCAATTATGCATACAAATGTACAACTTCTGAAAATGATTCTTTTTAAAAATTTTGTTTACTGTATTCTACTTTTTTCCTAGTTATTTGAAGGTGTAGTCAAATAGTAGTATATTTCATATACTTCAGGTCGAACAATTCTATGTTACCGTTTCTCCTGGAGCATTTTATATGCTTCCTATTTCATTATTAAAACATTTAGTAATTGATGCCTAAAACTTTAGTAGTGGTTGGAAAAATATGTATTTACGCATAATATTCTATGAATTCTTCATCAAACGTCTCGTGTGGTTTACTGGGACACAATATCTCAGATTGTGAAACCAATTTCATGCAGCCAAATCGCAGTTCATCAAGAGAACTTTATTGCATTCCTCTGCTTTTCGCTCTTATTTGATATGAACTAACGAACAAGTTCTTTTAATTTTTTATTTTGTCACTGGATCGTTACCATAGACTCTACCAAAATTGGGATGGATAACTATCCAAGTTATTTGTTAATATTAAGATAGCATTCATTACGGACTGATGTCAGTTGGATAACTGATGAACACTTGAGGGGGCTGGACAGCTGTTTCACCCTAGTAAGGGATTCCCTAGCAGTACTCATTAGTGGCCCCACCAAGGGTCGAACCCAGAAGCTTGAGATCCCGTGACTATTATATGCTCTCACATTTTCCCATGGTTCTCCAAATGGTGTCACCTCTTGAAGAATACTAAATGGAAATCGCTAAGATTCCCACGTACCTACAACCTGAATTATTTGTTAGTAGTTACAATGTGACAACAGTTTTATTGATGTCATGCACTTTTTTTCACATGCATAAGACATATGTGATTTTGTAACGAAAAATTGCCTGTCGCCTTAACTTATAAAAACAAAAAGCAATTCACTAGAACAAATGATCTGAAATCACGGAAGAATTTAAGCCTTGCCTGAAACTCTGCTTAAATGTGCAATCTAAAAGAGAAGCAGTTAATGTTACATGTCATTTCAAAACATCAGAAACTAATATCATCTTGGATATGAAAATTATGCACCGAAGATAGTAACATAAATTATTCATTTGGGATAGAATTTAATAAAAACTTGCTAACTGACTGAATTCAACAGGGAATTAGGTGTGGTACCCAAGATATGTATTCCTTCCTCTACGTGAAAACTGTTGATTTTGATATGCCTAGATTGAAGTACATTGATAGTTTTCAATTTTGCAGTCAAATCTTAAAAAATGGTAGACGGTTGTTCAAGGACAGAAAAAGATGCGATAATTCTCTTTTGTTCAACAAGGTGTAAGATTTTAAAATTTCTAGTTATTAACCCATCGGATGTAAGTGATCGGATTCCACTGCTGTACACACTATTTTTTGATACTTGTGATTCGGACGTTACTATATGAGGCAAAATGTTTCGACCTTTATTAGCAGATAGGATTTTATGAGGATGTCTTGACACTGCTAAATATTCCTGATGTTATATTCATCTTTGTGACTTGCAGTGGAGTCCAGGTCGCACTTTTCGTCCTATATGGACTCATCAGCTTGATGTATCTGCCTCCCAGTGAGTGATGTTGTTCCTACCGGAATTCGGACTTGGACTCATTACTACAACTAAAAGCGCAGGTAACATCGGGGCATCCACACAAGAGTCCGTATGCAAACAGAAACCGATCATTTCGGTCAATCAACGATAGCACAATACAAGCAATAATACTAAAACTATACCCATCACACAAGAAGTGGCTATCGTGACTCGGTGGTGTAGTAGATAACGCTGTGGTGTTTGAAGCGATCGGTGCTGAGTTGGAATCCTGGTGGGAACAACATCACTCACTGGAAGGCAGATTCATCCAGCTAACGAGTCCCAAGTAGGACGAAATGTACATGCTGAATTCCACTTCTAGGCACTATCCATCATTACTACAATCATATTTGCATTCTAAAATTTAAAGTTTTTAGAGTTTAGGGACTTAGTACTCTTCAAAAACGTTTAACAACCTGAGTTGAATAATTAATTTAACAGTTTCTAATATTATCAACAAACCAATCGGCTTTTTCTCACAAAAGCCACTGGAAAGCATGAAATAGAGTCATAGCTGTGGTGGGACTTGAAGAATTAGTCTGTAGGTAGAAAATGCGATGACTGAATAGCAGTCAGTTAGTTGTCATATGGAATGATTAGTAAGTTAAATGTAGCTTTTTGTAATTTTAACGTAACTTCAGTTTTTGTTTGAATTCGCATGCCATCATGATACAGGCAAACCTGTTAGTCATCCGTATATCATCAGTCTTTCTTTGAAATATTCAAACTGAACGTTAGTTGTTCTTCTGTCAGGACTCCTTATGACCAGGATAAAATGTTAAAAACTCTACCTATGTATTATCCTTGTCAATATCAGTTTCATAATCATCACTGACTGACATCAATCAGAGAACCATTAGAAACGGGAGAGCACTAACACCTGTTTCGTCCTAGAGTGCAGCTCCTCGGCAGTCCGTTCACATGACACTGCTGACGAACACATTAACAGTGAGCCACTAGGTCAGGATCCAGTGGTTCACATTCTCCTAGTTCCGTCAGTTTGCGATATAGTATGACCTTAATAATGTGTTGACCTTCACGTTTCGGATAAAGTAAATATTGACTATTATCAGCCATCAGATTTCTGCCGTTTTCGTTCATAAATAATTGCCCGTCATTTGATCATTATTACATTCATTCCGCAATATCAATCTGCAGGTCATTTCCGTTTGAACTCTGAAAATATCAATCATCATGAAGACGTTGTATACAAGCCTATTGCACAATGAAATAATAGACGTTATTTTTTTATCAAAGGTAGTACATCTCAAAAGTACTTCCTTTAAAATTCACACAAGTCAGACTGCATCTGAAGTAGTTTTTATTTAACGCTCTGAGCGATATTTGTGTCATTTTTCAAATTTTTTCAATTTTATCTGATGATTCATCATACAGTTAGGTTGGCGATGGCTGACAGTGGAATCGAAGGGCATATTTTCTTCTATTTGGGACTTGTGAACTGGGCATACTTGCACCCCAGTGAGTGGTGGTGTTCTCAGTGAGACTTGAACCCAATACTGATAGGTTCAAACACCAAAGTGTTAACCAATATACCAAGGCTAGGCGATTCAATCCAGATAACACTTTGACATTTGAAACAACGGACGCTACGTTCGAGTATCAACGGGAAGATCGTCACTCATACTAGGGTGCAGGTATATCTTGTTGATGAGTCCCAACTTGGATGAAACATGCATCCTGGATTCGACTGATAGACACTATGAAGAGAATAACTACATAATATGTCCATTACAGCCTACATTTTAATATTTCTGACCACTTTATGTGGTTGATTTTAACTTGTGTCAGTTCCGTAATAAGCAAATGCACGTGAGAAAAACTGCATAACTGTTAGACCATATCCAGTGTCAAATTTCTCGAATTATCATTCAACAGGATAGTGAAAACTTGTTATCATTCAAGTTAAGTTTTTTGTCTTAAACTATTTCGATTATTTTCTATGCTACGGCTTATTGTTTTGATTTTCGTAATATCCCTTATAGTTTTTTAACTGTCGCCTCAGTGTAATGGTGTAGGAACTATGAAGTGAGAATATGTTTTCATTTTGGAGCAGTACACAATAACAGCCAGTGTATGTTGTTGACGGGACTTCCTAAATATTGAATCAGACATAACTGATGTTACCTTAAACTTTGGTATGATGTAATTGTGTCTTGTAATTTGAATCTCATGACGGTAAAAATATTTAGAAAATCTGTAATCGTAACTATTGTTTCTTTTGACTTTGTTTTTGGTGATTATTTGTCATATAAGAGTATATGAGTAACTCAGAGGAGTAGTTGAAGACCAATCATAGTAATCAGCAGGGCATTTGTGCAAGGTCAAGTGATTCGTAGAGTGGATGGTTACTTTATATTTTTGTTGCGATTGTTGTCTTTGACAGTTTACCTGGAATGATTCAAGTCACTTTTGACCAGCCTGAAAAGTGGTCACAGTTTCAAGTAAACTATTATTGCCAATACTCAGAACAAAGCTTGTAAGGTTATAAACTCATAATTAAGGCTGAACTGGTTTGAGATTCTTTAGTTGTTTTCTTAGGAGAGAAAGATGGAGAATTAATCATTTTACAAGTACAAATGCTTTGATGTCATCAATTATATTTAAATATACTTTTATGAAATACTTTACACTTTATGTTGAGATATAGAGCGGATGAAGTGAAACGTGTATTAAGACACTATAAATAAATAAATTCGATAGTTTACCTGAGTCCAATTTACATAACGTGGCTATTTTCACTCATTTAATTCGAGCCAAATAACAGATAACGTATAGGAAGCTTTGCTTATACCTTACGGTGGTTACTGACTGATATTAAGACGTGTACGCCCTCTTATTCGCTACTCGTTAGCTGTACTTACCGGTATAACAAACTACTCTGTAGACGTAAGATGATTTTAAACATATTTATGCTATCAAACTCATGTGAAGCTCAATATTTAGAAGTATCTATTGAATTCATTATCCGCTAACAACCAACTGAAATTCATCATTTCAGAAATAAACCAATCATTTAAGAATGGGCAAATTTGACATAGTAATTCTAGCATTTGATTGGTCCTCTAGGCTACAATTTATATTTATAATAAAATAAGCGTCTTTCCATTTAATTGTGGTCTCAAAGTAGGGGAATTTAAATTATTTTCTGTTGACTGAACACAGTAATTGTTGTTAGCAGTTTTAAAAGACAGCAACTTTCGACAATTCCTGCAAAACTTTATTGATGAGGGAATGTATTTTTCACAATTTTATGGCAAAATATCTTTTTAGTCAATTTCAATTTTTTGAACATTTAACGCTTATTTTAGAAATTGAAAATTTCACAACTACGAACAAATCAAGACTAATTGTTCTGTTAATCAAATTTATAATATCACTTAAAATGCTCTACACAACCTCTCTAATGAAGTTTATACCACAGACACCGAATAAAGTGGAAAATGATAAATTTATATTTTCTTCTACACCAGAAATATCACGTGAAACAAATCGTAGTCGTGACTTTTTCGGTTTAGTGAAAAAACGTTCAGCTCAAGAAAAAGATGTTTGTGCCCGTCACAAACTGTATCATCATAATCCACGATGTCATCATCATCAATGTTATGAACAACAGAATGGTAACGAATATCACAGTCGTCTGTATAAAGAATGTTATCCTGGTTGCGGATTCCTTAGAGGAAGTACATCTAAGTCTTCCTCAGTCATCAGAAAAACCATGAGTAAACAACTTTCCTTACCAGTTGAAAGTGCAGTTCGAGACAAATCTCCCTATTCTTCTAATAGGAGCATACAAACAAGATCTTACTTGGGTGAGGATTTTAACGTTCAATCCAACTTATATAGTGAAGCAACACACTCAAATATTAACATACATGAATCAAACAAAAGTACTACAAGGCCTGCATCTTGGTTTGTACCTGAGTATTCATCAGATTCTCATTCAGAACTAAAAGGTGTATTACAAAGACCATTAAGTCATGCAAAAACTATTGGAGACATTGATATGGATCCTGCTTCAGATGTACAATGTTCACCGAGTCCTATTCCACTGGGAAGCTCAAAGAGGAAATATTTTGATGAGGAGGATATGAGTAACTTATTCGGTGACGTGAGTAAAGATACTTTTAAAGACCGATTACTTTATTTTCCTACAATAGGCAATAGAATGTTGTTGAAAAACCCTTCAAAGCTCCTTCTTTATCCAAATATAGATCAAACAAATGAGATGGCAAAGTATAACAGTACTGGTGGGATTGATGCTAAAAGTGTAATGCCTAAGAAAGAACTGAAGTTTGCTGTGCCTCAATTTCTAATGCCTATTCTCTGCCGTCGTTCGTCATCACAGATAGTAAGTGTGAGAAAGCTACCTGATAGGACATTTAACCTTGAAAATAAACTACCGAAAAGAAGAAAAACTATTAAAGAACGTTTTCAACGATTACAAAGTGATCTTGACAGCGGCAGATTTTGGTATAAACTAAACAGACGCCACACAGGTAAAGAGAGTAAACCTTTTTCAACGGGAAGATCTCGATCAAGTATCCTTATATCAGTGCATGATCGAGATACTGGGGACTCTAACTCACGATCCAGTAATACATCTTGTGATGACTGCCGAAGAGTTACCATCAACGTGAGTGGTCTGAAGTTTGAAACATGGCTCACTGTACTTGAACGTCATCCAACAACACTACTGGGGGATTATAACAAAAGAAAACCATTTTATGATGAGTATCGTAAGGAATACTTTTTTGATAGACATAGACCAAGTTTTGAAGCTATCTTCAACTATTATCAATATGGTGGTCGTTTGAAACGTCCAGCTACAGTGTCTGATGATGTGTTTCTTACAGAGTTGGAATTCTTTCAGATAGAATCTGAAGCATTAGATATATATAAAAAAAATGAAGGTTATGTACCAGATATTATAATTTTACCAGAGAACCATTTTAAACGGAAGTTGTGGATGTTATTTGAATATCCAGAGACATCAGTATTGGCTTTCACCTTCTCGATTGCATCAGTCATTTTCACTGTGATTTCAATTATATTGTTTTGTATAGAAACATTGCCTGTATATGCTCAAACACATTGTGAACCTGGAGCTAAACCAAATTTTCGTGATCCATTTTTTATCATTGAAACATTATGCACATTCTGGTTTACATTGGAAATTTTTGTACGTTTTATTAGTTGTCCAAGTAAGAAAGTATTTATAAAAGATATTAAAAATTTAATTGATTTAGCCGCTATTGTACCATACTATATAACATTATTCAATGTTTTAATATCATTCAGTTGTGAAGGTGCAAAAAATAGTGCCAGCTTAGCATTTTTACGTGTTATACGATTGATAAGAGTATTTAAACTAACAAAACATTCATCTGGATTACAAGTACTTGTTTTAACATTTAAAGAAAGTATAGAAGGTTTAAGTTTATTTCTTGTTGCTTTTATTGTTTGTATATTAGTTTTTTCAAGTACAATCTATTATGTTGAGATTGATAGAAAAGGTTCACAAATTGAAAGTATACCAGATGCATTTTGGTGGGCTGTAATTACAATGTGTACTGTTGGTTATGGAGATAAAGTACCAAAAGGGCCATTAGGTAAAGTGGTTGGAAGTGTTTGTGCTGTTGCTGGAGTACTTACACTTGCTATACCAGTACCTATTATTACAGAAAATTTCAATAAATTTTATGCACATAAAACTGGTCGAGGAAGAAGATAACATACTTCAGTATAATCACTTTTATTTCTCATTTTATTCACTTTATTCATCTAGAAGTGTATACATTTAACAAGATTTCTTTGAAATTTATGAATTTATTCACCATATTCATTATCAATCTTTTATACTGGGGTCATTAACTTTCATTGTTACTTGAGTCCATGAAAGAAGACATAACTTTGTCGACAAAGACATTCTAATCATTACTTCAATTACAATATATTTCAAAATGTTGTCATAGCAAAGTATATAAACTGTGAGTCAGTGCTTTTTATCCATAGAAATCAGAAAATTACCTTATCATTTTATTCTCATAATAGTAATCTCATTCGTTTTTATTTATAAATAATAAATATTATTGCTCAGTTTAGATTACTGATTGTTGAAATTTTTATGAAGAGAAATAGATCTTCAAGTTTTGTATTTTATTTCCTATTTCCTACATTTCAGTTCAGTGTCTAGCAATGTAACATTGAACAGTTTTCCTACACTTTAAAACATATTTTGTATATTTTTGACAAAAGTCCTCTTTGTGATCTTCTATGTGATACATACATATGCATCAAAAGGCATACAGGATGTAGTATATAGTACAAATAATATTGATCAAGTAGATTTACTATGAATTACTGTGAAAATATTACATATTTTTATACATTTAAAAAAGTCTGTAGTAGACCATTTTATGTAAACAAGTATATTTTATAGTATGATATTTTATAAATGATGCCACACATAAATTTTCTTGATATTAACGTTCTTGATTTCCTCTTAAAATAGCGTATCTGGCAGCGTTCAGCTGAATATGAAACAGTTTTTAGGGTTTGTCTAAGACAACTGCAAAAGGATTTCTATCACATAAGAAGGAGAGATGAGCTTTTACCAGAAATAAAAAAGAGATGTAGACTAATTTAGATGTTTTACTAATTCTTAAGAACTACTATTACAGATGTCATGGAAGTGCTTTAGAGTTTGTCTTAAAACCTGAAAGTACACGAAATTTGCTTTCCCTACTGAAATAGTAGGCGATTTGTTAATGCTTTTGACTATAGTGTGCAATAATATTGCCCAAATCCGTATAACGGGCTCTGACTTCTTGAATCCTATTGAAATCAATCACTTTTGTGCAAAGTTTCGAGAGAAAGCACATGAATCTAATTGTAAATATTAGAATAGTCGAAGAGGTAGAAAGGCCTAGAAATAGTCAAAGTCACTGTAAATACATGCAAACCGGTGTATTTTCTACATAGTTTGATCTTTTAGTGCACTTTCAGTTATGTTACTGTCTTATCTATTTTTCCGGAAACTGACTTAACATTACGAATGAAATCGGAAGGATGTTGTTCAACCGTCTACTCACATACACCTACTGACCAGACTACATTACTTACAAGTTTGTATTAGGATCAACAGTCATTTGTTCAATCAGAACAAGATATTAGTGTGAAAGATATTTTTTCATATTCGAAAATCATTTCACTAATCATTTTCACTTAACATAGTTTAAATACTATACACGAAGTCATTTTGGGCTATTTTAAATTGTATCTTGCTAAAATTTTATTCCTTCACAATGAGTATTATCAAAAATTACTCAATCTCAAGGTTTGATCGGGTGAATACCAGTTGTAACATCCAAGCAGACACAATTAACACTTTCAGACATTACTGCAAAACACTAAGTATGGTGAAAATATCTCTTGCCTCCATTACGGCGTTCGTCTAAGAAGTTCCAATGAATAGTATAACTTGGATAATGTAATTAGAAGACATAGATTATCTGAAGATATGATGTATTAGCGCTATACATTTCGAGCAGTCTGATCACACATTTACTTGTCAAGGCATATATATGAAACTGGAAGTGGGAGAAGGATATATATGACATAATAGGAACAATAATAAGAAAGATAATGAGAGGAATAAAAGATAAGACTTGAAGACAATCTTGGTAATACGATAAAATAAGCATTATCAAGGTAGGCTTAATGTAAGGACAAACTGTTTTTGCACACACAATGGGGGTTAAATTTATTTATGGCTAGCACCTCAACAAACTTAAATATACGCCCCTGACAGTTTCTGTACAAAATTGTAAAGGCTGTTTTGATATCAATTGTGTGACTCTTATCAATGATATGTTTCGCAATGGATGATGATGGTTGTCTGCCATCTGCACTTATCAATGTTTGTGAATCCAATTGCTTTCATAGCCATTTTGGAACGTGTTCCCCTACCCTCAAGTGCATATCACAATTAGTCCTCCCTATGTATTTTGTCCACCCGCACATGTAAATTTATGAACGCAGTGGGATGTGACAGAATCGTTTATACAGTGTTGAGGTCTAGGTTGTAGCAGGTGTTTGGTCTTCTCAACTATGATAAGCTTAGCTGCATAGTACGTTTTGCTAACAGCAGACCTCAACCTTCGTTTTAATATCATGCTGTTAGGTTCTCCACTGTATGGTAATGCGATGTAAACGCATTTGATTTTTGCAGCGGTTTATGAACTTCAATGGATATCCATTTTCCACTAATGTTTCCTTTAGTATTTTGATATCATCATGCATTGAGTCCCCCATACAATTACATTATCCAAATTCATAAAAGGGACTAATTGTTTCAAATAGTATAACTGTTTGATCAGCAGACGTCTTTTAAGTGTTTCTCTGTTTTAGGTCAAATGCTTTCATATCTTGTATTCTAGAGCAAAATATATGATTGAATTTTTGTAATACACGTCATAGATACTTATTTAACATATTTCAATGGTTATCATAAATGGAATGGAGGTAAGTGCTCCTATTTGTTTTAGTTTACCACTTTGCTAACGACTGCCTAATTCCAGGATGTATGAATGATGGGAAGTATCACTGAAATTACTGAAAACTGATTCAGAACATACTCGCTGACTTCATATTAAACATGGTAAATATTATCCTTCATTTATGCTTATACCTGTTTTAGTTAACAGTGCAGTGTACGAAACCTTTTCTCACATACTTCGAATATGCCACATCAAAATTCTTTCATGATGGAAAAGAAACATCAATTTTATGATTGTGGAATGAATGTTGTGGATTATGCGATTAAACTAATTGAGGCTAAACAATACACAAGTGGTTCGACATGTTGTAATCCAAGTGAACGGAATTTAGACTGTACTTGGAATCTCACGGAACAGTTTTTGTGTGTTTAATAATGTGGACTTATGTCACTAGAAGAAATGTTGAAAACTTGAGAGTATTGTATACTAGTTTATTGTTTACCGAAGATTATTCAACATATTGAAACCACAATCTTTTGAGAGATCAAATTGAGGAGCATCATTTTAAGTGACCAACAAGTTCATATTAACGACATGAGTTGATGTTGTATATTTCAAAGTTTTCTGCCTGCGTCAATTTAAGACATATCGAGGTTGCTAACCAGTGTTAAAAGTGGATGTTCAGTCCTAAACCTGATCTGATGAAATTATCTTTGTATTCGTTTGATTTTATTGTGTACTTCATTCGTTTTTTTTGAGGCTGACCGCAACCTGAGTGACGTCATTTGAGTATGACGCCTGGAAATGACAGCTATGGGTTTTGAAAGGCAATAGTTTTCGTACACAATTGCTGGCAGGTAAAGAACTTAGATTATCAAACTTTCCTACAGCCAACCTAAAGTAATATCAGCCGTAGTCCTAACTTAGTATAATAACTAGCGTTCAACGCATACATTTACTACTTTAACCGTTGAATGTCATCTTGGTCAAATAAGTCAAGTTTTGAATTTATTAGGCTAAAGACGTTACTTCTATCAGCTTTCAATGGACATAAAAAATGGATATAGTCCTTGTGTGGTGTTGTGATAAATAATGGACTCTACATCGAGTGTTTTTGTCGAATCGTAATTCTCCATTTATTTGTCTTAAAAGATGTGGTTTCATACAGAGAGGATATGTGAGAACTAAATGGAGAATGGACGTTAGTTAATACAAGCCATCAACCTACGCGCAAGTGGATTAAACAAAACTCTAAAAAACCATCAATGTGTCAATTTAGAAATTTGTGGGGCGCATTGACTTCAGGGTGGTACTTATTATGGGCTGACATGAGTCAAAAAAATATTGAAAACCTGGGCTCATTCAACAGTTGTTTGTCCTACTGATGGATCTAACCAAGTAACTTTTACGATGACGCTGAGATTTTTTCCTCAGCCACTGGGTTCATATAGTCTATACTCTCCTACCTTTAGCAGTTTACGATATGGGAAAATGTGAACGATTGGATTCCAACTGAGTGGCTGAGGGGTAATTTACTGGTCACGAAACCCAGAATTGCCAACTTCTATCCCCTAAAAGGTCATTACTGCATACCAGTTAACAGGTCGACACCAGGATGAGATAGGTGTTCAAGCCCTTCAGGCTTTAAGTGGTTCTCCAAATGGTGTCAATCTGTGATGAAAACCACAATGAAATTTAATTTGTATGTCAGCTTAATTAAAACTCACTTGACAGAATAGCTTCCTAGTTTTCAAAAGATCAGATTAGGAGTAAAATACTACTGATATGATGCTTGCAGCAGCTTGATATTTAGTTTATTTAGTAATATAAAAACTCAGTCAACTGACTGTAATCTTAGATTAAATTTTAAAAGAAGCTTTCAAAAAAGGAATGTAACATGTTTGCATTACAGATAGCCTACATCTCGTGAATTAATACACGTACATTCTGTGGATGAAAATCACAATAAAGAAAATTTAGCCTTAGGGTAACCAACATGAAATTTTTCCCTTTATTGGCAAATTAAAATTGTTTTAAATAAAAATCAGGTTAAAATGTTTCATCGTCATGCTTCATCAAGTATATCGATTACTTCATAGCTCGCTGACCGCAACAATCTTGAATTATTTATCTGCTTTTCATCTCGTCTGTTATTATACAATATTATAACGGGTGTGCTTGTAAAACATTTTTCATAATATTCTATTATGTGAACTTAAATAGAAATGATATTCTAAAAATTTTAGAATTCCTTTTTCGAATAATTTCAATTTTATCTCATTGAATAGTTCAACCTCATATTTAATCAAATTTATTTTCTTTTAAATATATAGGACAGTGTCTTTTTTCTTCGATTCATTGGTTACTTTATTTATCCGATGACCTTATACAAGAAATTTACCTCGAAATAGTAGTTCTATAAGCATATTTGATAAAGTCTTATCTATTTCATAAAAAGAAATTAAAACTGGGATATTGAAAATAATTTCAATGGCCTGTGAAAATAGTCCTGGACACTGTCAACATGAATTGAATTCAGGAAGCTGTATAATATTTGTCAACAAAATGTCAAATTAGGTTATACATCTTTCAGCAGAACAAAACAAACTATGTTGATTTGATGTCTTTACACAAAACATTGAGAATATTATTGTGAAAAACAGGAAAATGTTTATCTGATTAGTGAATTCCCCTCCCCCTAAGTGATTTGAAAAACCATCTTTGTCTACAGTTGATTCTATCATGTAAAAACATTCTAACAAAGCGTACTTATTCAATAAACATGTTAAAAAAATCTTTAGACTGTGAATTAATTAATATTGACAAGAGAACGGAAATCTTTATTATTTCGTTGAATAAGTAAAAAAACATTTTCAGTGAAAAATAATCTTATTTAGCTGTTGAGAAATACCTTTAGAGCTCTACACTACGTCCAAGAAATGAGCAATTTTTATGATTTGAAATTCTGACTTGAGACATAATAGATCAGTTGAATGCTAATTTTTGTTACCAAGCAACAAGTATATAGCAAGCAAATAGAGATTATTTAACACCAATGAAATTTGGACTTCTGTCATGATAACACAAATATTTTAAGACTTCAATGAAACTTTCTTTCAATGATTTTTTTAATCTCTATACATCAGAATGCAAGTGAGGGGATACAATTGTTAGCAGCATTGAATAGAATTTATGCTTACTCATGCACTGATGAAAATCAACAGATAGTACATCTTTGATGTCATTCTCTAAGAATACATGAAATCTGTTGATGAACATGCTATTTAGTTTAAAAAAGTTTGTAGGTGAAAAATCTCTTTATTTTAGGCTTGAAAACTAAAAGAAATGGATTCTAAATAGAAAAAAATTACTTCTCAAATACTGAAAGTTCCTTTAAGAGCTAAAATTTCAGTAAATGGAGGAAATAAGTTGATGGATTCGTAATGAACACATGTGTGCTTGTAATACAAGACAACGAAAAGTGAATATATTAGCATTTTAGATAATCATTTTGTGATGATTTACGAAGTTCATGCTTCATGGTGACACTTTTTACAACTGAGTAGTTTTCAACTCCCCAGCCGTATTACTAGTCAACAGGGTTTCCGTTGGAATAATGCAGCGCTGTTAGCTGAATTTGTTAGCGTATATCAATGATGAGCTCAGCTCCAACTTAAAGAAACGACTGTTTGGTGTTTAGATCACTCCAATCTGCCTGCAGAAATCAACCAATCACATTCAGCAGTTCCTAACTATTCAAGTTATTCACCAGTATATTTATGACAGTGGCATTTTATCTAGACTTACAGAAAAAAACTGTTATACAATCAAGGAAATTGTGAGTAAGTGTGGCATACGATGGAAAGTTAAAAACTTAGTATGACCTTAACAACATGATCTAACTGCATGAAAAAGTTTCACACTTTATGTTTTACATTTAAAGATTTTTGAAGCAATATATTTCAAGTTGTTATTCATCGCAGATTGACATCAGTTGGAGGAACAAAGGAAACCTGGGAGCACTGGACAGCTGTTTCGTCCTAGTATGGGACTCCTCAGCAGTGCACACCCACCACCCCACCAGCAGGGATCGAACCCGCGACCTTCAGGTTCTGCGACCAGCGCGTTACCATTGAGCCACTGGGTCAGAATCCAATGCTCCATATTTCCAACTTCTGTTAGTTCATAATATATATCAATTTTATGCCTACTATCGAAGAAACTCTCAGTATTTTAAATTGATAAATTTGTATTGTGTTCAGTTTTGCTGTTGTAATATGATTTTATTTAAAAACAGTGCATCTTTATACTAAGTTGAACTATTGAACTTTTTAGTTTCATAATACCCTTAGAGTATAGTAATGAAGCATTTTATTGTCTGTTTTTGTGCTTCAGACTGATTCAGCTTTCGCTAAGGAAATCCTATCTGTTTCTTTTCAGAGAGGATATTTAAATCATTTCTCAAGGGATGAATAATACTAATAACTGTCATTTTTGATAGAGTTCAGTCACTATACGATATAAGAGTACAGTTATTCGGACACCCTTGATTAACTTGAATCTTATTACACCTAGTATAAAAATACAATGCTGTTTGTTGGTTTTAGTTTTTACCCTTAATTATATATTATCTAATGAAATAGTTAATGGTTATCTAATCTGGATAACCATGTAAATAACTCTGATAATTATACTTCATTGAAGTTGACTCAGTCTGCTGGTAAGTATATCTTCTATAAAAAATTATTTCATCGACCAATTCGTCTGTATCAATTTTATTGTTTCTTTCTCCTCTTTCTATTCTAATAATTATACTGACGTAATAACTTTCATATAATTGGGAACAATTTATACTTAAACAATTTAGCTACTAAGAAGCAAATATATGCCAATTTTTGTTGGTTAGAAATTTATTCTTACCAAGGAATTTTTGTCATTATTTTGAATAACACAAAGTGTGGGTTCACTTTATGAGTATGAATATTTGGAATGGAAAGACAATCAACTATTTACATATTACACCTCCATAACAGGTACGTTTTTAAGGAATTACTATAGACACTAAAGATAATTTATTAAAACTAAGAGAAGTAATGTTTCCATATTAAATTAGAATAAATTAACTAGTTTTATAAACGAAGTTGAGAGGAAAACAAGAGTATTGGTTGAAAGTAAGAAAGGAAGGGAAGAGTACGAGAATGCAACAATCCTCATCCGTTCACGTTTCCACCTGGGTGGTACATATCATATGAAGTTAATCACTTTCGATAGGAACTGGTTACCTTTCATTTATCTTTTCAAATCCATTATCAATAGACACGATCCTTTAAAGGTGGCTACTAGAGGAATCTAGGACCTGCGTTTTGTTCTATTTGAGACTCGTCAGCTGGATGTGCCTGAACCCTAGTGAGTAATGTTGTCCTCACCTAGACTCGAACCTCGTACTCATCTCTTCAAACAACAAAAAGTTATGCATGGAGGCCATGGACGAACGATAACCACTTCTTGTACAACCGGTATTGGTTATTGCTATTTGTTGATATTCTTGTAATTCTCTGTTGTGTTACTGAATTGTTTGGCCTCAATTGGCAAATGGGCTCCTATGCGGATGCCTCAGTATCCCCTAAGTGTCAATTATGGCAATTTATTATACATATATATATATATATATATATATATATATATATATATGCCCACACGTAAGAATGAGATAACGGTTTCCGTTTATGTTTTTATGTTCCACTGTTAGTTGAAAATTTTAGAGGAGAGTTTGTATCTCTTATTGTGCCGTTTTACTGTTATGCACGAACACATGCACAACCAACCGGTGTCGCCTATTTTTATTAACATAAAACTAAGCTGTGTTTATTTATTCATTACAATTTTATTTCTAGTGCATCGTTTACATACACAAACAGTGATGAGTACAAACGTCGTTTAAGTACAAAGTGAGTTTACGTTTTAAAGAAACACCATAGTAGAAGAAGATAATTAAGTCTCAGTTTTATTCATCGCCTTCGATAATTACTTATTCATATAATTTTCGTTTTGTAAAAGTTGTGAATTAACTTTAGAACAAAATAAAATAATTAAATCCAATAAAACAGGAAAATAGATCCCCTGGAATTTAATTAACCTTGCAATGCAAAATCTCAGCGTCATAATTGATTTTTTGTAAAGGTTTATCAACCTTGTACAGATTTGAAAGTAGGAAGCATAGAAAAAAAGTTTAAGCGAAGAGAACAGTTGTGTGATCTTGGAAATGGTATTTTCTTCCAAACATTTTCCTTGATCATTTAATCAAAGCGAGAAGAACTAAATGTGTTCCTAGTAGAAATGATAATGACAGAATTTTTACGAAAGTTTTAACATTTTATCTGCCCACCCAGTTTATGTAGTCGCTGAATCACTTGTTAACAATATGCTGCTGAAATGCAAATTGGGTACTTGATATTCTGATGGAAATAATTACCTGAGTAATAACCTGATTCTGTCATCCACTTAACCACTTCTGTTTTTCATTCGCTACCAATATTTCATTCAATTTTTTGTATAAAAGACAGAGTTAAGGTAAAAGCCTTTTAAAGAGTTACCAAGTTTAGGAATGTAAGTAATGCGGCGAAATGCTCAAGATACAGAATCGATTTCAATTCCTCATCCTTGGGCCTGTTCATCTCTAGTTTCAGTATTACAATATGCAGTTCCTTTGTCCAAAATAACTTGACAACGCTAGTGTCAAGGAGATGAAACAACCTACTTACCTTCTCTATTTGAATCAAAGTGTATGCGTTTCAGACATCTATTTGCTTCAAGTAGCTCACTGTTTAGGTATAGTTACCATGCGAAGTCAAAACTAACATATTAGATGTTTCAGAATATGCATTAGATAGATGATTTCAAGTATACTACTGATGATTGAATCAGTAGTAATCCAAAGAATTTATCTTGAATTGTGTTCAAACGAAAGTGAGTGTCAGCCTCTGACATTCACTCTACCACCAGTTGCTTCCATCAAGTATTAGTTAGATATTTCACGGAATTACTGAAATATAACTTCACAGTTAACATAAGTATATTTGGTTAGAATCATTGGCCACACTGAGGTGATTAATACACCCAACTGAATCTGTCGTCTGCGTGCTCAATATGATCCAAATAACAGAAATGAATGTTCCAAACCGGTACATTCTTATCCAGTGATAAGGGTGCACTGATATCGATGATTTATTTGCTTTCAGTCTGCGTGAGAGATATGAGATAAACTTACCTAGCAGTGTTGTACACTTCCATGTGTCCGGCAAGAATTCATATTTACTTTGTGACAGCTAATGATATTACCAGGCTGCCTGAAATTCGGTGGGTGGAGCGGTATTCATACTCCCGACTCAATGATTGAAAGTTCACTACATATTCAGTGAACTACAGCACTACTCTTTCTGATCGAGATTTGGTTCCTGAATATTTCTGGCGTTCAATTCAATTATTTTTGAAACTCAAGGAATGATTTTTAGCTCAACCATACACAATGAGTTAATTTTTATAAGATGATTACTCTATCTATTCAGCTTGTATGCAACTGCTGAGAAACTATTGAAATGAGGTTATTCTATGCCTTTCTGAGGAATGGCATCGAAGTTGGTTTGTTCAAGCTGTAATTATGCCAAGAGTTCGTCCTCATTTTGATTTCGGTCTGCCAGTTGAAGTAGATACTAGTGCACACTCCGTAAAGAAACTCTGATACAATATTGTTTAGGCCTGGCATGACAATGAGAAGTCTGCCAACTGAAACCCAAACCCATAGAACAACTTATTCCGAACACGTGCTACTAGTGGTTCACAATCTCGTTAGTTATAAGAAGTGGATTTAGATGAAAAAAGATGCTTCAAATAGTTTCTAAATGAATTGATAATATAAAGTAAGTTATGTAGTTTAATAAAACGTTGATTATAAATTAAAAAAACATGTTACAAAAGAAGTTGAGATTTAGTATTTTGTGATCAGTCATCTAACTGTACCATACACTGGAATATAGGTCTAAATAATTGACCCTACAGATAAAAGCTGAAATGCAACCATGAATTTCCTGGATTCTTCACCGCCACTTTGCAACCTATGGAATTTAATGTTTATGTTAAAAAAGTGTTATGCAACGTACTTTCCTAAATCGACAAGAATGTTTCGATTGGGATAGGGGGTAACAACTTCTATTATTTATCCCTTTGATTCCTAGTGGAACAAAGAGCTTCAGTAGCACGTCGCCATCTCACTCTGCCTCTTCAGTCTTTTGAACGTGGCTCTATGACTGCCCTTAAGCTTTCATTTCATCCTGATACGATCTCCTCCATGTCACCTTCGGACACCCAACTTGTCGTCTTCCTTTTGGGTTCCACTCGAAAATATGGCGCGTGATACTCCCAAACGGTCTTCTGAGTGTATTTCCAATCCAAAGATTGATGAAGTTGTTGAGACTACTCAAAGGCTACCGCTTTATTGTGATAAAATGAACATGCTAGAGGAGATAGTATATATATATTTATAAATGGGAAGGGGCTGTATACAATGTTATTTTAGAATTATTAATAAATGTTATCATGGTTAAGTAGGCGTGATAAAAGGTACTACTACTAAACACTTTAGTAGTTAGAAATCACTCAGGTTGATCTATAGTATCTCAACAACCAGATCAATGACCTGAACACCGGACCACCATTTAGATAGTTTGAGACCGAGCGCATTAGTGGTGCACCCGATTAACTTCAGCATTTACAACCGAATTAGTTCAGATAATCTAAATCTGGCCAGTTGACCTACATAAACCGGTATACATAAAATAAGATAATCAGTTAGCACATGACTTGGAAAGTTAACAACCCACACTGACATTTGTGAATCATTTACGAATTGACCATCCTCTTTTAGATATACAGGTCCATGCATATCAGCTAGTCAGGTTTAGGTGATCTGAATTGATGTGACTGTTTGAGCCAAATTTCTCTAGATACGCCACTGATGAGCTCCACCACAAGTGAATGAGACAGCCGTTCGGTGTTCAGCTCACTTTGATCTGGATGGCGACATACTGCAGGTCAGCGTTGGTGATTTTTAATAACTCAAGTTGCTCAGTAATATAATCTTCCACTAGTTCATGACAATTTTGTGTCAGAGGTCTAGCCTTGTCTTCTCGGTTGAGGTGGTTCCAGCAGAAACCTTGTGGACATCACATTTGGGTAGTTGAAAAACTACTCGGCTTTGAGAAATGTCAACGTGGACCATGAAGTTCGTCAATCATATGCAAATTGACCACCCTTTTCAAGCACAACAAAAATTAACAAGTTTTCATTACACTAAGTAATCAGATGAATGCAACTGAGAAACTGAGAGTTACATTTGAAATGGATCGAAAAATATAGTCAAAAACAGGGCTTATGAGATTATGACACATTTTATCTACATATTTAGGGATTAAAATTATCAAGGCAGAGAGAGACTAAAAACACTATCTTTCTCAGTAGACAGATCAAGTTTGAGTTTTGTAACTACAACTGGTTCACTAAACCATAAAGTTAATTGATAGTGTGAAAGCCTCATATTTGTTGTGACTGTCTTTCAATGTATTTATTTAATTTGTTAGTCAGAGAACATAATAAATGGTGACTTTCTAATAACGAAACCAGCTGACTTTTCCCATTCGTTTAACTTTTCTCGATTGTTATTATTCAAAATAACAGTGAACCAAACATGAATAATACACGTGCTTCTAGTTTGTCCCATAAACAGGTTATGATTTCCGATATAAAAGTGGGTCAAACATAAGTGAATCTGATAATCTATCACCATGTCATTCATAGACTAAGGATTACTCAAGATGTCTCAGTTATTCAACGTCATTATCAGTAGTGTTCCATCTCCGATTTTATACGATAAAAGAACTGAAATCAAAGGTTACGACCATCCGTAGCGGTCAGTATTCACTCCAGTACCTATGTTAGAATCAATTGGCTTACACTGATAATCATAAGGGTTATGTTCCAAAAAGTCCTACATAAACAAAAGGTAGAATCCAGCTTTACATTCCACCGCTAAGAATGTACAGAATTTAAAGGTTTATAATCAGTAGTTGTGGCAGCCATGACAAAGATTCAGTGAATTTAATTACAAATTCAACTTGAGAATACATAATTTACTATCAACTTGATAACTGATCACAGTTGAAAGGCATTATAACTGAAAGGTATGCTGACAGTCCTATCTAAGATGTCTTATCTTCGTACATTGCACAGTATTTCTAAGAATACTTTGGATATGCAATGTTAAACAATCTAGTTCAAAAGTTTGCATACCTAAAGATACATTGTGCATGAAATACAGAACATACACTAATTGAAGGTGTTTACGAATTCGCTTTCGGACGTTGTAAATACTAAAAGTTATTCTGTTGCCCTTAGATTGCATATTGTTTCATATGATTCGGTTCACATGAAATACCGTAAGAAATCAAATTAACTTGATTAAAAGTGTAGATTTGTTTTCATTTGAGAATTAAACTATGCTGTTCTACATTGCCTTCATATCGATGAGGTACTGAATGATTTACAACTTTTTGAAATACTTGTGATGAATGCGGTTAACAGTAGGACAATTTTATTGTTTACAGCTTCATCACTGTTGTTATTTTGTAAAAACAACGTTTGTTTTATATAGTGATGGAAAATACACTTCGTTATGTCATAAAAAATGTAGCTTTGATGAAATGATATTAACTTCATTCAACATAAAGTATGATATATTTCATCTTGGTCAGCTAGACACTTTGATGTTTCAATAAGTTTAAGCGAATCAACTGAATTGAAAACAAGATTGATGTAACCGAATTTTTCTCATTACTTGTTTTCTTTTATTCATCTACTTCACCTTTAGAGTATCTTTTCTGATATCTATCACTTCAAGTTGCATGTTGTTTTTACAAAATGATATTACATCGTTTTTCAACAATTATATTCTTATCTGATCTCATTACAGAAGTAACATTTTAAATTTTTCAAAGTAGTATCCATCATCTCACTACATCAGTTTGGGAACACTTGAAAATGCAGGGACCCAGAAAATCTCTTTCGTCCTAGTATGCAACTAATTTGCAGAGCTATGGAGACATCAAACACAGGATTTTTAAGCACACAAAAAACATGATTTTTTGCTCATTATTTACCCCTTTTTAGAAAGTTGCTTGAAAGCTAGGAACCTGATGCTATCGAATCGCGATGAATACATTAAACCCTCACAGGGAATTTCCATCTTTTGCATATGGAAACCAAAATGTTCGAATTCCTTTAACTTGACGTTTCCTGTTAAAATATACATGCAAAAGTTTATTTTACTCAAAATATTAATGAGTATATATATATATATATATATATATATATATATACTGAAATTCGGGAAAGCAGCGGGACCCAATGGAATCCCTCCAGAAGCACTGAGAACAGACGCAGGGACAACAGCGAACATGCTCATACCACTATTGCAGAAGATCTGGAAAGAAGGGAAGAGACCTGCTCATTGATCAGAAGAAGGGCTATCTCGTCAAACCTCCAAAGAAGGGCGACCTAAGTCTGTGCAAGAAATGGTGCGGAATCATGCTGTCCACCCCAAGCAAAATATTATGCCGCATCATCGAGGGGAGAATAAAACATGCTCTGGATTCAAACTACAACAGGAACAGGCTGGATTCAAGAAGTACAAGTCATGTGTGGACAAAATTGCAGCGCTTCGCATCACCATAGAACAGAGTGTAGAATGGTATTCAACTCTCTACCTTAACTTCATCGACTTTGAAAAGGCCTTTGACAGCGTCGACTGAGAAATAATTTGGCAGTTGCTTCAACATTACGGAATACCACAAACCTTTATCAACCTCATTCAATAAGCATATGAAGATGCCACATGCCAAGTAATCCACAGTGGAAAGCCCAGCTCAGTGATGCGTTTGAAGTAAAGATAGGGGGCAGGAGTAAAACAAAGCAGTTTACTATAACCCATGATTTTCCTGATTGTGATCTACTAAGTCATGCAACAAACAGTGAGGAGCGAGAAGAGGGGGATACGCTGGCTGGACCTGGGAAAAGATCCTAGAAGATTAGGATTTCGCGATGACTTATGTCTAATGTCACAAAAACTTAAAGATCTACAGGAAAAATCCAACATGTTGACAGAAGAGGCAGGGCAGTGAAGACGGGACTTCAAGTGAACGTGGAGAGGACAAAGGAGATGAAGATGCCCAACCAACACCACCACCAACTGCAACAAGCCCCAATCACCAACCAAAAGAGAAATTGAAAGGAAGTAGTCTGGGCAGCATCGTTTCAACTACAGGCGTTGGCACAGACGAGGATATCAGAGCCAGGAAAGGAAAACCAAGACAGGCGTTCATTAACCCGAAACTCGTGTGGAGATCTTCCGCCTTCAGCATGAGGCGTGAACAAGATCTGAATTTTCAACACTAATGTCAGTCAAGCCAGTGCTACTGTATGGCTCAGAGACCTGGCGTGTCCCGAAAGGCATTTCCAACAAACTACAGACATTCATCAGCAAGTGCCTACGCTCGTTACTGAAGCTCACATGGCCAGAAAGAATAAGCAACAAGGAACTCACTCTGGCCTGCTAATGAACAAACCAGGAACCTAACGCTCAGCAAATATTCAGAAAGAAGTGGAGGTGGATCTGGCATGCACTGAGAAGACCAACTGGGGACATCACACGCCAGGCACTCGAGTGGAACCCAGATGGGAAGCGACAAGTTGAGCGTCGGAGGTGAGGGTGACATGGAGGAGATCTTGTGAGGAAGAAATGAGAGCTTCTGGACTGTTGTTGAGCCAGGTTCAAAAGATTACAGAGAACAGAGTGGAATGGAGACATGCTACTGAATCCCTATGTTCCATTAGGAACCCAAGGGACAAATAATATAATAATATATGGTATATATGTATGTATATATATGTATTTATATTGCTGATTATTGAAATCTTTCCAGATGGATTTACTGTGGTCGTAAAGAGAACGTATGACCTGTGTGATCAACCACTCGGAAGGGAAGTGGATGCATATATATATATATATATATATATATATATATATATATATATATGCACATATAAATTTCTCAGTGCTGACTAATGACGCGTGAAAACCACTGAGTGGTTGTCATTCCGAACTCGAATAACAAATCTTCTTAACTGATGCAATGTATATATAAGTACTCTATAACCTTGCTGGCTATGTATTTAATAGAATAAATCTATAGGATTAAATTCAGATATGAACATATGGGTGTACTTAATCCTTGAGATCTCCACTAAACAATGAGGTAAGCCCTTTAATTTATGCATAAACTCTTCACCTCAATTCTTTTCTTCTTTTTATACACACAATAAATTCTTTGTAATTATTTAATTAGGTTCAGAATTGATTTTATCTGAACAGTATGAATGAATGACTATTGCTCAAATGGATCCAGTGAAATCATTATCTAAACTTATAAGGCTGTGTGCTATTACCCTTCCTTTCCTCGTTGATTCATTCAAAAGGATTACTGATTAATATTGCCTAAATTTTATTTTTCCCATCTTTTCTTCCTTAGTTTTTACTTAACATTATTACCAGAGGTTGTTCAGAGGTGTACATAAACCAGAATAATAATTTATGTTGACAAGAATTGAGTATTTTGGCTTATTTCAAGTCCTATTAGATCTATATAGTCAAATAATAAGGGATATCGATTGATTTTGGGATAATAAACTGCTTTACCGTATATTTGTTTACCTATTTTCTTTCTGGTGGTGATCTATTTCGCTACAATTAAATTGTTTGTTTGAATTATATTCCTCCAGTTAAAAAGGTATTTTTCTACAAATCGTTTATTCCTAATTTCATAAATATGATTCAGGTTGGAGAGTTCACAAGAAAACGAAAATGTTCAATGCTTGTACAAATCAACATTACATAGGATAATTAATCTTTGCCGGTGTGAAAAACACTATCATGAATACATGGGTAGAAAAAATAAGCGCAAATGATGTTCATTTATTTTTAATATGGAATGTAGCCTCATACGTTGATTACATTTGAAATATTACAACCAGACTCTAAACTATGATGTAGATATGTAAATGTATGTTTCATTTTTGAACTCTTGAAGTATAATATTCATAAGTAAAAGTCGAATACTCTTCAACAGTCATTACCGAGGTCGTGTGATCAGAAAGGAATACATTTATGCAGTATTTGAGGTTCCAATTCATCTGACACGCTATCATAGTTACAGATGCCATTATTTGGCCATTTATGCCATTAATATCTCTTCTAGAACCAACCTCATTGCATTGCTCAGTTTTTAGGGCACAATCAATATAGTGTTATCAAAAGTGAGATTTGTTTCTGGGATGCAGATGCATATTATAGGTGGTGTTCTCTTTTGTTCATCGACGGTAGATATCCGATTAGACCGAGAGTGACAAGAACAAATGATGAAATTTTTAAGCATGATTCAGAGTTTAGAAGAGTGGTTATTATTTATCATACTGACAGTTTGAATTACTGTGTATCACCTATAAAAACATTAACATGTGATTTCAAAAAATAAACTTCTAGATATTCATTATATTTATATGACCTACAATAGTATAAAACTGTCGATAAAGAAGTTTGGTGTACTACCAAGCCAATAAAAAATGTCTCATCAAGCACGATATGAACAGTTGATTACCCAAAGGAATTTATTTCAACCACACAACAAAAGGACATGCACAACATCTTAAGTTTTATTACTTTCAAGGTCGCTGAACTGAAAAGTCCAAGGAACATAAAATCAATTCACTATGAATAAAACATTTTTTGGTGCGAGATGAAAAAGCGGTGAGTGAAATTTGATGAAGGTTTATAGATAAAATTCACGAACATTTTTAGGATTTTGAGCTTTAGTCATTTCAAGCTAATATGTTCAAGTGATACCTTTTTGGTTAGGTTTATATTGTACATGTAAAACAGAACCGAAAGCTTTTAAACTATGGAATGAATCAGCATCCATCATGTTGACAACCGCTAACTCTACATAAATATCAAACATGAATCTAACCTGTATAAAATTAAAGGATAGAACTAGAATATGTTTTTTACAATGGTGTCTTAGGGAAATTGAAACCACATATATAACATGGTAGGATACTGTCCAAAATCTAGAGGTTAGTTGGATGGAGGTAATCAGCAGGCATCTCTGAAGCTAGGTTTCTTTCTTCTTGGTAATGGTCAGCAGATCACATTTCAAACCTCAAAGGAACTGATATCCTCTCTTAGGTTCGAATCCACTTCATCTAGTATTCAGTCAGCGACGCTAACACTGACAGATAGAATTCCATCAGCACTCAAGAATGAACAAAATGAAATCAACATCTCTTTAGTGACCGATAAAAATTCTAGACAGTTTCTTTCAGATTAGAAAAGGCAATTCCAGGTATTTAGGAAATGGGATTATAATATCCAACGATAGTTTGATACTGTATTATTTCAAACTTTTTGAAACTTTGTAAAACAGTGTTGACACCGTTTTAACCGTGGCATTTGTTGTTTCGATTACACAAGTGAGTGGACAATATTTTCGATGCAATAATCAGAAAGTATTAAAGAATAATATATTCAAATATTCACTTGTGTTAATAATCAGCTCATTTATCAAAAATTGTTTTTAATTCGTGATATCCTAATTTAATATGTGATTGCCCAGTAGTGGAATCCAGGATACACATTCCACTTTATTCGGGATTCGTCAGCTGGATGTACCTACACCTCAGTGCTTCAAACGCCAAAGCGTTATCGCTAGACCACCGAGTACGAGAGTCACATCTTGTGGGACGAGTTTCAATTGTTATTATTTGTTGATAATTGTAGTAGTCCGTTGTTAGATGTTGCATAAAGCTTTGAAATTTGAAAAGATAGGTGTACGGTTCGAGTATCAGTGAGGGCAACACCATTCACTGGGAGATAGGGCGAAAACACTGTCCTGAATACCACCGCTAGCCACCATCAATTGAATGACAACACAATTAATGATTAAGTAACATTGTGGCATCGGTACAGAAAAGCACATTTTAACGGAGGTTGATCAATTCAATCCAGTATAATAAGAACAATAAACAACAATTATCAACAAATAATAATGCTTTCAGTTCAATCCAAAGGACCTGAAGTGAATTTGCAGGATAAAATTCAAAATAATCTCATCAGTCAAAATCCTAACTTAATATCCGTAGACAGACTGATTGTCTGAAATATTCAACATTCATCAACCAATGTTATAACTCAAAGGCTATGTACTACTTGGAAAATCTCAGTTATTAAAAAATGAATTTCGAAAATAGGTAGCATTATTGTATTATTCTCTCTTCAAAAACGTTTTAATGATTCTGTGTGTTATAGAATGTAACAAATACTGTGTATCAACAAATTTCCTGACCACTTATGAAATAAACAGTCACACGAATTCATTAGGCTTCGTCTCGTGAAGTTGTAAAGAGAATTAAGCCTTATTCCCTTTTATACGTAATTAAAATATGCACTCTGATACTTTGAATTTCACATACTGGTTTTAAGTTTGGTCTTGAAACGTTTCTCTTTATTTCTACTCACAACTTCTTAAAAAACAGACAGTGAAATTTATGTCTTATTTTATTGTTATAGAAGGAAGGAATATATTCAGTATGCATGTCTTCAGTGTAGTCAGTTATATAGGCTGCAAAAAGTGCGCACTTTAGAAGCATATTTCTGAACATTATCCCGCATGGCTGTCGAGAGGAAAAAGTAAGTTATTGGACAGTTAGATTCTTGAGAATTTGGTCGAATTTCGATGAATAGCTCCATCGGTCCTTTTTCACACTCGAATACACAGCAAAAGGAAAGGCTTCATAAAGAGGTAAGTTTTCAACAATTGTGCATGTCAGGAACACCGTCAATTCACTAGGTCAAGCATTATTTTTAATGCAAAAGACGTACGTTCCACCTCTTCTGTCTACAGTCTCAGCATTTTCCATTTCATAATAACAGGTAACCGTGAAATTATCACCTTCACAATCAGCTGTGTTTCATCCATCACTTTATCTATGACTATCAAATGAATGAACAGTCAATACATTTTACGTCCAACAAGAACTTTCACTTTTAGTCTGTTTATTAAAAATATCACACAATGAGACAGTATCACTTAATAGATAACATTTCGGACACAATTTGTTGTCTACATTCATATCTGATAACTCAACAAATTTAACACAGAGTTTACATAGTTCCAATTTTCTCTCCTTCTTTGCGATGATAACAGTGGTAGAATTTTCCATATATGTGGGACAGCTGCATAATCATTTCCATTACTGCATATAGTTGGTGTGGATTAGATAAACAAAGATTCGTTTATCATTTGACTGTCTGAGATAGTGGTAGTTTAGTAGACGAGTATTTATACTGGGTGATGATTGAAGGTGAGATGAAGATTTGGACTGCGGCAGGATTCAAACCAGCAACCATCGGGATTCCAATCCGATGCTCCACCAACTGAGTTACGAGGACCTCGGAACCGGAAACCTGTTGGTCGCTGGTTCGAATCCATCCGCTGTCCAACTTTTCGTCTCACCCTCGATCATCACCCAGTATAAAGATTCGTTTATCAATTTCTATATCCCTCCAACCAACTAAGTTAATTTTGAACGCTGTCGCTCTATCCCACCCCACTGTGTGATTGTGTGTAATTGCGTGCAGAGTTATAGCCAGCTGAGCCTTTCTCTAAATTCCTTATCTTATTAAGATCTGCTAATGTTGATTTAGCCAAGTTTTGTGCCCTGTTATTCTAATCGACCCTGGTCGACTACTTTGACCTGTGTGTTTGATCTGGTAATCATTGCAAGGGATTTGCTAAACCAGAATTTTATTTAATTGAATCACTAGGATCTTTTAACCTGCAGTCCAAATCTTCATCTCACCTTCAATCATCACCCAGTATAAATACTCGTCTACTAAACTACCACTATCTCAGACAGTCAAATGATAAACGAATCTTTGTTTATCTAATCCACACCAACTATATGCAGTAATGGAAATGATTATGCAGCTGTCCCACATATATGGAAAATTCTACCACTGTTATCATCGCAAAGAAGGAGAGAAAATTGGAACTATGTAAACTCTGTGTTAAATTTGTTGAGTTATCAGATATGAATGTAGACAACAAATTGTGTCCGAAATGTTATCTATTAAGTGATACTGTTTCATTGTGTGACATTTCTAATCAACAAACCTAAATGAAATTACAGTACTCCGCATTTTAAAGGAGTAGAAGAAAACTAAGTGGTCACTTTCTCTCTCTAAGGTCTATCTATTTAAGCACCATGAATGGATTATTCCGTTGACTGTACAGTAAGACTGTTTAAATTTAAAGTAAGTTTAACCTATTTCGAATCGTTCTCAGGAAAGATTTTGAAATATGCAGGCGAATGGTTGAATTTTTACATGTTTCAATCAACTTTATATACTAAATTACACTTATGCATATCAAGCTTTGACTTGAAGTTTTTAGTGTCTATCACTGTGAATAAACAGTCGGAATAAACCCTGGATATTTCAGAAATACAGTATTATTGCCATCAGCTGTATAGCATCTGAGAATCCTGGGTGAACTATATTATCAGCATGTAGTTGTGTATAACGGAGTATGTTGGATTGGAATCCTGTTTATCTGTACATGAAAAATTATCTTTTGCAGTTATGCTGACCCTATCCGTCCGATGGGACTTTAGTAAAATTTACTAAAAGTGGCATCTTTTAGCATTCAGTACTATATGCATATGCACACATACTGTATACATACATTAATGAATTGTTAAAAGGTTACAGTAATTAGTAGATGTCAGTTAATTCCTGTTACTACTTCGGATGTGAGAACAAAATTCACTGTTGGTAAAGAATGATGGTCATATTGTATTGTAAATTGATAAAAGTAGAAAAATTTGAACTATCAGATTCCAGATCTATGACTAAATATTACCACATGATGTGACTTCCAATGTTCTCGATCCCTCACGAGGTTCTACGTACACACTCCTAAGGAGTGACATGCTAAGAAAAGAGGCTGTTCAAAGTTATCGTTCCAACTTTTCAACTGATATCATTTTATAAATGGTGCGACCTTCAAAATAAATAAATTTTCCCAAATCCTTGATTTTATCTTATGAAGAAATCTAGACATCATGTATACGTGATGTTTTGCAACACATCTGGCAAATGAAATTGCGAAAGTTCCATTACTGTTTGATGCATGTAATTTCATGTTGCTATGCATGCTCAAATTGTTTAACCTCTGTACCAGTTGGGCTCTTATAGGATATCCTGATACTGCTGGATATTCACAAGGTTGCATTTATCTTGATAGCTAGCAATGAGAACCAGGAAGCACGCTCTTTACTATTTGGAGATGTATACAGCTGAGTCCCAAATAGGAGGAAACGTGCGTCTTGGGTTTCGATCCCAGCCACCATCGCAGGCTTTTTTGTTTGCATAATTATGTGGTGCGCGAAAGAGTAAGGTTATATCACTTCTGAACAACACCTGATTGGAATAGTTATTGGTTTTTACAATGATAATAATAATAATAACGACAGTAATCGCTTTATGCCAAACAACATGTGCGATACAATATGGAATTCGCAGAATGTAATATTTCAGCAAATTCACTCTCTGTGAAGTATTTTTAAACCAAATAATTATTGCATCTGAATAACGTGAATAATAATAGTATTAAAGGCAACAGGCAGCTAGTGTTACATTAACGTCTAGTCTGGACGGGGGAATGAACAGAAAATCGAGCGTAAATTTGATAGTGGCGGTTTGTTCAATCAATACAAAAGTCTCTGACTGAATGTAGATATCTTAAGAATAGTAATCTACTGCATTTTCGTGTACTTTTAAGTTCATTTCCATCTAGCATAGGTTTTTATATTCGTTTTGTTGTTAGCTTGAAAAATGGCAGTTTTAAAACATTTTGAAAATATGCGAGAGTACATGATACGCACAGTAAACATAGTTAAAAGACTCAAACCAATTGAAAGAGAAGAATTTGATTAAATACATTCGATCGAAAAGTTATGGTGACCCGAGGTTTAATTAGACCGTTGTAGCGTAAATTGTTACTCGTTATTGATGGTGTCTTCAATTTTTAGACCTACTTTTCGAGTTTTAATGAAATTGACCCCTTAGACACAATTTTTGATTTTCGCAAACAGTTTTTAGAGATAAAATAACGGTTTATATTTCTAACTTCTGTCAGTTCACGACATAGTGAGACCATCACTCAATGTCACTGTTGAGTATTTGTCCTCATGGCCACCATGTTTGCACTATCGTTCATGACTTCTCATTGGAACTTCAGAAATCACCTTTCGAAGCTAGTCACCAGTGAGCACTAAATAGATTGCATTTAGGGGTTTTGTGGGGATTCATTGATTTTCTAGGTTGATATTCATCATAGATTGATATCATTTGGAGTGACATTGAAAACCTGGGAGCACGGAACATCTGTGACTAGCTTCAAGAGGCGATTTCTGAAGTCTCAGTGAGAAGTCGTGAACAGTGGCGCAAACCCGGTGGCCATAAGGACGAATACTCAGCAATGGTCAGGCTATCTCTTAAACTGGCAGACGTCGGAAATATTGACCATTGGATTTCAACCCAGAGGCTCAAGTGTAACGTGTTGGCCACGGAACTTTGAGGTCTTGGGTTCAATCCCTGATGGGGCAGGGTCGTGGGTGCGCACTCCTGAGGACTCCTACATTCGAACGAAATAAAATGGCAACGGTAATGGTCTTTAACAAAATTTCCTTCATCAGCGGAACTCTGGTTGTTGTGACACATTGGTTATTTATTATCTCATATTAGTCTACATGAGTGATGATTATTTATCTTGAACTGATTTATTATACCTCCCACTGAATTAATTTGAACGTTTTATCTCCTTTTTGAACAAGTTTTATTGCAGGTAACATGTAATATCGTCTGTATGTAAATGAATGGGGAACTAAATTATTTTTATTATATCTTAGGTAAAATCTACAAAGGTACTGATCAAAAGAATGATTATTTACCGAAAGGAAAACTACTGTTTGTTAGTTAAATGAAACCTGAGCTCTCTTTTAGTTGGTGATTCTCTTTCAAGACTCGTAAAGTGGTGTATAAGAAGGAATCGAGTTTGAGAAACTCGGAAAGCACTTCTACTATTATTAAATCATTATTTGTCCTTTGAGTTCCTAGTGGAACACAGGGCTTCAGTAACATGTCGTCATTTCTTTCTCTTCTATGCAGACTTTTCAACCTGCGTCCGCGACTGCCCATAAGCCTTCGTTTCTCCCTCACACCATCTTCTCCATGTCGTCTTCAGCTCAGACGCCCAACTCGTCGTTTCCCATCTGGGTTCCACTCGAGGGTCATGGCCTGGTGCGTGATGTCTCCGAATGGTCTTCTCAGTGTATGTTCAGTCCAATCCATCTGCACTTTCTTCTGCATATTTGTTGGACGATAAGTTGTTGGTTGATTCCTTCTCAGAATTCCTTGTTGCTTATTCTTTCTGGCCATCTGATCTTCAGTATCGAGTAAGCATATAAGGGATCTGTTGATGAATGTCTGTTGTTTGTTGGAAACGCATTTCATGATGCGCCAAGTCTCTCAGCCGTCACATAGAATCACTGAGGTCTTTGGTGTTAAAGATCCGGATCTTGTTCTTCATGCTGAGTGTACTGTAGTAGATCCCCAAACTGATTTGGTGACATCGAAGGCTTGTTTTACTTAATCGATCCTGGCTTTGACTCCCTCATCTGTGCCCGTGCTGCCTGTAGTTAAAACGATGCTGCCTAGGTAGGTGAAAGAGACTACTTCCTTTAGGTTTCTCCCATTCATGGTGATTGGTGCTTGGTATTGATGCTGTTGATTGGTTGGGTATCTTCATCACCTCTGTCTTCTCTACATTCACTTGAAGTCTCGTCTTTGCTGCCCTGCCTATTCTGCCAACTTGTTTTTTTCTTCGCCTGTTGGCAGCAATACTAAATAAATCAAAAGGAGGCTGTTAAAAACAGTAACTAGATGGGCAACTCCTGAGATATAGAGTGCCACGGTAGTTTGTGCTAACTCATTTATTTTTTTCATCACAAAGCACGTAAGTTATTTCTGATCATAACGCATGAAAGTTTATTTTTTATGCCCATCTTACTTCAGTTTACATCGAGTACCAAATGTAGCGTTAATACTGGTAGAGAAATTTTTCCAATTTCGAAGTTGATTTTTCTTCTGCGTCCCTCATGACTTTGATAAATTTACAGGACCAAACATCGCAGTGAAAGTCAACGGAACAATAGGTTTTCCTACTTACTAACAGATAGTTGCACAGATGATCTTCACCTGAAATCATATCTCAAAGATGGTTTCACAAAATGATTTGTCTCAGTCAACTTGACGAAAATGTTTCCACTTGGAATTTCAGCTGTCGAAGACCGAAGAGTACCAAGCAGTAGTTTTCTGCTAACCATAATCTATTCATTACTATCCAATACCAACCTCAAAACCGACAGATCTTGAGTCATCCAAGAGGATTCACGGGGTTTAACTCCAGTAGTCAATGCTCTTAAAGTGTAGTCAGTTTGTGATATCATATGGTTACAAGAGAATGTAAGCGAGGCAAATTCACTAACACTCTCGAGTTGATTAACTTCTGAAGTCATGCTTTCAAAACACAATTTTATGAAATTTATCTTAAATACAGGTACCATGAAGCTCTTAACACTTAAATGAAGTCTTATATTACGGTTGACAAACATATTAATGTTCTGTGGCTTACGGTTAGATAACGATCGTGTTATATTACAAACTGATATAAGTAAATAGATGTAAGTTATTTTATTTCAACCTGGCGACAGAGCAGTAACCTTCACTTGACGGTACCTAATGGTGATCAGCATGATCATTCGAGAGAGGTTTTAGATTTTAATCAATGTTTAGTTCCAAAAAGGATAAGATACCCGTTCGTTGCTCTCCGGTTTTCAGAGGCTCTTCAACCGATATCAATCTATGATGGAACCTACCTTCAAATAAACCAGTCGTTGAGGATCTCTAGCTGAAAGATAAAAAAATGCTATCTAAAAAGATGTAAATAAAGTGTGTATCTTTGAGTCATTCACTAAATATACTAGTTTACAGCTACCTAACTACTGCAGTTTCCTGTATAATTAACTCATCTAATTTATTCCGACGTGGAAATTTATCATTATAAAACTTAGGAATTAGGTTTCTCAGTTGGCGGTACTAGTGATATTTGTTATCGCACGCCATTTTGTGGTCTTAGTCAAAATTTAAACCATATAATTCACAATTATAGTCGCAATTAGTAAAATAGGATCAGGAAACCTGCTGCCCACCAGCATCCATTTAGGTTAAGTCACGGTAAACTGTGAAAGTGTGACACTCAGCTTTGTGATGCTGTTTAGAACTTGACTGATAACATCCAACCAACACCCAGTCGTCGGCACCATTAGGATGACGTTTGGTAGACATACGACAAAAAAAACAATTATTATACTTTACTGGATAGAACTAATGATATATCACATAATTTGACAAATTACTGAATAATTTGGGGATAAAGTTATCCTGTGTTTCTCTTAGATGATCTTTGCGAAATTAGCAATTTTACTAAGACTATTCAAATAGTCAAACATATCCTACTACTATTAGAAACAAAAAACAAAAATCACATTTCATTTTAAACTTAAAGTAAAACTGAAACTTACTGAAAAGACTCCTATCAGGATAAATTTGCAACAGGCTAAAGATAAAGTTTAAGTGGAATATCAGGTTCATTCTTCATCCATCTTGGTTTCTAAAAAACCATTAGGAAGGCTTAAGAGAGTAAATTTCTGTTTGTTTTTCTTCATTGTAGCAATTGTTGACGAGTTTTATGTGACTTTGTCAATTGTGTGCACCTGTAGTCTTCTAACACTTTCTAAATGAGCGGATTATAGTTTGTAACGTGATAAAATGTTGAGATTAAACGACTCTTAACAGGTAATGGGACCAGTCAACAAAATGAAGCCTTTTACTTTCTCTCTAGACTTACTATATAGTTTCTATGAGTACTTTTCATTGCAAAATGCATTGGAACAACAATGATGTAATTATTTACCACAATTAATTGTGTCACGATCGGCCCCTAGTTTGAGTTCTAGTAGGAACAACATCACTTACTGCGAAGAAGGTACATCTAGCTGATGAGTTCCAAATGGGACAAAATGTGCTTCCTGGATTCCAGCACTAGCCACTATTCATCATTAATTCACCTCAGTGACTAGCATAAATTCAGTGGTGTTATCCATTGTCAAAATTTGTGCCGAAGGCAGATAATGCAAAGTGATAGAGGAAATGAAGAAGTTTAGTGTTGTACATGGCAAAAATGCATATAAATGACCCTTGATAAGAACCTGGACAATCAAAACTGTTTCATACCTACATTTGAATAATAAGCGTTTAGTGTTATTTTGTAAAGTGGTGGGATAAGTCATTTTTGAAGGTCAAAAAGTTAAATGAAACAAACATTCATTACTGCATGGTCTACAATACCTCTTGAATATGAAACTAATTTTTAAATCACTGATTTGTTGAATGTCAGGTTGAAATTAATTAAATCCTCACAAACCTTAAAACTGAATTACTGTTCAGTGGTTATTAATGACATATCTTGAGATAAGATTTCCCAAAGTTTTAATAATAAGTCGTCACCGATGCCACAAACTAAGTGGGTATATAGTGATTTGGTAGAGATAAGAAACTGTCAACTACATGATTCCAACCTAGGGGATCAGTGGCAACATACTCACTGGTGAAACCGAAGGTCATGGATTCGATCCCTAGTGGTGCGTGGTCATGGGTGCGGACTTATGAGATGTTATATGCTAGGATAAAACAACTGTTCAGTGATTTCAAGTTTCCAATGATCTTGCAACTGATGTTAGTCTATGATGAATGCCAAATTGTAAATTATCTTCATTTCTTTCTAAATCTGACCAACTTTGTAGGTAAAATGATTGATTTAACTTCCTGAAAATAACGTCCATGGCTTATAACGTAACTGGTAGCTTTATAAGTCCACTCTCTCGAAACGCGGTACGATCCTTAAACTCTGGTACTCTACATATTCTATTACACACTGTCAGGTGATATTGCTTAGATAAACTTTCATTGAAGTCCTAAGTAATCTTGATTTTTCTGCATACGCATGATAAGCGTTTACAGTTTTGTAACATCGAAATTGCTTCAACAGATTTTACTTGTTACTGATAATGATAATGTAAATTATCGTGATTCCAAATAATCTAAATTCTATTTTTGTCTTAGTGACATACCAAGTAACATTTTTCTCTTCAATCCCTTTCAACAGCATTCAAGCAGTGCGAAAAGTAGGAGATATAATCTGTATTTCTTCATTGTGTCTGTCATCAGAGTATACATTTAAATTCTATCAATGTTCTTCATGAATTTCCACTTTACTTGGTTTTAATTTAATATTGAAGTGCGCACATCTGTTAGTTGAAGTTTCATTTGCATTTTGAACACTCAAAAGTACTACTGAATGTTTCGAAGTAAATGAATACAGAAGTATAGTCGTTCTCCCTCGAAACCAATGAACATATTTGTTTTAAATCGCAAAGGTCAATTAATTCATATTGAAGCATTCAGGTTTAATTTTTTTCTTCGATACGTTGCACCAATAAATGACCAAAATTTAAGACAATAATTATGAATTTATATTGCAAATAATGATCCATTTTTATGCTTTGACTACTATATCGTCTCCGTGAGTAAAATGTTATGAAGTACTTCATGACTTTGTCAGTAATCATCATTTTTAAAGGTCATATTAGATTTATTCCGAATTATAACATGTATTTCATTCGGCTAAGCACATTCAAGGTTCAGTACTTAGCACATTATAGTATTTTTGTTCCTCTAGCTCCAAGTAGTCACACTTACATTCTCAACTTTATTGATCATCATTAGTGTGACTGAATTATAGTTCACTGGGGATTTCTCCTAACTGATGGGTAACGAAAGGTGACAACAAGTTGATACACGACAATAAATATTGATCACCGAAATATTGTACTGACACTACTGAAGGACATGGAACACAAAACTGGGAAAAAAAATTTACTGAACCAGAAAAAGGTGACGACTATACCAACAAATACTAAAGTTAGTATGGAAGAGTTGGCTTCCTAGACAGTGGTTAATAATGAAAAAATGTCAATACCATGACCTTCAGTCAGGGTTAAACATGAGTGTCTAGTTAACGCTTTGCTTGAAAAACGTAGACCGATCATCTGTCTACCAGTTTATTCCAATAAATAGGCAACAGTTGATTTTTAAGGTTGTATTCATCACGGACTAACATCACTTGGGAAACCGTCAAGAACACGGCAGCACTGGACATCTGTTCTGTCGTAGTATAGAATTCTGCAGCACTGTTTCATATTGTTTCTGAATGAATATCCAGAAGTTCCAATAAGAAGCTGTGAATTACCTATGAAGTTAACCAGTCGGAAGTGAAGTAGATGTTAAATGAAGAAAGTGGTAGATGGTTGCGCTATTTCGCGAATTTAAAGAAACGGGAAACTGTAAGCCGTTGAACTCGATATAAGTCGCTAAAAAGTCGGCATGTTCACAGTGAAACCTGAAGATCCTAAGTTCAATTCTTGGTGAGTTGATGGGTGATTACTACTGAGGAGTCCTATACTAAGACAGAACAGCTGTTCAATACCTCCAGGTCTTCAGTGGTTCTGCAACGGATATCAGTCCATGATGTATACTATCTCAGAAATGAAATCCTCATAAACAATAAACTAAATATTTGCTTGTTACAAATCTTCGAGGTGATGAGTAAATATTTTAGACAAAGTTTTACGTTCTTTCTAGTTGACAATTACAGGGATCACATGCACATGGCAATTAGGCATTTCTCGATACAAAAATGGTACATAATTTATTAGGCTCGCTGCATTACAAGTTTGAACATATTTCTTCATTTTGTTCGTCATGGATTAAAAATATGCCACAAAAAGAACGATGAGGGATTTTGACAGTAGTCAGAAAGTGTTTCATTTTGATAGGTGGGCAGATCCATTTTTTCTAAGAACAGTTAATGTACTTCTGAAACAGTCGCAACTATAGTTTCTTTCATTCTCAAATTGAAGTCTCTATTCTTTAGTTACTCTACAAAGTCACTGCACTTTTTCGACTTCAATGCTTCCGAACATTGGAGTAACTCTTCTTATGAGGGAGAAAAGCATCTCCAGAAGTCTTTCACTTTCGAAACATAATATTTGGTTGGATAGTAAAAATCAGTTCAGAAGAGTCTCGAAGATCAAGTATTGAACTATTACCACTTGTGAGCACTTTGTATCTGCAATCTTAGGGACAATAGAGTTTTATCAGTGGCTTAGACGTGTTGTATTATGGGATGAAGTCAGTATTCAGCATAAATCAACTTAAATTATGGTTGATTCAGAGTGTGAAAGATGAAACAAAAGGCATACACCACTACCCTCTTTTAGGTTATCAAATAAATCAAACGTGTCTTAAGTGGATTTTTGGGTCATTAGTAAGTTTAATATTTATGCAGAACTAGTAAATTTGAGTGCAATTTCTTTCTCTTTTAATCTTCTTCAAAGTACAACTTTATATAATGACATGTTGACTTATCTGAATGTGGTAAAATTCAGGATGTTGGCGAAAGATATCTCAAATCAATAAACGGAAACATTTTTGAAATTACCTATGTTTTAGCATTAAAATGACATCTAATACAATATAAATAAGTGTGTCCAAACATAATATGAATCGATAACTCTAAAAGAAAGAAATCTGTTCAAACCACGAGGGAGATAACTGACTTGTTCGTCAAATCATATAAGGCCCTTGAAAAAACTATTCCACGAGACACTTCATAAAGCCAGTGTAGTAAACTTAGAAAAATTTGAAGAAAATTCAGAAATAAGCTCCAAAAGCTGCTGCGATATCGGTGGATACAACAGATAAACATTTGGTAAAATTATGCCATATAATGTGATTTACAAACACAGAGGATAGTAATTTACAAACGACCAGAAAAGTAGCATTCTGATTGGTTAACAGGACATAAAGTGGGATCACGAATGAGATTTGAGAATAGATACCCAAAGATTACACTCACAAAGTTTGACATGAAAGAAATAACCTTTAGCATAATGAACCTCTTGGAAACTAAACAATCACACTCATTTATTATGTAGGCTCTTCGGGAATCTTTGGATAGAAGTTTGCAACATGACAATGAATTTATAAACTCAACTCGGTTTACCGATAATGTCATTAGATTTAATGTTCAGATAAGGACTTTTCCTTCCTATTTGCCGAATAAATAACTATGACAGGAAGTCAAAGAAAAATTCTACGTTGCTGTTCTACAAGTGAAGTGTAGATTTTGAAAGGCATATAAGAATATAAGGAAATGCTGTGTAAATTAAAGAGAAATTGCTACCAGTTTTACGGTTGTCAATACAACCTAATTCATATGGGTGAATATGTTTAGGTTTCAGTCATAAATATTCAATGTGTCACAATTTTGGAGGTGAACTAATATGTCTGTCTGACCAAATATTCGTAAACCGAATCACACATTAGGAGTGTCCTCTCTCTAGGGCATACAAGTCAGAATTGGCGCTTTAAATGTTGTTCTTGTAATTAGTAGAATATTGGATAGGGCAATGTTACTCCCACATCGATGGTCTTTAAAACAACAGTTTGAATTCAACCTTCAATCGATCTACTTTCATGAACCTTACTAATAATTCAACCATAATTTATGATATAATTGACTAAATTGGGATCACTGGATCCTTTTTCCATGTATAACTAATATATAAGCAGATACAGACAGCTAAGACCGAAACGATTTTCTGCCTTACTGTTTCTTAAGATAACAAGTTGACCGACGAAATAAAATATTTTTTAGGAAGTTAATGGTAAAGTAGTTTCAGAGAACATGCAACATTTATGGAGAAAAAATAATCTTACTCACAGATTGTAGTCAGTTGAGGAACCATTGAAGGGATATCGATACTGAACGCCGCTTATTCGTTCCAGTTTAGAATGTATCAGCAGCACGCAGCTACTGTCCATTGAGGAATCTAATCAAGGACCGTAAAGTTAGGTGATGATAGCTTTACTATCTGTCTACTAAGTCATAATCCAGTGTTCCGCTTCCAAAATCTCCTGTTTGTCCATGATTATAAATAAGCATCATTGAATGTCATCAGTGCACTTCCATTTTCTTTGCCAGCTAAGTGGACACTACAGGTCAAGACCTTTCATCTAAGCTTCACAAAATAGAAAAGGAAAATTGAATTTTGGTTCGTTTGGATTTTTGTGGAAATTGACTATTTTGGGTCTTTTATTGGAGACTAACATCACTTCTTGACTTGACAACACATAATGCTGTAGGCTTAGAACGCTAGGCAGTGTGTTTATATCTTTAAAAAAAAGTAGATTAGTGAGCTAAAACCTAATAGTTTCAATCGACATTTTATAATTAGATATTTGTCAATAAGAAACCTTATTCAAAACTTTTTTACTAATCCATGGGTCTAGAATGTAGATTTGTTCGTTCTTTTATGTTTCATACCTTATCCATTAAATGCTTTTAACTTTACTGCACTGATCTTTAAGAAACCATTGGATATCATCTATTGATACTTATGATTTCTTGTTATGATTCTGAATGGGATGGATGCCTCGACACCATCTGGTTATTCATCATGTTCTAATTCGCTTGATAGTGGCAAGCTATGGAATTAGGGATGCGAGATTCATCCTATTTAGGACTCGTCAGCTTAGTAAACCTGGAGTTCACAGAATAATGCTGTTCCTAACATGGCTTGGAACAAACACAATTAGATTCAAGCGCCAAAACCTTATCCACAAGGTCAGTGAGAGAAGGTGGTCACCTCTTATGTAGTGGATGTTAGTTATTGTTGATTGATACTTTTAATTTCATGTTGTTATTCTAGCTCAGTTGTCTAGTGGATAAAGCTATATGGTTTGAAGTGATGCGTCCTGAGTTCAAGCCTCAGTGGGAACAATATTACTTACTGGGGTGCAGTTACATCCAACTGATAAGTTCAAAAGGGAACGAAACTTCTGTCCTGGATTCTACTGGTATCTACCAACAAGCAAATTACGATGCAGACAAAATCCACTACACAATCATGCATGGTAACAGAAAGAATAGGTGGAAGAAAGTTAATAGCATCGATTTCTGTATGTAATTTAGGCATCAATCTCCCTTCTAAAAAACGAAACAATCACTACGTCAAATAAGTATGGTACTGATAGGGATAATGATGCAAAAAGTCACCATTCAAAGCTTATGACAGCTGATGTTCACAACCGACTAAAAAGCTTCAGAAATGTAGACCTCTTTATATATGTGCAAATATACAAGGGGCATAAATAATATTTTTGCTCAAAAACCTTTTTTCTTTGTTAATAGCAATCATACTTTGTTTGAAGTGTTCAGTCATGAAAACGTTAGCTTTCATATATTATGTAAATAGTTCGACTGATATTTTCAAAATATTCACTCAAAATATTTTGAACAGTGTTAAGTGTCTTTAAAATTATCCAGTTTGTCATATGAACGGTAGTTTGATAAAATACTTCACTGCTAGCAGACAGTAGTTTTGGTTTATATTAATTTGAAAAAAGGGATTTATTTCTTTCCCAACTTCGTATTGACTAGTTACTGGTCATTCTCAGAAAAACTAATATTATGATAGAATTCACTGTTCAGCTGTATGGATCAGAGGTTTACATTTCGGGATTTTTTACCAGTTGGTTGCATATTAAACACAAGATAAAGGTTGGACTTACCTTTTTGGACGTATAACCCTGGTTTGAAATTCTGGACAGCTAGTGCTTCAGCTATGGACAAATGCCTTGATCTTACTTTCTTCGAGTGGTTTGATCGAACTCTGTAGGGAATTTTTAATGAGCTCCAAAAGGAGTTAAGTGGCCTGAGTTTACGTGGCGTTCTCTTATTGAACTGAAGATACATTTCTGTTCTGCCTTTGTCAGCCAGGCTGGGTAGTGTTCGCGGGTACGTTTTACAAGCGGACGCATGGTATGACCGATGTACTCAGCTCCACAGGAGCAAGGAAACTGATACGCACATTGATGTGGCCCAATGTGTTGGATTGTTTTTAACACATTGACCGAAATGTCTTTTGCAGGAGAAAATTATCCAAAGGTTGGCGTCGAAGTATATTCTGTTTAGGGGTCCTGAAAACCGTTTCCTGAGGATCTCTGCAGCACAATCGTTGTTGAATTCGGGATTCAACAAAAGAATCTCTTTTGGCGCCAAATGGGTTTGTTCACTTAGGTTCTTTGGGTGCTGATCTATGAATCTGAGCGGGAAACCGTTTTTCGCTAGAGTTCATCGAAGTATTTGCGATTCTCCGCCAACACTGTCCTTAGTATATATTTTCTTGATCCCCGATGAAAATGAATGAATAAGCTTTATTTTCTTGCATAGAGGGACTGAACTTCGATCAAACCACTTGAAGGGAGTAAGATCAAGGCATTCGTCTATAGCTGAAGCACTAGCGGTACTAAACTGAAATTTCTCTGATTGCATCATACTTGTGGTTTTCCAGACTAGTATCATTGATACTGGGTGATGATTGAAAATGAAATGAAAATCTAAGACGCGGAAGGATTCAAAGTAGCTGCCTCCTTGTAACCAGTTGTGTCCACTTTCAACTTATCTACGACACCCAGCAGCTGACCATGTCACTCATTTGAATCCTATCACGGCCCAGATTTTCATTTCACGTTCAACCATCTTCCAGGATAAATGCCACAAGTCTACCCGACCACTGCTATCTCAGGTAGTCAAACTGATAAATTATTTGTTTTGTTCCCTAGAAAACAAAATTACCAACTTACTTCTGGAAGATAAACTGTGTGACAGTATGCTGAACAGTAAAATATCAGTCTCAGCTAACCACATTCACTTAAACTCCTCACAACGTAAGTAAATAACCCACCGAAGGATACTTATCATGGCTACATAGTTTCATTATTTCAGATTTTAAAACAATAACAAACAATCACAGTGAATTTCGCTTCTCATTTCAGACTGAACTGACATAGTCACGAAGGATATTTTTTTTTAATTTGCGAAAATCTTGCTTCAGAAGAAAACAGTGACCAGTTAGCATAGGGTCATCCTTTATTTAAAACCACAGAATTTCTGGCAAAATCGTAGTCAGCAGGACCACTGGAAAGATATGTTCATAACAGCAGTGAAAATAACAAACATGCAGTCTGAGTGAGAAGTCACAGGTCAGAGGACGTCAAACCCTGCTTAGTAGTTTTCAAAAGTGTAAGATAGGTAGTAATCAGTTTCAATTCACAAAAACATCAAGAAATTTGAAGTAATGGCAGCTGTAAAGGTTGTCATTTTACTTACGACGTATAAAAGTTTACTCAGATGAAAACTGTAGTTTTATGTTTTCTGAAAATTCCTTGTTAACCAGTCGTTAGTGTTAATAATGAGAACTCAGTCTGTACCATGACATGTACCGAGTCCTCTATCTGTCAAAATGTATTCATCTCTATCACTCTTTTGATCAGAAATACTTCTTGCACACTTTAATGTAAAATTGTACTAGAGGTGTCACCTAAATTGGTACAAAAGCATTTAGTCTACAGTGAACATCATAAATAGCCAATCGTGCCAGGTAAGCATTTCCAATCATCGATAAAACGTCTGGCGTTATTATTCAGTTCAGGAGTCATAATTATAGGAAATAAACTCTTCAGTGCGATGATTATTTCACAAATAAGATTGTTCAGAAGAAAATTAGGCCCAATGTTAAGTCTTTTATCAATGAAGAGTAGATTTAAGTGGAATGACAAAAAATAATGTTTGTCTGATACTGACAATCAGGATTACTAAAGAATAGAAAAACTGAAGTATGGAGATCCATTAATTCAGGGTGGGTTAGCCTGCTGAGCGTTTATGTCAACACAATTTTATCATGAAACTTACAAACCGGCTATATTATTTTCCTTGGTAAAAAGCATGTACACACACTGAAAACAAACAGTTTACTTTGGTTTTGAATCCTACATGTTTAAAAAGTTAAAAACAAGGTTTTTCTGAACGTTTCGCTATGTAAGCCAAAGCTTTCTCACTTGAATAATATTTTCCTGACTAATCAGGTATAATTATCACGAAGAATTAAAGTTTCATTCAAAGTTTGAACGGTTCGTTAAAAAATATTTTTAACACTTCCACCAGCTGATAAGATAGTTTGTATTTCATAATTTGGCTAGGAAACCATACTTACATTAAACGGAATTTTAATCGTTTGATATTTAATTGAATTTTAAGGGAGTTGTGGAGATTTGGAAATATTTCAAGTTGTTATTCATCGTAGACTGATATTAGTTGGAGGAACAAAGGAAACCTGGGAGCACTGGACAGCTGTTTCGTCCTAGGATGCAAATGAAGTCATTTTTATTATCAATATTTTCGACGATGAACATATGTATATATTTTCAGTTGTCACTATGGGAACTGTTTGGATAAGACAATGATATTTTGGTGATTTATCATCATGAAGTTCAGTGCACAGATTTGATAATAGAGTGGAAAAAAAACAGAGTTTGCGGAACTGAAATGTTCAATCATAAAGATAAATTTGCTATCTACATGTAATATTGTTCTATAAATAAAGTATAGAAATGAAAGTTAGAAGTTACAATCAGTAATTAGTGAACAGACGTAAAGCTTATTGACGATTAGATGAAATGTATGAACTTACCATTTATGAGAGTAGTAGACGTCCGTAAATTATCATCGAAGCGAGGAAATTATTAAGACAAATATATTATGCTTATCAGTGAGGCATAAATTGATGGACTATCAACTCACTTTTGGTGAATGGTACATGCTTTGGCAAAGCTTCATGAAGGTATGATTGAACACTAAATCCAGGATGCCACAGAATGAATACATCACATAATTTCGACTGTTTTCTCAGGGACATAGAATGATAGGCTTTTGTTATCGGTCTGAAAGAAAAGGTCTCCTCCTATCCGAGATCTCACCTATCCAGTTGTCTGACCTATGCAACTCAGTTCACAGTACCAATAAAGCTAACTGATGCAAGTTTTAGTAAAAGACTCATCATGAGTATGTTCTTATTACCCTGCCCGGAAATGAACTCAGGATCTGTAGGTTCTACGGTCAGCACGTTACCATAGGAATACAGTGGTGTACAGTTTACTACTTCTGTCAATCTGCGATTGGTTTCCTAGTCAGGTTGTATTACTAGCTTCAGATGATCAAACGTACATTTGTGTGTAACATAACTAAACGTTGAAACTTACTCATTCCATAAATATATATATTTTTGTTATTATTTATTTTCATTGGGTTCCTAGTGTAACAAAAAGGTTTCCGTAGCACCTCACCGTTACACTCTGTTCTTTGCAGTTTTTGAACCTGGCTCCACGACTGCCCACATTTCTTCCTCACACCATCTCCTCCATGTTCCTTTCAGCTTAGATGCCATACTCGTCGTTTCCCATTTGGGTTCCACTCGAGGGCCATGGCCTAGTGCGTGATGTCCACGAATGGTCTTCTCAGTGTATGTCCGATCCAATCCATCTTCACTTTTTTCTTCTGCATATTTGTTGGGTGATGGGTTCTTGGTTAATTCAGTGCCAGACCACAGTTCCTTGTTGCTTATTCTTTCCGGTAATCTGATCTTCAGTATCGAGTGAGCATAGGCAGCAGCTGTTGAGTTATGATTGTAGTTTGTTCGAAATGCTTTTCGTAACTCGCCAAGTTTCTGTAACATATGGAAGCACCGAATCGACATTGGCGTTAAAAATTCGGATCTTGTTCACGCTTTATGCTGAGTACAGTGAAGTGCAGTAGATCTCCACACTGGTTTCACGTTAATGAAGGCTTGTCCCTCTGTCTTTCTGGTCCTGGCTTTGACATCCTTATCTATGCCGCCTATAGTTGAAACTATGCTGCTCAGCCTGGGTAGATGAAAAAGACTACTTCCTTGAGGTTTATCCCATTCATAATGATTGGTGGTTGTTGATGATGTTGTTGGTTGGGTATCTTAATCACCTCTATCTTCTCTACATTCACTCCCTCCCCTGCCTCTTCTGTCAACTTGTTGGTTTTTGCTTGTAGATCTTTGAGTTTGTGCTACATTAGATATGAGACATAAATCATCATCGTTGGCGAAATCCAATCTTCTAGGGTCTTTTCTTCCGTTCAGCGTATGCCCTTCTTCTCGCTGTTCATAATTTGTTGCATGATCCAGTCAACCACAATCAGGCAGGTCATCAATGATAGTAGGTGGCAGTCTTATCTTACTCCTTTCTTCACTTCAAAGGCGTCATTGAGCTTTCCATTGTGAATCACTTGGCATATAGCGTCGTCATATAGCTGCTGAATGAGACTGATAAAGGTTCATGGTGCTCCGTAGTGTTGAAGCAGCTACCTGATAAATTATTTCTCAATCAATGCTATCAAAGGCCTTTTCAAAGTCAATGAAGTTAAGCTAAAGAGTTGACTATCATTCTATGCTGTCATCTATGATGATGCGTAGCGTAGCGTTGCAATTTGATCCACATATTTGTTCTTCTTGAATCTAGCCAGCCAGCCTATTCCGTTTGTAATTTTGAATCCAAAGCAGGTTTTAATCTCTGCAGGTTGACGCGCCTTAATATTTTGCTTGGGGTGGACAGGGACAGGAACATGATTCCACTCCAGTTCTTGCGAACACTGAGGTCTCCATTCTTTGGGGGTTTGACAAGGTACCCCTTCTTCCAATCAATTAGCAGGTACCTTCCTTTCCTTCCAGACCTTCTGCAATAGTGGTGTGAGCATGTCCGCTGTTGTCTCTGCGTATGTTTTTAGTGCTTCTGGCAGGATTTCATCTGGTCCTGCTTCTTTCCCTGATTTCAGCAGATTTATGGCTTCCAGGACGTCATTTCTGCTTTTGTCCGAGGGCTAGTGTTCACTGGTGGTTCTGTGGCTGGGCTACTGGTGGTATTTCTGGACGAGTTGCAGGTGGTGGTGGTGATCGACTGAAGAGTTGTTTAAAGTGGTCAACCCATCGTTTCCTTTGTTCCTCCTCTTCGGTAATTAGATTTCCTTCATCATCTTTTAGTGGTTTCATCTGTGCTGATCTCTTCCTTACCAGATAGTAACTTGGTTATTTGATATAATGTTGTCAGGTCTCCTACCAGCAGCCTGTTCTGCTTCACCTGCCGGTGTGTCATGGAAGTGTGTTTTGTCTTTGGGTGCACTCTTCTTTACTTCTTCATTCAGTGTAGTGTTTTATAGGTTGTGTTCAGTTCCCTTTTGCGTTGCTCATCCCTACACTGCACTGCACTGGTTCATCTTCTGCTTCACCATCGCCATCTTCCTCTCCCTGATCTATCAGCTTCCATGTGTCTGTGAAGATCCATTCCTTATCTTCTTTTTTCTTCCTTCCTAATACGGTTATGCAGGTTTCTTTCCATATCTCTTTCAAAGAGTTCCAGTGTTCTTTCACCTAGGTTTCCTCAGGGATGCTGCTCAGTGACTCCCATTTTTTCTTGATGGCTGACGACGTGATGTCCTTTGAAGTTTCGTCCTTCAGTTTTTGTTCTGACTGTTCAACTTGAACTATGGTCGTCTATCACCAACTTCTTTCAAGGCTTTAAACTTGATTTTGAGGGTAAGTTTCTTGCACTGGATAGTGAGTGGTATGAACCTACATCTGCTCCTCTTCTTCATCTTGTGTCCAGTAGGCTGCGTCCTCCCTTTCTTGAGATTGAGATAAAGTCGATCTGATTTTTAGTGTGTCCTGGTGTCTGGTGAAATCCATGTTGGTTTGTGAATATTCTTGTGTTTGTACACGGTACCTCCAATCACTAAATCATCAAATGCTGAGAAGTCTGTAAACAATTCTGTTTTCTCATTCATTTCACCGAGTGCTCCTCGATCCATGATGAGTTCTCTTACTGTGTTGTCTGCCACCAGTTTGGCATTCATGTCACTACACTCATTAAAATGAATTTTATGTCGCTCTCACCATCTGGGGTCTTGTCCAGTAGAATTACTCCTTCTTCTCTTGCTCTGCATTGTTTATAGGTGAGTAGTAATGGCATCGTATGATTGTGACTTTCCTTCCTTTTGCATTGCATCTTCCTGCCACGATGCTGATCGTGGAAGAGATTGGTTCCCACTGCATGACGGCCTTCGATGTGCTTTTAGATATCATGATAGCCACTCCAAAACTCAGTGTGCTCATGGTTGTGGTCTGTGTGACAGTATCGGAGTAGATTATTGACTCTTTAGATGATAGTTTGAAGAGTTCGCTTCCATTCAATCTGCATTCACATATTCCCAGTACTTGTATGCCATACCTTCTCGTTTATTTTGCAGTCTGGACAGCCTTGCTAGGTTCAAACATGATGCGTTCATTCCGTGTCCCTATGTTCACTTTCCTTTTCATCGACAGAGAGAGAGAATAAACATTCGCCAATTGGCTTCTCGAAGGCTTACACCAACCGGCAACATTTGTCTCTCGGATTCCAGTGAGGAATAAGTTTTTTTAATTTTTTTTACATTTAATTTGTGCTTTGAAGTTTCTTTAGCGATTGCATTGATCTTCCGAGGTAGGGTCACTAGCCCTATCTCCAACCTTCCCTCTATATCCGTGTTTAGGACCGACTAGTTACTAGTGAACTGGTTAACTAGGCGAGGTTGACTGGTTATTTTGAAGTGTATTCCCTCTCTTTTCTTGAAAATAACATCATAGAAGTAATTTTTAATTGGGACCAGTGCTATGACCTATGAAATTATGCTTTTGAGTTAATGTTTCTTTCAATGGAGCGCTCAAACCGCTCAATCTGCAAAAAATAGATAATAGAGATGTCTAGAGTGCGTACTTTTGAGAAGTCGTGTACTAGGATAGAACAGCCATCCAGTGATCCTAGATTTTCCTAGGATCCTCAATTGATATTAGTTCATGATAAGTACTACCTTGGAATAAATAAAATCTCCATAAACCTCAATTTATACTATGAATACTGTTTGGTGCATATGTCAAAATTTTCTTTACGCGAGTTTTCTTAATGGTAATCAAGACAATATTCGAAAAGCTGAATTTTGCCTTTGATGAGTTGTTTGTTCATTTCTGATGATCTTTTTTTCCGTCCTAATGCTTTCATTCCACCTGAGATGTCTTCAATAAAAATTTTCATTCATGCTCTATAATTTAGGCATATTCACAGTTAGCAAATCGAGTGTTATGATAAGTTTACTGTCAATAAGTTTCATAGATACAGTGGATACTTATAGTCACATTATTGTAGCTTTGTATTCATCTTGGTGACTCGCAGTGGGATCCAAAACGCGTACTTTGTCCTATATGAGACTCGTCAGCTGGATGCACCTGCACTTTAATGCAGAGTGGTGCTCTCACTGAGGCCTCAACCCAGTATCCAACGCTTCAAACGCCACAGCGTTGTCCACTAAGCCACTGGGATACGATAGTCACCTCTTTTGCAATGGGTATCAGTTATTGTTATGATATTTGCAGCTTACCGTTGTTATACAGGTCTCGTTGTTCGACCTCTGTTGGCAGATGGGCTTTTATTCGGATCCCTCGATACTGCTGGCTATTCATGACCTTGGTGACTTGCATAGGAACCCAGGAAGCACATTTCATCCTATTTCTGACCTGCCAGCTTGGTGTACCTGGATTCCAGTGATTAATCTAGTTCCCACTGAGACCGAAACTCAGTACCCATCGCTTCAAACGCCAACTTCATGAATATCCGGCAGTTTCGAGGCATCTGCTTGGAGGCAGACCTCTTAAAATAGGTTCAGCAGTTTTTGAAACCTTGTTAATTTGAGATCAGTGGAATTGTGAACTATTATTTTAGAGTCCTCAAACAAAAGCAAGACCAGACTAATGTGTGAGGTTCCTGAATGTGAGTAATTGGTGGGCAGTCTACTTAACTGTTAATCAGTTGATGTCTAGATTACATTTTATAACTCCAAGATACTTGCGTAATGCTTATTCTTCTTCCTCCAAATCACATAAATAGCTAACAAGCTTAATTATTTGCAGAAAAATAGAATAAATGTATTATTCATTTTCAGTGGATAGCTAAAAATAATTATCCATTTTTCATACTAATTTACTTTTCAACAATTGACGTCTCCATTACTAGTAAGAGCAAATGGGAACCTTTTGAACCCAGGATTGTGTGAGAATGGAATAAGTGAAATTAGAAGAAGTTTCAATCCTTGTTAGATATTCAGACTTATCTATTCCAGGATAGCATTCAAAGCTATTTTGATTGAGTTAGTGAAGTTTTTATGTTGGTGTACATCGACAGATGAATGGTTTTAATCTTTTCCTTGGCGTCTTTTTTGCATTGAAGTATAAATTTACTGAAAAAAATGAATAAATTGTACACCTAAAGATGAGAATTTTACAGTTTGACGTTAATTAGATGGAGGGAATCAGCAGGTAGCGTTGAATCTTGGTTTCGTGCTTTTGGGCACTCATCAACATGACTAATCTTCAACTTTGAGGGAAGTGATGTCTCGCCCGAGATTCGAACCCATGTTACCCTTGAAGTATTCAGGCCGCAACTGGCTTCCCATAGGAGTGGATTATATACACTGATCGGCCACTGGGGATAACCAATATGGGTTAGAATCTCCAGCAGGTTGTTAATTCTGTCGAGGTTGCAGATATCCCTTGTTGACGAACACGAGAAAGCACGAAACGTAGGTACAGGGGTTTCTGCTGGCTATCTCCAACCAATTAACATCTCTTCCAGTTCATCGTGACTGTAAGTCTCCTGGCCTAGTGACCATATTGCAAAATGATACACAGAATTCGACCAGTACTTAGGAGTAGATAACATGAAGTTAGTTACAACTAGTGACTAATCATGTAGTTTCGCATTTTGTTGCATGTTTCTCAGATACCTTTATCAGTAAGAATAAAAAATTGGTTGCAGAAATATTTCTTTTCAATTAGGTCTTCATAATGACCTCTACATTAATTTGTAGGTTTTTTAATTTGAAAACTTGGTCCTGTTTACTGATGATAGGTTAATCAACTAAAATGATGATAAATTACTAGTAACTGAGTAGACTGAAAGTTAGGGAACTGAAGATGTTAAGTCATGAATACTATAAATACGTAAGGTTGATAAGAGTGATAAATACAAGAAAACAGGTTGTTAACTCCTTGATTACAATGCAAATAACATGAAATTTAGAAAAACCTGAGGAGAGTGGATATGTGTTGTAGGTATTACGTAATAATAGGGAGGTGGAAAACTAGAAAGATAAGTAATGTGAGATGAACAATAGGGAGGGATCTTTGTTCACAAGTTGTAGTTGTCTACTGGGCAAAAAAGAATAAAGTGACTTGAAGTTTACCCTGAAGGCTAAAGTAATGATAGATGCTGTGCAAATTTCTTGTTAGTACAGAAATTTAGTCTACTGAGGTCTATGGTCACAACTTCCACTATGTGTAGCATGCGAATTCATAGATTACGATAATGACTAGACAGAATACGGCTATAAAATAAAAAACTTTGCTTCCATTTACTTCATGACCAGTATCCATCAAATGTGTAGTTAGTGAGTTTTTATTTTTTTTTAACTGTCCTTTACTCAGACATACTGGATGATTTTTTGACTGTCTGCCATGGACTTGCCTAGTTGTATGTCCTATGTAACTAACTTCAAGGGAACAGTTAAATTGATAAATCCACAGAGGAAAGGAATCAAGAAGTATATCTTTATACCCTGCATCCATGGTTGACCGATTGTAGAAAATAAGACGTCACTCTGCAGCAATGAGTATTCTCCAAAAAACTCTTCTTACACGTGGTGTTATAATCTCATTTAGGATGTCACCTTTTATTCAGGTTTCAAGAAAACAGATTTCTCAAGGGCTATGGTCATCACAAGCTTGAATTTCTTCTCTTTTTTATGCTTGGTCACGAATTTGACAGGATATCAATTCTTAATAGGCAGGTGACGTATAACTTAAGGTTACAAATCTAAAACAGTGGGTATACAGGCCAGTCAATGCTGGATTCCAGTACATGGTCCACTTTATCTTTCCACCTGCACTTCCTATTGATCAGACATCTAGAAAAGATATACAGTCACTACATTCTTATTTTATTGTGAAAGTGATGGTTGGATGAATTCTACACCTTTGCACTGTCTGTAGAACGTTTTGTTGAAAAGAAAATTGAGGTTCATCATGTATCTCAGAAGAAGTCCATTCAAAGTAGAGACGGTAAGTTCAGATTTTGTGCCATGTTTAAACACTTCACCGCATACAAAATTTACTCATCACGGTAGAGGAGCATTGGTAAAGAGAAATGAAACATCGTATAGTATCGTGAAGTTAATATTTACCCTTAAGCTTCAATAATTTCACGAAATTAAAAAATATTCTTTTTCATTTTTCAATTGATTATTTGGATCTGCTTGACTTTTCATCGTCAGAAATATATTACTTATTTGACCTTAATGAAAGTTCCAACGGTATCTGGTTAATGAGTTGAGTAATGTTTTAGTGAGCAGTTGAATGATATAGAAAACTTTTTTGCGTTTCCTGTTGTCATTGCATGAATTGCACGTATGAGTATAGTTCCCTAAGAAGATTTTATTTCTGGTTCCAAAGTTTGACAAGGAGTATATTTAACTGCAAAAACTAGACAAAACCGTAGATTCTATCTACATAGCTACCAGACTCCAGAAATGTGATCTGATGAAATTAAGACTTTGTTATATTCCTGAATGGTGTTCTCATGTTTTCAGATGATGAGTAACTGAAGATGGCATTTTCTGCATCTTAAATGTGTGAAATTTATGTTATTAATGACGAGTCTCAGTGGTAGCAACGTCACTCACTAGGGTGCAGCTGACAAGGTCTAAATAAGAAGAAACACGCATCCTGGATTCCTCTGCTAGCCACAACCAAATAAATTACCATTAGTAGTGATTCACTCCATCTCTACTACTATCATTATATTGGAACTAGGTGTAAGTTGATAGAAGAGGCAGCGAAGACGGGACTTCAGGTGAATATAGAGAAGACAGAAGTGATGAAGATACCGCACCACAACCATCAACAACAACAACAAACCCCAATCACCGTCAACGGGAGAAACTTGAAGGAAGTAACCTCCTTCACTTATCTAGGAAGCACTGTTTCAACTACAGGCGGGACGGACGAGGACGTCAAAGTCAGAATCGGAAAAGCAAGACAGGCGTTCATTAGCCTGAAACCAGTGTGGAGATCTTCTGCACTCAGCATGCGGAACAAGATACGGATTTTCAACACCAACGTCAAGTCAGTGCTCTTGTATGGCTCAGAGACTTGGCGCGTCACGAAAGGTATTTCCAATAAACTACAGACATTCATCAACAACTGCTTACGCTCTCTGCTGAAGATCAGATGGCCAGAAAAAATAAGCAACAAGGAACTCTGGGAACGAACCAACCAAGAACCTATCACGCAACAAATATGCAGGAAGAAGTGGAGATGGATTGGCCATGCACTGAGAAGGCCGACTGAGGACATCACGCTTCAGGCCCTCGAGTGGAATCCCATGGGAAGCGACGAGTTGGACGTCCAAGGGTGACATGGAGGAGGTCGTGCGAGGAGGAAATGAGAGGTTGTGGGCTGTCGTGGGACCACGTTCAAAAGATCTCAGAGAACAGAGGTCACTGGAGGCGTGCTACTGAAGCCCTATGTTCCACTAGGAACCCAAGGGACTAATAATAATAATAATAATAGGTGTAAAATAATAAGGTTTGTGAAAGCATTCATTTCCACCGTCCACCAGATAATTGATTTCTCATAATGACTGTGAAACACTAATCATTTACATACGGTTCATTAATTTATTGTGTTTTATGAAGATAATTAAATCAACTCAGAGAAAAGCCTTTTTTATGATAATATTAATTTGCTTTTCTACCCATCATATTAGATATGGAATGAATATTAATTAATTAATTTTTCAAGTGTAAATAAATAAGCTTTCACCGATTAATGTACGCAAATGTGATTAAGCTTGATTTTATAAAACAAACTGTGGTACATGCTAGAAATTTATTGTATATTCAACTGCCAGATTAATGTCACTAAATAAATCATGGAAACGCTTAAATCTCCTGGTTTACTACATCACAGAAGATGTACTAAGCGGTGAAATACAAACGAATTATGCATAACAACAAGTAACTGCTTTAGTCGGTTAGGGTCATTTAGAAATATAAGAAGCAAGAATTTTAGATAAGGTTTTATAGTAGTTGTAGTTTAGTTTTTCAATGATCACTGTTCTCCTGAACTGTCAGGGATCCTCATGGAATTATGATAATACTTGTTCTACAGAAGATGTATACCTATCTATCTTTTATTTTTTTTATAGTATAGTATTGTTGTGTAAATATGATGCAACAATACACAACCATAATAGTGAACGGAGATTAAGAAAGAAACATAAGCCACATGAGCTACTCTGTTCTGCACTCCTAAGCTCAGTTAACCTGATAGCCAATATGCGTCGTTGTCAATAAAGTTTATTCTTCAGGCCTAGTGAGGTACCAGTACAGTGCCAACAGTGGCCTACCACATTCAGAAAAGAAAACAGAAGTAGGTGATGTGAACCCTCGTTGTGATAGCATATAGTGAGGCATTCACAAAACAACTAATCGCAATTGTCAACTGGACCTCTTCCTTGCACGATGTAATGATTAGATTATTATTACATTAGTATTTGTCCCTTGGGTTCCTAATGGAACATAGGGATTCAGTAGCACGTATCCATTCCACTCTCCTCTCTGCAAACTTTTGAACCCGGCTCCACAACTACCCACAAGCTCTCATTTCTTACTCACAAGATCTCCTCCATGTCACCCTCAATTCAGACGCAAAACTCATCGTTTCCCATCTGGATTCCAGTCAAGGGCCTGGTCTGACTAGTGATGTCCCCAGTCGGTCCTTTCAGTGTATGCCCAATCCGTCCCCACTTCCCTATTCTGCATATTTGTTGAGTGTTAGGTTCTTGGTTGGTTAGTTGTCCGGCCAAAGTTCCTTGTTGTTTATTCTTATGATTCTGGCCATCTGATCTCAGTAACGAGCCATCGTAGGTGGCAGTTGTTGATGAATGTCTGTAGTTTATTGGAAATCCCTTTCGTAACGCGTCAAGTCTCTGAACCATACATGAGCACTGACTTGACTGGGTTGGTGTTGAAAATGCGGATCTTGTTCCACATGCTGAGTGCAGAAGATCTCCACACTAGTTTCAGGCTAATGAACGCCTGTCTTGCTGTCTTTCCGAACCTAGCTTTGACGTCCTTGTCTGTGCCTGTGTCGCCTGTCGTTGAAACAATGCTGCCCAGATAGGTGAAAAAGACTACTTCCTTTATATTTCTCTTTCTGGTGGTGATTGGAGCTTGCTGTTGTTGTTGTTGGTGTTGTTGGTTAGGTATCTTCATCACCCCTGTCTTCTTTACGTTCACTTGAAGCCCCGTCTTCACTGCCCTGCCTCGCCTCTTCTGCCAACTTGTTAGTTTTCGCCTGCTGATCTTCACATCACATCACAGATGTATATGTGACATAAAGTTGCAGTCAGTGTAAATTGTCTAGCTTCTTAATATTTATTACTTTAATGAAAAACTCTGATCACGTTTTCCTCGTATTTTTTCTCCTCAACTTAAATCGGTACAGGCAGAAAAAGAGAGGTTGTATCAAAATAAGCGATGATGTAGGTGTTAGACGACTGAACCTTTTGTTGAGGTTATAAATGAAATATCTGGACTTACTATAAAGTCATAAGCACTTGCCATTCCACAACTATTCCACTATGTAGAAATCATTTAAAAGACTTACTGCTATTAAATAGAGTAGTAACGAAGCATATGATGATGTCTGTAGCTTAGACAAATCGTTCACATATCAAACAAATGTCTCAAACAACTGAACTCCTCATATAGCTTGAAACGAGACAGTATTCCAGGTTTCCAATTAATGAAAAGAGCGGATATACTACACCTTTCCCGAAAAACTACTTAAAGAAATCGTTTGCAAGTAGAGGTTTTTCTGCTTGTATCGAACGCTATGTTTATAGGAGTGGGTTCAAAATATTTGCCAATTTCAGTCGCTTCTCCGTTTTAATATCTTTTGAGAAGCTGGTTTCATATGCATTTAGACTTTGAATGAAGGCTTTTAATAATCAAAATTACTTTGTATGAAAGCAAGACAGAAGTCCATCTGGTACCTTCGACAAATGAAATCATATTACTATTGATAATCTTGATACAGTTGCCAAGTTCGTTCCTGGATGAATACCTCTTTGAAGTCAAGAAACCCAAAAAACCCTTCAAACTATACTGCATGTGCATTTGCATAATTTGTTTCACCTTCTCACGCTGTGCCAAGGATCTCTCGTTACGAAATGAACCAGAAAATATGATGACTTATGCAATACAAACTGGTTTTACTCCTGTTTCTTTGAAAGGAAGCAGTATTCGATTTGCAAAGAGAACCCTCGCACTTCCTGTCTTACTGAATCTTTCTTTTTGCATAAATAACTTTCTCCAGCTATCATCAACCTAGCTGAGCACAATGATGAACTTACGGGTTCCCTGCGATCGCCTCTTCTTTATCTTCACTCAGAGATTTGTTATCTAGTAATAAACGACGGTAGCCCCATAAATGCGATAATGCTTAATTCTTGAAAAACTGAGCTTCAGACGTGCACATCTTTCTTGCCATCTTTTCTAGTCTCTACTATTTTCATCAGTACTACTTTTTTATCAGTTGGTATTTGTCAGATTATGTATCAAATGTAATATGCGTCAGGTTTCATTCTTATTCATATTTTCTTTTACACGTCTATTAAGAAATTACATTCTGAATCGCGTATGACTTCTAGGACTATCAGCAAAACCAGTGGTATCATTTCTCCTACAGACGTTGTTGTGAACCGATATTTAAGTTCATCCATATGACTTAAAGGGATTATTTTTAAAGGTATTTATCATCCTTTCCATTAGAAACGTTCCATTTTCCAGATCTCAGCTGGGGTGAGCAACAAGTAAACGAGACATTTTGTAGGTTCCACAATGTGTAAAAGCTTATCTGGCTTAAGTCATCCGTCGCGGAGAGAGTGTTAGATATAAGCTTAATAATATGACCATATTGCTCATCGTTATCTTTGGAAAAATTCATACCTGAACGACAGTATTGAAAACCAACTTGGGTGGAGGGAGAGATTGATAACCGAATATTTGTTTATCGAATCAACATCAAACACATACAGTCGAAATGATTCTGCACCTGTCCCAGATATATGGAAAATTCTACTACCCTTGTCATCACAAAGAAGGAGAGAAAATTACGAATATATAAAGTCTGTTTCGAAGTTGTGGAGTTACATTCTGATGTGAATATGGACAATAAATTTTGTCCGAAGTGTTATCCAGTAAATGCTATTGTTTCACTCTGTGATATTTCTAATACACAGACTAAAATGTAATTACACTCGACCACAGTGCCCAAGTTTTACTCTTATATTAACATACCTGAACATATTTTTCGAAATGTTCGGTTTTTGTTCTGTAGCAACAATACTTCAGGATAAAAGTTATGTAAAGCATTTACACAGCATTTCTTATAGAGGATAGAGCTATTATTAACAATGAAGTAGCAGTAGTTGGAATATGGTTCGAAAACAGAATCTTACCATTCTAAAACCTTTCACTTATTAGTCACCTTGATTTTTCACCTAAGTCGTCATCAATCGACTAGTGGTGAGTTTAATGGTCGGTGTTTCCCGCTAACTACTTATATTACATAATTACTGCATAAAAATATCATTTTCCTTAAAAAAACAGTTGTCTGTTGGTACATCATTTATCCAGCTTAACTGCTCAGTAGATAAGAAATAAAACTATCATTGTGCACAGCATGTGGATATCTAAACGCATACCTGAGTTTCATTTTATTTCACATTGGGATTAAATTAAACATGGACAAGTTGAAGGTAATTGGGAAAAGCTATAAAAATATTCCACATTTATCTTCCTCTAAAACCATTTGAGTTTATATACACCAGATATATGGAATTGAACAAATCACTAGCTTCCAGTAAACTATAGACATCACCTAGGTTGGTACAAGTGCTTTATTTCATCATTTCGTCAAACATTTTGTACTGTAGATGCGTCTATAAAGCTGCAAGTATTTCTGTAGCTTAACGTCATTCTGTTAGCTATTATGAATGTTATCTGAATGTAGATTTTATGAAAACTCATATTTTCTTTAAAATTCAGAACTAAATTGTTTTTAATAGCAGCCATTAGGGTTATTTCACAGCTATTTATTACCTGTGAAACTGAAAAGGCATGCATTTTTATTAGAATACGCATTCATGTACACAGCGCAGACTTCACTTAGTTTCGCAGTCTAAGAGCATCGAGCTGAACTGACAAATGTTCATGTGCTAAATGTGTAGATTCTTTCATAAAGTCAGGATCACTAGGATATAAAATTCACATGGTGCTGTAACATTAGCTATCATGCATTCATATGAAGGCCAAGTAGATAAAGTGAATAAATGTGAGCTAAATATTTGGTAAACAGCAAGATATCTTTGGTCAGCTGGTAAAGCATCCTGTCAGTAACGGGATATAAGTCAACTTTATATTCTCTGGTCAGTAAATTACGGGGGATACAGAAGATATAGGCATGCAGTCTGTCTTAGTCTTATCGTTTAGTGAACTCAAGGTCTATTCAAACAACCCTTAAAAAACAGTGAGTGATAAGAAGTGGATATGAGTGTAAGGAGAAATCCAATAGTTGGTAGTGTTTATTATAGAACTGTTTCCTATGCATGGAATTGATGCTATCCTAATACCAACCAATAAGCGTTTAAAGACGATTCACGTTAAGCTCAGCAGCCCAACTGTAGCATGCTCGCCGTAAAAAATTGTGGGCATCACTTCCGATCTTTGGCGAGGCCATGGGTAGGGACTGTTGGTGAGGGTCTTATTAAGATAAAACTCCTGTTCAGTCCTTCCAGGTCTTCGATTGCTTTCCAAATGATATCTCGCCATGATGAACACCACCTTGAGATTAAACAAAAGTACTTGTACCGTTAATTAATAAGGAAATAAAAAGCAAACTAGGATTTAATGTATGAAAGGTATTTACGGTTTGTTTAAAAGCATTTCAGTGGTATTTATTTATATGATCCCTATGAAGTTTTATTAATATTATGGAGAATTGAAAGACTTGGTCTCTTTTTTTCTAGTGTGATATTGATTTGAGCTCGTTTTGTTAGTTAAGAAGTGATGCATTCATATATATTTTTCCCCTTCACTAGGAGGTGACAGAAGACTCACTCTGAAGCAAAATTAGTAAATTATTATAAGCTATTTCTTCCAGAAAGAAAGAAACAAATGGATGGGAATTTTTGTTTTGAATGCCTAAAAAGGATGTTTTCCTAAGCATACTATGGCTGGATCAACGAACATACTTTTACGAAGTGATAATAGAATATTATAATTAATTATGACAGGGTACGTACGTATCAGTAAACCCAGACATCCATCTGGGATACGCATAAAACTCTTCTCAACGAAAACTGTAACGATCTCATTCCCACAAGTATTTTTTGATGGCTGAATATTATATTCTACTTCTGAAAACCTTAGAGAAACAGTGGCAAAATGATAGGAAAATAATTTTAAAAACGTTTTGAAATTAAATACGAAAAACTGAACAAGTGATAACCCACAAAAATTATCTTCCAGTAAAAAGAGACTAAATACAACTTTGTCAGTACTATTGTATCACTGTAACGGGTAAACTGAACCCAGAACTTCTTGAAAATATTTCAAAGATATTAATATGTGCAAAACTTGGGCACTGTGGTCGAGTGTAATTACATTTTAGTCTGTGTATTAGAAATATCACAGAGTGAAACAATAGCATTTACTGGATAACACTTCGGACAAAATTTATTGTCCATATTCACATCAGAATGTAACTCCACAACTTCGAAACAGACTTTATATATTCGTAATTTTCTCTCCTTCTTTGTGATGACAAGGGTAGTAGAATTTTCCATATATCTGGGACAGGTGCAGAATCATTTCGACTGTATGTGTTTGATGTTGATTCGATAAACAAATATTCGGTTATCAATCTCTCCCTCCACCCAACTAAGTTTCAAAACTATCACCCTATCCAACCCTACTGTGTGATTGTGTCATCGCATGCAGAGCTATAGCCGAGTTTTTATCTGGATCTCTTATCTCATTAGGATCTACTGATCTTGATTTAGCTAGGTTTTTTTGCTCTGTTCTTCTAATCGACCCTGGTTGACTACTTTGACCTACGTACTTGACCTGGCAATCATTGCAAGGAATCTGGTAAACCAGATTATTTTGCTTAATTGCATCGATAGGATCTTTCAACCTACAATGCTTGTTTCTAAGCTAGTTTGTTGGTTTGAATGCCACTTTAACCGCAGCCAGCCTTATTGAGAATTCTCCGTGGTGTTTCTGAGGTGCTTTCCTTGTATGGTAACATGGCAGAGGCTTTGAATTCTCTTTTAACCCTGTCGCCTTTATTACCACTAGTAGTGGGATTATTATTAATAACATCTGTATTACTACCACTACTACCACTGCTAATATTTTTTTTTCTATTTCTTATGAATTTATTTATGAATTTTGGTAGGTAATTAGTGAGACGTAGGGTGTTCTTGATGTGTCTAATTTCTTATCGCAGATTTTCCGATCTACTAGTAAGCTTTTTCGCTCTATTACCTAAGCATTTAACTAGGCCTACTTTAACTGAAATGGGTGTTGGGAGGATTCGATGTCTAAGTAGTGATTCGAATGGGTGGGTTTCCTATCGACACCAGTCTCTAGATTTCCTTCTTGTGTTCGTTTAATCTTGTAATCCAACACTGCTGGCTCACCTTCTTCACTTTCTAAGTCACAGGTTAATTGGATTGCATTTACTACTGAATTTATATGTGCCAAGAACCTATTGATGTGTTCCGATTTCAGTACTGTAAACGTATCATCTAAATATCGAAACCATATGTTTGGGGTAGGACTAAATGTTTGAAGGGCTAACCGTTCCCAACTATCCATAAATATGTCTACGACGATAGGAGATATTGGTGATCCCATGGCAGCACCTTCAGTTTGTTTATATATTTTATTTTGAAACTCAAAAACTGTAGATGTTAGGCACAATAGTATGATTTCCTCGATCGGCAGCTTAGTTCGCTGCGTAAGTTCTTTGTCATCTTCAAGCCCATTTCGAACTACCTCCAGAGCCATGTCAATCGATATGTCTGTGTGAAGGCTAGTCATGTCAAAACCAATCATTTTTCACTGTCGTCTAAGTGTATGTCGTCTAACCTATGCTTTAATTCATAAGAGTTGGTAAGTCGAGACTTTGAGTGATTTCTTATTGAACCTAACACCATTGCTAAATATTTAGACAATTCGTAAGTCGGAATGTTTCTAAAATCTACTATAGGCCTGATGCGATAACCTGGCTTATGAATCTTAATAGTACCATACATTCTACCGGGATTATTAGTTTTCGGCATTAAATTAAACCACTTTGACTCACCTAGAAATGGCTTCATCCGGTGTATCAGATCCATCATCGATTTCTCGACCTTATTCATAATAGTATCCACTGACTTCTTAATTTCCTCATATGGTCCTGTTTCGATATGCTCGTTCACCGTGAAGACGTAGTCAGATTTGTTCATCACAACTACTGAGTTGCCTTTATCTGATTTGGCAATTACTATATTGTTATCATTTTGAAGGTTCCTGAGAGCTTCCCTCTCTGACTTGGGTAGATTAGATTTCACTTTCTTCTTTCGTTTCAGTATTAGAGCACAGTGTGCTCTTACCTCATCTGCAGTTGTCTTATCTATTGGACTTAACGCTATTTCTATTTTGGGAATGACATCTTCTGGTTTCAACTCTTTAACCGCTACACTGAAATTAAAACCTTTCTCTAGCACTTTCACTTCTGTTGAGCTTAGGACTTAACTTGAGAGATTGACAACCCACTTTGACTTATCGATCACCGGTGACATGCTATTGTTAATTTAATTACTGTTGACTGCATGCTACTGTTTCACTGTGTGATATTTTTAATAAACAGACTAAAATGGAATTTCAAAAATATATTGGTAAATTTATTACAGATGATTTGAATTATTAAAATTCTCGAAAGTATTCAACGTACAGTACACTTTACTATAATAAACATTAAGCTGTTCATCTGCGGTTTCATTTCTTGATAAGAAAGAGGACTCACTACTTAGTTTGTGTCTCTATGACAGATATTTTGATCCGAATGAAAATATTTCCGAATATGTAGAAGACTAGTAACTCTGTATATGAAATATTTAGTCGTATTTAATTATTAGCTTAAAGAACAAATCATGTGCCGATCAAATTGCAACGCTACGCTACTCATCATCATGGAACGGCGTATAGAATGGCAGTCAACTGAACACTACCTCAACTTCATCGACTTTAAAAAGACCTTCGACAACGTCGATTGAGAAGTAATCTAGCAGCTACTTCAACACTAAGGAGTGCCACAAATCTTTGTCAACCTCATCCAACAGCTATATAAAAAGGCCACATTCTAAGTGATCCACAATGGAAAGCTCAGTGACGTCTCTGAAGAGAAGAAAAGAGTAGGATAAGACTGTCTCCAATCACCAATGATCTTCCTGATTGTGGTGGACTGGATCATGCAGCAGACAGTGAGGAGCAAGAGGATGGGTATACGCCGGACCAATGAAAAGAGCCTAGAAGATTTGGATTTCGCCAACGATGATGATTTATGCTTACTGTCGCACAAGCTCGAAGATCTACAGACGAAAACCAACGAGTTGGCAGAAAATGCAGGGCAGTGAAAACGGGACTCTAAGTGGAAGTAGGGAAGACGAAGGTTCTGAAGATACCCAACGAACAACAGCATGAACGACAAGCACCAATCGCCATTAATGGGAGAAACCTGAAGGAAGTAGTCTCTTTCATCTACATACCTAGGCAGCATCGTTTCAACCACAGGCAGCGCGGGCACAGATGAGAACTTCAAGGCCAGGATCGACAAGCAAGGCAGGTTTTCATTAATCTCAAATCAATGTGGAGATCTGCTTCACTGCACTCAGCATGAAGAACAAGATCCGGATCTTTAACACCAATGTCAAGTCAGTGCTTCTATGTGATGGTTCAGAAACTTGGAGCGTCACGCAAAGCATTTCCAACAAACTACAGACATTCATCAACAGCTACCGCCTACGCTGGATTGATACTGAAGATCAGATCAGATGGCCAGGATAATAAGAATATGCAACAAGGAAGTCTGGCCTGGGAACAAACCAACCAAGAACCCATCGTCCAACAATTATGCAGAAGAAGAAAGTGGAGATAGATTGGATTGGGTACACACTGATAAGACCATTTAAGGACATCACGCGCCAGACCAGGCCCACAAGTGGAATCCAAATGGGAAACGAAGAGTTGTGTGTCCGAGGTGAGGGTGATGTGGAGATGGTGTGAGGAAGAAATGAAAGCTTGTGGGGAGTCATGGAGCCGGGTTGAAAAGACTGCATAGAAGAGAGTGCAATGGAGAGGTGCTATTGAAGCTGTATTTCCCACTAGAAACCCAAGGGGAAAAAAATAATAATGCTATAATTATTAGCTTAATTCTAAAAGGAAAGCAGCTACGAAGTTGTCTACTATATTTCCAATCATTTTTGTCACAAGAAATAGCAACTCAGTAATTGATGTACTATAATTCACTTAGTATATTGATAGGAAAAGCTGAGATGAGATGAGATAAATAGTGTGCAAATGAAAGTTAGCAAATGTAGGGTGAAATAACCATAAATTGTTCATATATTTTCAGTGTTATAATGAGTGATGAAAATTTACTGGATCAAGTCTTTTTTATACAGCAAATATTTCGATTGTCACCGAAAGTATTCAAACGGATTAGTCAGACAAAGAAAGATGTTTTTATTTGATGTAAATTTCAGGTTTGATCAGTTTTATTGCAACAGAGTTAAACGTATTGAGTATGTGTTGATGAGCTACATTTTGTATGGAGAAAAAACATGTCTAGGTGTTATTTTCCATTTAATCTTCAATAAAGGAAGGGCTGTTTCTGTCTTTAGTAAAACAAGAAAAGCTTATTTTCATCAATATATTATTGACATGATTTTTTTCAGTTTAGTTTGTTTATTATATCATAAAAAGAAATGGGATTGATAAGGTTATAATCTCGGGAACTAAACAAATTATTTTAATTAAAATTATTTTAATTAGTGATTTGTACACATACGAACACAAATTAATGAGATAAACGTCATAAAACCTGAATGAACAAAATTTCCCAAAGTGATCACATGGGATACTTAGTTTTTAACCTATGTAAATGGAATATATTAGTTAAATACTCAGGTATGAGTTAGCATATTATTTCTCTTTATTATTATTGTAAGCTTAACACAAAAGATGGTATAGCTCTTTTCAGTTTCATATCCAATAAGAGACTGTGTCCTTCTTCCTACAGATTGGTTTTATATGGCCGATGAGTTCATACACATTATTTAAATTTCTAGTATAGACAAATATCATAAGTGATGGATTTGTATGGAAAATATATTTATGAGATTACAAGAAGGCAGAAAAACCTCGCCTGGTTAACTAGTTCACTAGTTACTAGCTGGTCCTAAGCCCGGGTATACAGGGAAGGTTGGGCATAGGGCTAGCAACCCTACCCCGTAAAATAAATCCAACCGCTAGAGAAACTTCAAAACACAAACGAAATATAAAAAATAATAACAAAATTATTCCTCACTGGAATCGGAGGGGTGAAATGACGCCAGTTGGCCGATGTGTCTTCTCTCCCTCCATGAAAGGGAAAGTAAACGTGGGGACATGAAATATCCACACGAAGTTTGAACCCAGCAAGACAGCTCAGATTGCAAACGAGATGAGAAGGTATAGCTTTGAAGGGCTAGGAATTCGCGAAAGCAGATGGAATGGGAGTGGATTCTCCAAACTGTCAACTGGAGAATCAATAATCTACTCCGATGTTGTCACTCAGACGACAACTACGAGCACACTGAGGGAGTGGCTATCATGATGTCCCCTTTAACAGAATCGAAGGCTCTCATGCAGTGGGAACCAGTCTCCTCCACGATCATGACAGCAAGATTCAACTCAAAAGGAAGGAAGGTCACAATCATACGATGCTACGGTATGCACCTACAAATAATGCAGGGCAAGAGAAAAAGGAGGAATTCTACACACAACTGCAATCAACACTGGAAAAGACACCGCCTCAGTTGGCGATATCAAAATTCTAATGGGCGACATGAATGCCAAAATGGGAGCGGACAACACAGGAAGAGAATTAACCATGGGTTGAGAAGCGCTCGGTGAGGTGATGAACGAGAATGGAGAATTGTTTGCAGAATTCTGTGCATTCAACGATTTGGTGATTGGAGGCAGTGTGTTTAAGCACAAGGATATCCACAAGTCAGCGACATGGATTTCACCAGACACCAGGACACACTAGAAATCAGATCGACTTTATCTCAATCTCAAGAAAGTGGAGACGCAGCCAACCTACTGGACACAAGATCAGGAAGAGGAGCAGATCTAGGTTCAGACCACTATCTAGTGAAAGGAACCTACCTTCCAAATCAAATTGAAAGCATTCAAGGAAGCTGGTGATAGACCGCAGTGGAAGTCCAACACTCGAAAACTGAAGGATGAAACTACAAAGGAAATCTTCACGGCAGCCATCAAGACAAAATGGGAGATATCTAGGAACATCCCTGAAGAAACCTGTGTGGAAGAACACTGGAAGTCTTTGAAAGCTATGTGAAAGAAACCTGCACAACCGTATTAGGAAGGAGAAGAAAGAAGATAAAGAATGGATCTCGACGGACACATGGAGGCTGATAGAGAAGGGAGAGGAGGATGATGAAGCAGAAGATAAACCAGTGTATGGATGCTCAACGAGAAGGAGAACTGAGTACAGTGTATAAAACACTGGACAAAGAAGTGAAGAAGAGTGCACGCAAAGACAAAACACACTTCTACGAAACACTGGCAAGTGAAGCAGAACAGGCTGCAGGTAAGAGAGACCTGACAACATTATATCAAATAACCAGGTTACTATATGGAAAGGAAGAGATCAACACAGGTGAAACCAATTAGGGAGGATGAAGGAAATATAAATTCCAAAGAAGAGAAACAAGGGAAACAATGGGCTGACCACTTCAAGAAGCTCTTGAATCGACCACCACCTGCACTTCGTGCAGAAACACCACCTACAGCCGCTGAACTAAAAGTGAACATAAATCCTCCAACAAAAGTCAAAGTCCTGAACGCCATTAAGCTACTAAAATGAGGGAAAGCAGCAGGACCAGATGGAATCCCTCCAGAAGCACTGAGAATAGAAGCAAGGACAACAGCGGACATGCTCAAACCATTATTGCAGAAGGTGTGGAAGGAAGTGAAGGTACCTGGCTAGTGATTGGAGAAGGGGTACCTTGTCAGACCCTCGAAGAAGGGGAACCTCAGTGTTTGCAAGAACTGATGCAGAATCATGCTGCTGTTCACCGCAAGCAAAATATTAGGCCGCATCATCCTGGAGAGGCTGAAGGATGCACTGGATTCAAAATTACGACCGAAACAGACAGGCTAGATTCAGGAAGTACAAATCATGTGTGGACCAAATTGCAACGCTACGCTTCGCATCATCATAGAACAGAGTATAGAATGACAGTCAACTGGGTCTTTAGCTCAACTTCATCGACTTTGAAAATGCACTTGACAGAGTCGACCGAGAGATAATTTGGAAACTGCTTCCACACTACGGAATACCGCAAACCTTCATCAGCCTCATTCAACAACTGTATGAAGATGCCATATGCCAAGTGATTCACAGTTGGTAGCTCAGTGATGATTTTGAAGTGAAGACATGAGTGAAACAAGAGGACTGTCACCTACTATCACTGATGATCTTTATGATTGTGGTCAACTGGATCATGCAGCGAACAGTGAGAAGCGAGAAGAGGGGGATACACTGGACTGCGGAAAAGAACCTAGAAGATCTGGATCTCGCCGATGACTTGTGTCTGATGTCACAAAAACTTGAATATCTACAGGCGAAAACTAACAAGTTGACAGAAGAGGCAGGGCAGCGAAGACGGGACTACAAGTGAATATAAAGAAGACAGAAGTGATGAAGATAGCGCACCACCACCACCACCAACAACAAACTCCAGTCACCACCAATAGGAGAAACTTAAAGGAAGTGACCTCCTTCACCTACACCTATCCAGGAAGCACTGTTTCAACTACAGGTGGCGGGACAGACGAGGATGTCAAAGTCAGCCAGGATCGGAAAAGCAAGAGGAGCGTTCATTAGCCTGAAACTAGTGTGGAGATCTTCTGCACTCAGCATGTGGAACAAGATCCGCATTTTCAACACCAACCCAGTCAAGTCAGTGCTTCTTCTATGTGATGGTTCAGAGACTTGACGCGTTACGAAAGGGATTTCCAATAAACTACAGACATTCATCAACAACTGCCACCTACGATGGCTCGTTACTGAAGCTCAGGTGGCCAGAATCATAAGAATAAGCAACAAGGAACTTTGGCCGGACAACTAACCAACCAAGAACCTATCACTCAACAAATATACAGAATAGGGAAGTGGGGACGGATTGGGCATACACTGAGAAGACCGACTGGGGACATCACACGCCAGGCCAGTTGTTCAAGTGGAACCCCGATGGGAAGTGACGAGTTGGGCGTCAGAGTTGAGGGTGACATGAAGGAGATCGTGTGAGGAGGAAATGAGAGCTTGTGGGTAGTCGTGGAGCCGGGTCGAAAAGTTTGCAGAGAGGAGAGTGGAATGGGTTTGTGCTACTGAATCCCTATGTTCCATTAGGAACCCAAGGGACTAATAATAATATAATAATAAGAAGGTAGAATAGTGAATTAATGATATTTTATGACCTCAGAGATAAGTGGATTTTACATAGTCATAAAACATTAGATATTCATGAATAAATTTTACAAGTATATTTTTTTATGAAGTGTTTACCTAATCCTGAAAGTATGCAGTTCTATCAGGCATAACTTTGATCCTGAAATCTACAGAAAATACACAGAAAAATTTTCTTAAACTGATATGTTTGTATACAAAAACTGTATGCAATCATTGTGAAAATATTTATAGCTTTATTTACTTGAAACATTTTTGGGAAAGTGATAAACATCTTTACATTACTGTATTATATTTAGTGATATTATGATATCTAAACTTTTTGTCAAAAATGTTCATTTTTCAAAATCTTAGCAGGAACTATTTTGACATTTTTTAAAAGAAAGATTAGGTAGAAGTGAAAAAGAGTTATCATGTAATGATGAGTCATATTTCTTTGATATGATTCATTTGTTCCAAAGAGAAGCGTGTTATTGACTACATTGTGTCAACACTTAGTAGTCTATAGACATCCTAGAAATGCTATCCACTTATAGGGTATTTACAGTTACATTGTTTTTCCACTACTAAATTATGTTTTTTCTTCACATATATACGCATATATCAAACATGCTTCGACGTATCCAAGAATCTGATCAAAAAAGTTATTCTTATCCTACAAATCTTATAAAACTCACTATGTTAAGTATCAGAACTGTAGATACATTTGAATAGGCTTGTTACTAGACTACAGTATATCGAAATGATCGCTGTCTGAATCAACAAAGTACTTTTAGAAATGTTTGTTGAATCCTTGATAAAGATAAATGAAAGTTCAGTGGTTTATCTCAACAATTTTAATGAAGTGGATTCATTCATAGCTGACTCTATGTACTGTAATCTTAAAAGACTTCTTTTGAAGGTCGAAATAACACAAAACACCTGAGGTGTAATGGAAGCATATAATCAACTTAAAGACTATGGTATTGATGTACCATAAAGTAAACGCACTCACATAACCTGTTATATATCGTATTATTAATTGTTAGGGAATCAGTATGTTATGAGTTTTCAGATAAAACAGATAACACAATGGAAGGAATGTTTCATCTAGGCTAACTCCCCTTTAATGTATTCTCACAAATAAATAGATTTCTTTAGCCAATGCAAAATTGATAATGGGTGATAATGGAAAGTGAAATGAATATTCGGGTCACACCAGGATTCGAATAGGCGAATACTGAGTTTCCGGCCCAGTACTCTACTAATTAAGCTAGATGCCAGGCCGTCCGAATCTTAACGCAGCTCAAATTTCATTTCAATTTCAATCATCATTCAGTATCAATATACGTCTGCCAGTCCCCGGCGATTTCAGAGAGTCAAACAGATAATCAATATGATGCACCACTTCTCTAAATTAAGTAGATTTCGATTAAAATGAGAAGTTCTGATTGAGCAGCCAGTGTGAATACGATCAAGTGACAGTAATACGCCACGAATTCACATGGCGGTTGGATAAAACCCTTGGCCGTATAAGTGAAATAAAAATCTGCCCAATAACCAGGTCTTGTAACTCCGGTCAGATAACCTGGAGGTGGCTAGTTAGATCCGTGCAATAGCTCCACCTTTTATTTCACTTTCAGTCATCACCTAGTATCCATGCACATCTGACAAAGTGCGGTTACCTCAAATAGTCCCCGTGATAATCAATACAAAAGTAACTAGAAAATGACTGTTAATTTAATGATTTGAATCTATTACCTCCAAAATTTCAAAAGACACAAATTATTTGCAGCAATTGCCCTGTCTGAAGCAAGTTGTTACATAACTGATAATTTGCATCACATTAAATCCAATAGATATTATATAATTTCTTTTCAAATGCGCAATCATTTTCAACAATCATATCTGAATAAAAAGGAAGACAGTGAACTGTAGTTATAACAGTTTATATGTTGAATCGTACTTTGGGTCGGATATGAATAGTTTTTGAGTTTAAGAATACGTTACACAGATGCTGAAAGTGTAAGAAAAAGCTTAACAAAACTTTTTCAAGCACAAAATTCCAGTTACTTTAGACAAAATACGATGGTGTCTATTGTATTCAAACGATTAGTCGTCAATACTACAGGAAATGAAATGAGTATATATAAAGGATTCCATAGGATTAGCAGTATGTTCAGACTCATTAAGGTATACAAGCATAATGTCTCTTGTCAATCTCCACTAACTCTCGATAAATCATGTAGGATAAAGTTCATGAATCGTGAGGTCAAACTGTTTAATTGTAAACTTAATACAACTACCTATACATGTACAGCTAATTCGAAATGGACAGCTTTTTTCCGTTTCATAAACTCATGATCAGTCGAGTGGATTAAAAGTAATATAAAGTTTTACATCACATGTGTACATAGTAAAGACCCTGAACATGATGACACAATTTCTTTAATAACACTACTTACAGACCGATATCTTAACAATAGTGGTTTCTGTGAAATAGAAGGAAAAATATTTTTTTATGGTTATCTACACCGTATGCTTCACTGTATATTTTGCCCAATACTCATATCTAATCAGTAGTCTTTGAATATCGTTCAGTTCTCATCAACAACGATATGTCAGCAAAAATAATTCATTATTGATAAGCTTCGTGTTCAAACAAATTTATTTTATGTCACAAGCTGATCTTACTTCGTGGTGTAATTCTTATTATTATCCTGTCTGCTAATAACCTCAAGTTATTTCCTTTTCAGTACTAGTGACTGCTGAACAACCGCATTAAATATATCCCAGACATACGTTACATGTTTTGAGCGGAGTTAATTTTCTGTAGTTTTGCCACATAAAATTTTACCAACACTAGATCAGGTGGCGATTTCATAGCAATACCATCAGACTGTTTGTAGAATTCTTCTTTGAAAAGAAACGTATGTAAATCGTCAACGTCAATCTAACGCTTATCGAAAATGCATATTGTGTTACCTAATATGTCCCACTGTTTTTACGTTTTCTCCAAGTTTTTTCTTATTTGAGAATTATCGCATAATATACTTCAGTATCAGTAAATATTTCGCTGAAACTCACAGATGTTTTAACTTTCGCTTCAAAGGGTTTCAGGCAAACTAGTCGCAGAATATTTTCCCGCATTGTCTATTGTCCAACAAGCAATCTGCATTTAGATAATACAAGTATAATCTTAGGAACTGTCTGACATCGAAATGTTTATGAAAAACACTCTAAAAGCCATCTACAGTAATGCTTCACGTGACGGAAAATTACTTACCCTAGCTGTTTTTGTTCAGTTGCATCATAAAAAGTGGGTTGTTTTCATTTTCGATAACATTTCGCAAACAGTAACGTTAATCTTCTGTGATATATTTTCAAATTTCTAACAATAAAACTGATTTTTGGAAGTTTGTCTTTTGCACAACCCTTATTCAATTACTTACTGGAGAGAATTATTCGCATTTGCGAGAAAAACGTTTTTCTAAGTGCTTTGCACAATTAACTCTTATGTATCTTTACCATTATGTCTCTTATAAATCGAATATTCATATATAGTGTCTTATTTGAAACCACAGGGATTTTTTCTTGATAATGTTTAGGCTTCATTTTTTCTGCAATGAATCTTGGAGGACAACCACTTTCCGTCAGCAATTCTTGAGGTACCTTCGCCTCATAATTCACATGTTCTTACTGACTTCATAAAGCCTTTAGAGTGCGTACAACTTTAGCCTTCAAGTCTGGTGAAACTCATTGATCTGATAAAATACTTCCAAAATAACGGTAAGTTGCACAAATCGGTAAGAAGAACTCCAATAGCACCACCGATATCTAAAGTGGTCGTAGAAGCAGTTTTAGACAGAGTATATGATCCATTTGTGCTGTGCATTATAAAGTGTCAAATTACTATTCATGTTTTGACATGAGCCTAATCATGTTTGGAGAAATGCCAAATAGGTCACTCTAAATTTCCATGGTATCTGTTTGAGATGAACAAAAAAGGCTATTAGTAATGATATCTTCCAGGCAAAGCTTCTATAAATAAACAGACTTCATGCGTCATCATGTTCACACTGATCTTCGCTTCTAAGCAATTTAAGGGTGGGTGAGTAGTTTCTCCGATGCCTCTGAAAGTACTTACTGTACATTATAACAACATCTGTATTCACAGTTTATCACCTTGTGCACGACTTCGCTTAACAAGGTCTTGATAGATATGACGCAAACATTAGCGTCTATACCTTTCATATTTGTGATCAACAGTAGGGAACCATAAAGAAAAAATGCTACGAAACCAAAAACCAGACACGAGATTTTTCAGTGGCATTTTGGTCTTCTTATGATTTCTGTTCTTTGACCATAGTGTATTTGTTCTCAGCAATCTTGTTCGATGATTTCACTTTAAATAAGCATATTCTTCTGGACATAACCGCATAATGCAAGTCCCTCACAAAGTATGACTGTTACTTTGACTGGCATAGATTTACCATTACATAAATAACATTATTTTTTGCTTTTGGACATTAAATCTCAATTCAAAAATGTTAAACAAAGAAGTCAACTTTTATTCTGAACAATAAAACAGCTGCTTAACCCCTACGGTGATTATTGGAGATCTCAGAATCCTAATGTGATGAGTATTTATGTCCAACTCGAGTCCAGATACTGACTGTGATCATATTCCTTCACAGAATTTAACAGTATAATTATCCACAGATCAGGACCCATTACAGGATGGCAACCCGTAGATCAGATACGGATTTAAGTAGATTGACCGATGTGGAAAACATTTAGAAACTACATTGCTCACATTGATATTTCTAATATCTAACTAGCTTTTCAACTGTCTAACTGTGGTGAAAACGTCTCATCCAAGCTCATAAATGTGGTTTCTGACATCAGGATATCATGAGCTGTTTAAATATACTACTGAATCACGTGGAAAGTTAGGAACCAGTAACCCTGTTCTGTAGTTGATTATATGATGGGAACGGTCTGACTGTGTGGCATGGACTTATTTTGGTACAGCGATGAAGATATCTGCTTTGAAAGTGCAACCCTGATCTAACTAGTGATACTTGTAGATCAGCAATATCTGGTTTCTAACAACACATGTAATTAGGCATTACATTTCAGATACAGGCATGTGGGAGTAAATAAATCATTAAACGGATAAGTCACCCGATTATGTAATCATGTAAGAAAAAAAAGTAAAGCCACACACTTCAAAGTATTGGATTTCAGTTTCTTGAGTGGCCGATAAATAAGGTATACATTTTATCACCATTGCATCTTATTCGCTATTGAACAAATCTATTCATGAAGTAGACAGATGCCATATATTTAAATGGAGTAACATCTTCACTTCCTGTATAGAAATACAACTCATTGAGGTAAATAGTGGCGTTTTTTCTAATTTGAACTATGTGTACATGCATACGATTAGCTGTTACACTACATAATAATGATAATTACTGAAACCACTGAAGCTATTTGAGAATTGATGTGTTATTTCCTAGAACAATACGCTACTTCATGCAAGTCAATTATATATTCACTGCAGTTATGAAGTGATCGTCATTTCATTCAGGGTCATGAATATTGTAGGCGTTATTCTTCTTTCTGCCTCTGTCGATGAGCGATATCTGTGCAAGAGAATATTAAATTTTTATACTCTTGTTATCTATTGATGTATCATTTTATCCATAAATGTTGATACTAAATTTGCTCACTAAATCTACTCATAATTTATTCATTTATTATTTATCATTTGATACAGGAAAAGAGTAAACATGTTAGGGGTTTCTACGTTTGTAACAAGAATTAAGAGTGACATTCAAATAGATGAAGCGTATTTTTTAAGGTATGTATAACAAATTACCCTTTTTAGGTTAGAAGTCATCACAGACTGATACTATTAGGAGAAACATTGGAAACCTGGAAGCGCTGGACATCTGTTTCATCTTAGAATAAAACTTCTCAGCAATGCACAACCATGTCCCCGTCAGGGATGAAAGCCAGGACCTCCAAGTTCCATAACCAGCGCGTTACGATTGAGCTACTCGGTCGGAATCCAGTGTTCCATATTTCCAACCGATGTCAGTCCATGATGAGTTCCAAGCTGAAATTAGCTAATAAATGTCCATAAACCTCCAGATAAAATTACATTTTCATCAAGACATGGTACTATCTTACCGCAGCATTTTCCTCATATAATTTGACTTTACCATCTAATGTTCGGAGCTTTTATTCAGGAAACTGTGGGTTGAGATTTTGCTCTCAACTGAATTTAGAGTCTCTATGATTAAGCTATCCAATACAGAATACTCTGAATGGCCTTCTGGTAGAGTCTCTTGAGTCAACACTAAAAGATACAAATTGGAATTGTCCAAAGAATACCGCTTTCCCCAAGGCAACAGATAAGTTTGGTTTCTAGGTGATAATGGGCAAAACCGTTTGTCGCCTCCTTATTGTTGATTCGTGATATAACAAGCCAAAGTACACTGTATTTCAGTATCACACTACTTGACCTGATACCGGCATTATAAAATCGATCATTGATGAGCATGCAGGGCTAGAAAGCTATATTGGTATTCATTTACTGGTTAACTCGTTTTATCTGAATTCTCGACTGCTTTTTCAGACAACTCTTAATATGGAAAAATGATATAAAACTTTTATGATAAGAGATAAAGTTTAGATTTTCGATGGATTTTTATTTGAAGTATGTAGAAGCAAAAACTTTGTGCTACATTTTTAAAAGATAACGGCAGTGGAACTACTAACAGGGTGACATCATGGCACTTTTCAGCTTGGGTTATTAGGAATAAACTCCTACAAAGCTGGTTTTCAGATGATATTTTATCATTAACTTAGATGGTTTGGCCGTCGTTACTGATCTTAACCGAAACTTAGGTACCCTACGTGGTTCTGTGACCAGAGAAGTCAAGGAAATATCCAACGCTGGTCCTTACTACCATTAATTCACGAATTAATATGCGCGAGTTGATCCAACAGTCACTAAATTCATGCTACCTGACTGACAGAGAGGACAAAGACTATTTATTCACATAACGTACAGTCATATCGTAGACAGAAAGATATAAATTAAATAGGTAACGCTTTAAAAGTATAGGTGGCTTACTCAGCCTGACAAAGTATAGGACTAGAGATAAACATGTGAAGGACATTGTTAGTCATTGCTTACACCTGTCGTGGCTACGGGTGCAAAAGATGGTACCTGATGTGTATCTATTATATTTTTGGTAATGATTAAAACTCACTCAGGTGTACAAGTTATTCATTGTATTAAGAAGCACAAGTGGCTAAGTAACAAAGTTTCCAATTATACAACTGTATGATGCAGGTATGATTTGATAAGCCAACTGGAATTTTCCTAAAGTTTGAGATCTCACTGAGCGTATGTGCACCAGCAAGCACTACACCTAAGTTAGTCACGGTTTAATACATGAGTAAAACTTGGGCACTGCGGTAGTTTGTAATTCGATTTTAGTCTGTTTATTATAAATGTCATACAGTAAATGATACTGTTTCACTGTGTGACATTTCTAATAAATAGACTAAAATGGAATTTATCAGGGTTTACTGAAGACCGATCTCTAAATTCTTAAAGTTGGATCTCTACTATAAGACAATTCAATGAGTCGTAACTTTCAGAGAACTCAGAAACGCTTATCTTGCTTTCTGTTTGCAATTAATTAGGTTTTTAAAAAGATTTTAGACCGGTAAATATTGTTCTGTAGTGTAAAACCGTTTTATATGGCCTCATATGTCACACATCTACTACAGACAGTGAACATAAGCGAACAAATAGTGTTCATCAAATAAGTGTAATGAGAATGTAACTGGAAACAAGAGTCTACTAAAGTCTAGCGTAAATATAAACCAGGGCCGGAAAGCTGGTGGTTGCTGATTCGAAACCGGCTGTGGTCCAAATTTTCATTTCATCTTCAATCATCACCCAGTACCAGTACTAGTCTCTCAAACCACGGCTATCCAAAAAACTAAGTATGACGATGACCTGACTATGTCTACTTCTGTTAACTCTCACTTAGATTGCTCTGAATTAAATAAGTTCTTGTCCGTAATTGACCAATGGTCTCTCTCAAATGGCTTCAAGTTAAACCGTTCAAAATGTTGGACGGATAATTTTAGCCACAGGCACAAAGAAGATTTACGTGAGCTACTTAAGTCCTATGACGTCTGTTGCATTGATGGTATTTCTGTAGAAAGTAAGTCGACTGTCAGCTAACTAGGATTGAGTTTAACTTTTGAACTTCGCTACTCGTCTCATATCTTGCCGACTTCCAGGGAAATCTTTCGTTCAACGTAGTGAATGAGGAAACTGGGACTCCACTTTTTTACTCTAGGTCTGCTTGTTCAACTTATTAAACCCTACATTTTACCTATTCGTTTCTGTTGTTTAACATTAGCCTTTTCTGGTTTACTAGAAAGGACTATATTGCATTGTTTAGGGCGTCGAAAGCCGTCAGTGGGATGAGTAACGTGCTTCTGGTTCAACTGATTACCACTATAGTTGGCAGGCATCTAGATTCAAGCAGTCAACTTGTTACTGTGATTTTATCTGATACTGAGTATCCGCTTAACTCAAAAATCTCTCCCTGTATTTCTTCACGGACGATACTAACTAAATATATAGGATTATGCACTCATACGACTGGATACAAGAATTCAGCCGCACCTAGTCTAGTACGCTTTGTATGTGAGGAAAAATGTGTTAGAGCAGAACTCATATATCAACTTTGTAACAGTTAACGATTTCATTTCAATAATTTAATTAACAATGTAAAATTTTCTCGTTATAATTATTCTTAACATTGCTTAAATTTTTATAATGATACTATTCGAAGTGTTGGAGTATATATATAGTATTATTGCTTGTATTATATCGTCGTTGGTTGGATAGAATTGATCGGTCTCCATTAGCATATGCGCTGCTGTGGGGATACCTCGATATTAACCGTGTTCTAATTATAGTAACGATGGGTAGTGGCTAGCAGTGGAATTCAGGGTGTGCATTTCGTCCTATTTGGAACTCCTCAGCTGGATGTACTTGCCTGCCAGTGAGTGATGTTGTAATACAAGCAGTAATCCTAAAACTATACCCGTCGCACAAGAAGTGGTTGTCGTGGCTCAGTCGTCTGGTGAATAAGGCTGTGGCGTTTCAAGAGATCATTCCCGTGTCCGAATCCGGTGGGAATAACATCACTCACTGGGATGCAGGTACGTCCAGCTGACGAGTCCTAAGTAGGATGAAACGCACTTCTCGGGTTCCACTGCTAGCCACCATCCATCAATACTAGAGTAACTTATTGTTAATTCACCATTTGTTAATTTGCCATATTCCATTAGTCGGAAAGTAACGCTGTGTGCTAGATTTAGTTTGATTACCGAACTAACCTAATGAACATTTCTGTGGTCTGTTGTGGGAGATAACGATACACAATTAAAAAGTTTATCACGTAATGAGATGGATTTCCTGAATTCTTAATGAGAAGCTGTTACCTAAGTGGTCAACTAAGTTGGGTGTGAAGGCAAAATGGTTGATAGAAGTAAGAAATTATGGAGCATATTATCCCGACACACAGACAGGATGGTAAAGTTTTGAAAGCGTAATCATAAGACGAAGGTTATCTGAACAATGCGACGTCTTTTGGCAATGCATTTCGAAACAGTCTGATCACACATTTACTTGTCAAGTCAATTTATAGAAAACCGAAGAGTGGAAGGACAAATAAAACAGTTAGGATAATAGGGGATTAAAATTAAGAAAGATGAGAAGAAACAGGATGTGATATACTTGATTCTCATCTTGGTAAGAAAACAAAGTTTACCAGGGTGGGAGTGGTGTAAGAACAAATTGTTTTTGTCCACATAAAGGTGATTTCAATGTGTGTATGGCTACGGCTTCCGCCCCCCTATTGTGTTAATTGTTAAATTTGTCCTCCCACTCCTCGGTTTATTATACATTGACTTGATAGGTAAATATGTGATCAGACTGTTCGAAATGTATTGCGCAAATGCATCATATTTTTCGGATAAACTTTGAATTACCCTATCGAAATTCCTAAAATGGACTAACTGCTTAAAAAAATTTGAAGAAAACGGACGGTAAAGTGTTTATCACAAGACTTGACCATCTTGGTCTTGATTCTCAGCGAAGGTATGTTTGCATGGTCCTGAGGAATCCAATGCGGAAACTCAACAGCTATCTGACTCTTTAAAGTGTGCAAAGTTACTCCAAGTTAAATAAGTTCATGATGAATACTTCCTTGAAATTTATCATCATTTATCATCCCCTCTCAAAATGAAATTTTCAATGATAATTTCGTGTCTAACAATTACATTCACCTCGAAATGCATCAACTGAAATGTTGATAATCATTATTAGGATATCATTTCATCTAATGTATAAACCAGGAGACATATTCAGAGTGAGATGAGCTTTGAACTTCAGTATACTTTAATAAAGTCTTAACCTTTGTCGTCGAACTTGGATATTGTTACAAGAAGATAGAGGTTATCTGCGTAATGTGATGTATTCGCGTAAAACATTTTGAACAATCTGATCACACATTAACTTGTCAAGACATTTTATATAAAGCATGAAAATGGGGTGGGATAAGATAAATAAATTAAGATAATGCTGGATTTGGAAAATATGGGAATAATATATTTTCACACCTCCCTTGGTATCACAATGGGATAACGATAACCGAGGTAGGTTTAAGCTGAGGAAAAATGTTTTTGAATGCACAAAGTGGGTTTGAACTTCCGTATAGCTAATATTTTTCAATGAACCTAAGAACACAGTCTTGACGGCTCCTATGTAATGGTCTAAAGGCTGTTTTCTTGTCAATCATGTGACCTGTCTCTATAACATCTTTTCCTATAGAGGATGGCGTCCATATGCCCCCTGCATTTATCGGATTATGTGAATGTAATTGTTTTCCTAGCCATTTAGGGATATGCTCCGTTACCCTCTACTTCATAGTTCGATTACTCCTACCAATAATCTGAAGATGAAGATTTAATTCAGTTATTAAAAAAAAACACTACGGACCAAGCTCAATATTATCGAGAAAACGAAACCTACGCTTCAAAATAAACCTCATGACTTCATAAATGATTACATCATATCTTGATGTGCATACCAATTTACATGTGTGTGCGGTGACACCTACATTACGAATACATTGCATTACCTAGATATCTCGGTCTTCTTACAACACTATGCAAATTTATCAAACGGACCAATTTTTTCAAATTTCTTGTTCAACTAGCTTCTTTGTCGAAAAGTTGTTCTACTTTTAGGCAACAAAAAAGGTCAAAAATTTCACTGAATTTAACAGGTTTTGAATTTGTAGTCTCGTCTTGCATTCGAATAACTTACAGACTAATGTATGATATTAGATGGAGTTACAATTCTTAAGCGTCAGTGACTCATGTATGAAGAGTGAGATTTGTCGTTTTGGTTTGCATTAGACATCTAATGACATGAGGAACGTAATATGCTTTTTCACAACACGGAAAAGGAAAACAATCGAATCAGTAGTACCATTATATACCTTAAGCCTTGAAGCCTTCAGTAGGTTGAAGGATTTGAGACTTTACTGGTATCAAAGACAGCGACATCATTCACTAGAATTCAAAACCATGTTCTGTTTCATTTTATCCACTACTAATTTCATGCCGATGATGGTGGTTTGGTGTTCTTTGAACTTTGATATTTTGTTGTGAATGTTTCATAACCAAACTTGGTGTCATCTTCAACACTAACTCCTTTATGAACACCAAACCATCGTCCTCATCGTGAGCTACAAAACCTATCCATCACATCATAATTCCATACTTTACAAGGAAAAATAAGTGTATAACACTGTCCGTTCGTGAAACTGTCCTTAAATTGCGATAGAACTAGTAATTAGGAATTCCTCTCGGGTTTTAGTCGATGCCTTTCAAATTTCTTTGGAAGTGAAATTTTTTATCGATACAGCGTAGGTTTAGTTTTCCCTTTAAACACATTTAGGCATCTCCTCCATGGTGTAAACGGTTGAAGTTATTAAAAATGTTTCAAAAGTGCAAACCTAAGTTATATTTTGTTTATAACCTTCATAGTGCTATCATAGATCAAAAGTATTCTGCTCACCTAATAAATGTCCAAACGTATTGAAATTTTAAGGGAAAGCTGTGACTAGTTGGGTGAAACAAGTCGAACGTCAAGATGGCTATTCAGCGACAGCAATGGATCAAAGTCATGCTTGTCAAGAAATGGCAAAAGTAGAAGAATATGAATCACTGGATTCCGACTTGGTAGCTCAGTGGTACCGTGTTCACTGAGAACCTGAAAGTTCGAGGTTCAATCATTGGTGTTAGTGAAGGGTCAAGTTTATGCCCTGCTGAGGAGTCCCATTCTAAGATGAAGCAGCTGTCCAGTGTTCCAAAGTTATCAGTCAACTACTCATCACCTACTCATCTGATGTCTTAGCAGTTTATTAAGTTTAATAAACTACAGATTTACTCAACAACTGCGTCCTTCTGTTCAATAGAAAGAACTCAAGGTCAGTGGTGTGCGTGGGTTATTTGTATATCATGTATACTGAAGCAGACTTTATTTCATATCTATCTACTTCTATCAGAATGAGGTTTTATCTATTGAATTAGACTACATGAAACAGCCTAATTTACATAAAAGACTATCTAACGGTGAATCACTTTATAGTGCTATATCTGTCAACACTCTTATAGTTTCATATTTCTTCATCTCTACCTTGTTCATTTGTTGAAACCTATAGGAATTTTTTGGAAACAAAAATTTCTCACACAAATAGATTTTAGTTGAATTTTAAAACCTAATTAACTGAATTCTCAGCAAAATAGAAACTGTATGATAAGAAATACATTATTGTCTCCAGCATGTTTAGGGATTTCATAAACAAGAATTATGTTATTTTTCAGCAAGAATTTGATTAGTAGCATAAGTAATGTGACATGTTTAACCTAACTAAGTTTATTCATAAGGTTGTATCGCTCACTCGGTAATATTATGTTCATATTAATATAAATCACTAACAGAGGTGGATATTTTATGTCAAAAGTCATTCCACTAGTGAGTATCGCCCAATAACAACATCTGAATGACACAATGTGAAGTTATTTTTAAATTAATCTATGTTTTGCATCAGTTGAGGAAGGAGAAAAATATGACAAAAAAGAGCATGCAATATAATTAACTATTTATCTTCTATGAATCCCATAACGTTAACAAAATCACTTACTTTGTAAGACACTTACAAATCATATACACAAAGTGTTTTATTAAAATTTTTATTTCCATGTTCCAGTTTACAGAGCAACTCTGTAACTGGCATGTACTTGATATCTAATAATGTCACTATGTTTTCAGTTCAAAGAAATATTAGAGTTATCTCAACTTATGGTCTATTAAAAGTGTGCAAAGTGTAGATACTGGAGAATATTGATAGCTAACTTACTATTGGATTCAGTAGTTAGAATAAACTACAGATGAACATCATAGTGTGCCTTCTGCTAAGCAGACTCATACAAAAGGAAACAGACGTTCGGTGCTCCCAGGTTTTTTGTGGTTCTCCAACTGGCGTCAGTTCGTGGTGAATACTACTTCAAAAATGAAATCTCTATCATATGATTATCATTATTCATCCAGTTTGGAACTCGTTAGCTGAATGTACCTACCTCCCAGTGGGTGATACTGTTCATACCATGAAATGAACACAAGTCTAATTAGTTCAAACGTCGGAGAATTATCCCCTGGGCTACTGAGTCCACGCAGCCACTCCTTAAATGCGGATATAGTGTAGTTTTAGTATTAGGTTGTTCATCTCTATCATTGATTGGATTGAATTTATTGGCAGCTATTGGCATATGGGCTCTTGTGGGGATGTTTCGATGTTGTTGGTATTTTTTAACTTTGATATTGTTGATGGACACTGGCTAGGAGTGGGCACATTCGGCTGGCCAGTCTTAACTAGGAAAAAAAGAGGGTTCCGCTTTTAATTACAAGCCGCCATCAAACAGGCTATAACACAATTAATATTCGGTCAATATCGAAACAGTCTCACAAGAGTCAATATGCCAGAACTGGTCAATCAGTTCAGTCTAATCAATGACGGAAATGCATAATCTGTAAGATCTAAAATGAAAATATCCAATAACTTCAATGTAAAACATTAAAGTCTTTGTTTAACCATAATAATCGACATACACTCTCTTTCTAATCTTCACTTCTTAAAGTGAACATTCACCTCATAACTATAAAACACTTACTATTGACTTAAGCCAATCAGCCGCTTAAGTTAAACAACAGACGTCCTCTCCTAAATCCTATTATTCAACAAATATTGTGTGTAAGATGAGTTTATCTTTCGTCTAAAGATATTCAAGAGAAGGGGATCTAATGTTATGAGGCTAATGCTTCATAGAACACAAGCTGATTAGTAATATATTTATTATTTTCTGAGCGATTATAACCAGTTCATCGCTGAAAAAAACAAGTAACTAGTGTTAACATTTACATAGCCATTCACAATGAGAAAGAGAATATTAAAGAACTCAATTAGTTGCAGTAATGCTCAAGAAACTGCCATACTAATGTGCATAAACTTAACGTATTATTGAATTAACAGTGCTATCGAATGTTATATTGATCTTGCTGACTAGCTGTGGAATCCAGGATGAGCGTTTTGTTTTTATTGAGACTCGTCAATTGAATGTACCTGCACCCAAGTAAGGAGTGGTGTTGTTCCCACTAAAGCTAGAAACATCTGACGAGTCCCAAATAGGACAAAACACAAGTCCTGGATTCTTCTGCTAGTAACCAATATTAATATAATATAATGAATATCTGGCAATATCGAGGCATCTGCATAGTTCATCTACCAACAGAGGTAGAGGAAGTCGGCCCTGTATAGTAAAAAGTTTCAAATATAACGACAACCGAACCTGTTGCACAAGAGGTGGCTGTCATGCCCCAGTGGCTTAGTGGATAACGCTCTGGCGTTTGAAGCGACTGGTCTATTCATAAACATACTTCACAATGGTGGGGTTTCATAAGTGACATGAAGTGCATCGGGTTGGAGTTTCTAAATTCACTCTGGAAAGGGGTGGATTTAAATACCTGCGACAAAATGAATTTCTTCCAGTTTCCTTATACCTAATGTCAGTAATTTCTAATACACACAGAAATTAGTTCATGTGCTTCGTGCTTACGTACGTCAAAGTACCGAACCCAGGGAACTCTAGTTTCCCCTAGTTATCTTATTATTCCCAATAATTAAGTGTTTAAAGTAATACTGGTTTCCATCTAATACTGTCTATTTCTTCAGCATGATAATTTAATTAGTTTAGCTACACTATCGTGTAAAACTTTCAATTTATAGTCAGAGAAGATGGCTCAGTCTTTGAGAAACATGACAAAGTAAAACAAAGACCTAAATTATGTGAGACGAATTTATTTTATCCTAGAGAGCCTGTATGTTAATTGCACATAATCGAAGGATGTCCTCAAATTTTATTTTAACACCATGACATCATGGCTTTGTTTCTAAAGTGTATTGGACCGACATTCTAACTCATGTCATAAAGATTCAATCTACTTCAAATCGAACTAAAAACGTTGTCGAGAAAAACTTTAGCTTTTTTCTCAAATATTATGTAGTATTTTCTTTATGTGTGTGTATATATCGTAAAAACTGTACGGTGCTTTTGGTATCAAAAGTTTTATCAGTGCCAAAGTAAAGATTCACATGCTTCAGTTGATCGAAATCATGATGCTTTTCTGTCACATCTTTCACTTCAACAGTTTAACTAGGAGAAAGATTACACTCAGTCATCTACTCAATAGAAAACTCAAAAACAACGAATTCATTGTCATACTTCTATCATAAAAGCGGAACTTCAACCCATTCATGCATAGGGAAGTATACACCAAGAAGGCTGAGGAGTTACTTAGGGACAAAAGTGCATCTCGACCACTTGACAGTAACCTCATTCGAAAACTTGATAAAATTGTAAACAAAATAATCAAGGTAGGAAAAGAAGAACAAAATAAAACCAGTCGTGAATGAATTTGGAAGTGTGTGTTCTTTCAAGGATTTACGGAAGACAAGGAGTACACAATCCAAAAATGCAGTATGCTGTATGATTCCATTTGTATGTTTATTGAAAATGTCACACAATGAAACAGTACCACTTAATAGATAACATTTCGGATACAATTTATTGTCCACATTCATATCTGATAACTCCACAAATTTGACACAGAGTTTATATAGTTCCAATTTTCTCTCCTTCTTTGCGATGATAACAGTGGTAGAATTTTCCATATATGTGGGACAGTTGCACAATCATTTCCATTACTGCATATAGTTGGTGTGGATTAGATAAACAAAGATTCGTTTATCATTTGACTGTCTGAGATAGCGGTAGTTTAGCAGACCAGTATTTATACTGGGTGATGATTGAAGGTGAAATGAAGATTTGGACTGCGGCAGGATTCAAACCAGCAATCATCGGGATTCCAATCCGATGCTCCACCAACTGAGTTACGAGGACCTCGGAACCGGAAACCTGTTGGTCGCTGGTTCGAATCCATACGCGGTCCAACTTTTCGCCCCACCTTCGATCATCATCCAGTATAAAGATTCGTTTATCAATTTCTATATCCCTCCAACCAACTAGGTTAGTTTTGAACGCTGTCGCTCTATCCCACCCCACTGTGTGATTGTGTGTAATTGCGTGCAGAGTTATAGCCAGCTGAGCCTTTCTCTAAATTTCTTATCTTATTAGGATCTGCTAATGTTGATTAAGCCAAGTTTTGTGACCTGTTATTCTAATCGACCCTGGTCGACTACTTTGACCTATGTGTTTTATCTGGTAATCATTGCAAGGGATTTGCTAAACCAGAATTTTATTTAATTGAATCACTAGGATCTTTTAACCTGCAAAGCTTATTTCTAAGTGAGTTTGTAGGTTTAAATGTCACTTTAATCCCAGCCTCATTAGGAATTCTTCGAAATGCTTCTGACGTGCCTCATTATATGGTAATACAGCGGAGGTTTTATTCTATTTCAACTTTATTACTAATAATAGTAGGGTTATTATTACTAACACCTGTATTACTACTTCTACTACTAATGCCAATATTTTTCTTTAGACTTCCTATGAATTAGTTTACAAATTTGGGTGGGAAATTATTGTGACACCAGGCATTTTTCATGTGTCTTATTTCTTGTTTTATCTTCTCTGGCCTACTAGAAAGCTTTTCTGCCCTGTCACTAGGCATTTAACTAAGCCTGCTTTAACTGAGAAAGACTGAGAGCATTTGAAGTCTAAGAAGCTATTCAAACGGGAAGATTTCTTATAGACACTGGTTCAAGTTTTATTCCTATATTAATATACTGTTTGAATTTCATGACTTCTGTTGCAGATGAATAGAAATAATTGTTATAGTTACCACAGAAGGTCTCTTCTGCCATAATGTCTGCAATGAAAATGAATGAACAATGTGATGCATGTCGTAAAGGCTATTATTTCTAAAAATCATTATAGTGAGAAAGATATCATGTGAGACAGAGTCGAACTGCCACCTAATCGCCCTTAGCCGCTTGTCTATGTTATGCACAACTTGCCACACACGGAGTCAGATATGAAGTCTATACATCTGGCTCCTGACGCATAACTATCTAGACAAATTTTAGAAATCCCATAATCAACAGTTTTGACGTTTATTTAACTTTTTCGTAGTTACTTTACGGCAAAGAGGAACGCGACATATGAAGTTCACGTGTTTAACGAATGTGATCCTTGAAGTTTTTAGTAAGTAAAAGTTGATACTCTTATTTGGGTGATCTATTGTTCAGTTGTTATTGCATGTTTTCATATATGGATGGTAATCCATAGAAGCACTAATAAAAATGACTTTTGTTAAAGAAGCTTCATAGGTAAATGAAACCCTAACTGTTTGCTGATGAAGTCTCAAATCATTTCATGTGCTGCTGACAAGTAAAACTATAAGCTTTCCAATAAGTGTCATCATAATTGGAAACAGTCGGTTTACAACACTGATTTGTCACTGGAGAGTAGTTTGCAATGTAGCCACAAAGCTATGAGACTCACCACTGTGGAGCACTTTGATGTGTATTATTTGCTTGAAGGCAACTGGGAAGAGGCCTTGAACCTAGGTTTCATGCCTATTGGCACTCATCAGTACGGTGTGTCTACAACTTCACAGGAACTGATTTCCATACTGATACTGCAACCTGCATCACTTAGTGTAGCGGAAACAGGCTTTATCAGTGAGCCATTGAGGCTACGAATGATCTCCATTCAGACTGCACTAGGTAAGCTGGTTGGTCACGAAAGAGCAACTGACTTCAACCTGTCCAGTCTTGATCTCTTGAAATTTGTTACTATTCAGTGACTAATCGATGCATGTAATCCAGTCCTATTGGAGGCCAATCACTCCTCGAATAGTTCATTTGTAGCGACACTGGCTACAAAGAAGAGTGTTGTGGGTCTGGTCTCAAAGTGCCAACAAGCAAAACATCAAGTGTGAACACAGGTTCTGACCTAGCGCCGTCAAATAGCTAAAATCAACTGACAAGTCCCAACGTGTTCTATATTTCAGACAATGATAAGTTGTTTTATAAAGCAGAATCTAAATTAAGTACTTAAAATATTTCCTTAGATCAGAACTCTTATGTTCGATAAAAGCCTGAATCACTGAAACTAGATAATGAGATCCACAAGGTTTTACAAGCTTCTATTCCAGTGTACGCATAATAAGCCTTCAATGAAGGCTAAATTATGCAGAACTTTATTTCCAAATGCCATACAGTTGATAAAACACCGACTATTGTATTTCATTTACAATTTTAGGTGGACATACAGGATTATAAAATGTCTAACTTAATGCGAAGTGAAAACTAAATAGATTTAATCACTTTGTTGAGATAGAGAAGCAGAATTTTTGTAGTTTACATAAGTATTATATCTAAGGTAATTTGTTTGGTTGTGGCTGGCAGAATAATCCAGGAGGCGCGTTTTGTCCTACTTGGGACTCATCAGCTGGATGTACCTGCACCTCAGTGAATGGTGTTGTTCCCAACAAGACTCGGACTTCTTGCTCATCACTTCAAACACCAAGGGGTTATCCACTATGCCACGGAAGAACAATAGCCACTTCTTGTACAGTGGGTAATAGTTATTACTATTAATTGACATACTTGGAATTCTCCCTTGTTTTATTGGGTCAAACTGTTCGACCTCTTCGGTTCTTCCATGGCATAGTGGATAACGCCGTGGCCTACGGGGCGGTGAGTTTGAGGTTCGAGTCTCAGTGGGAACAACATCACTCACTGAGATGCAGGCACATCGAACTGAAGTGTCCCAAATGGGACGAAATGCGCATTCCCGATTCTTCCGCTAACCACAACAGATCAAATTATCATGATTAACATTCAGGCAATGTCGAGGCATCCGCATACCAGCCCATATGCCAATAGAGGTCGAACAATTCGATCCAATAAAACAACGGAGAATCACAAATATGTCAATAAATAGTAATTATTAATTCGGTTTTTGTTTATGAAACCATAATATGAGACCAAAGTAATGAGACCGTGAATTTTCAGTTCCATAAAATTCTTCCCATTCACGAACATGAGTGAGAAAAAAGAGAATTCATGACAAAATTTGCACACAATCGCCTTTTTCATTCTTTTCTACTGCCTGGTAATCGATAAAATCAAGTGCTTCTAACGAAAAACAAATGTATGATCTGCTTTCACAAAGCAACAGGAAAATGTTCTAATTTACTTGATGGTGGCTATCAGTGGAACCTGCGATGAACGTTCTACCCCATTTGGGCTCGTTAGCTAGTAGTATCTTCATTCTAGTGAGTGGTGGCTTTTCCAGTGAGACTGGAAACTATCACAAATCGCTTCAGATTGCAAACGATATTCCAATTCCATCTAATGTAACAACAGGAAACTGGAAGTATCAACAGACCGTGAAAAGAATATGTTGACTGAAAAACAAGGTAACATACACGGTTTATTCATATTGAAAAAATTGAGTATGGTTGTGAAAAGTGCTCAAAAATGATTTGCTTATCGAATAATCACACGCATGTAGTAGAGCGTAAATTCATGCAAATTTCACACAAGTTCTTCCTCTGAGTTTTTGCGATATCCCGATTCATAATGAGTTACTGTTTGCAAAATTCACTACGATACTATTATCACATATTAGCCTAATTAATATTCCAAACTTATTTATATATATTATTATTTATTATTTGTTATTTGGGTTTCTAGTGGAACAAAGGGATTCAGTAGCACGCCTCCATTGCACTCTCTTCTCCGCAGTCTTCTTAACATGAAACACCACTGCCAACAAGCTTTCATTTCTTTCTCACACCATCTCCTCCATATCACCTTCGCCTCGGACACACAACTCGTCATTTCCCATGTGAGTCCCACTCGAGGGAATGGCACGTGATGTCCTCCATCGGCCTTCTCAGTGTATGCCCAATCCAATCCATCTCCACTTCCTTCTTCTACAGATTTGTTCGGCGACAGCTTCCTCGTTAGTTGGTTCGTTGGCAGACCAGACTTCCTTGTTGCTGATTCTCATTATTCTGGCAATCCATCTCATCTGATCTGATCTGATCCGATCTGATCTGATCTTCAGTACTGAGTGGTCGTAGTCGACAGATGTTCATGAATGTCTGTAGTTTGTTGGAAATGTCTTTCGCGACACGAGGGACACAAGTCTCTCAACCATCACATAGAAGCACTGAATTCACTGACACTGGTGTTGAAATTCCGAATGTTGTTCACGCTTCATGCTTCACGCTTCATGCTGAGTGGAGTGGAGTGGAGTGGAGTGGAGTGGAGTGGAGTGGGGTAGATCTCCACAATGATTTCAGGTTAATGAAAGGCTGTCTGGCTGTCTTTCCAATCCTGACTTCGACTTCCTCGTCTGTGCCTGTACCACCTGTAGTTAAACAGTGCTGCCCAGATAGGTGAAAGAGACTATTTCATTTCGGTTTCTCCCATTGATGGTGATTGGTGCTTGTTGTTGATGCCGTTGTTGTTTGTTGGATATCTTCATCACTTCTGTCTTCTTTACATTCACTTGAAGTCCCTTTTTCGCTTTCCTGCCTCCTCTGTCAACTTGTTGCTTTCTACCTGTAGATCTTCGAGTTTGTGTGACATTAGACATAAGTCATCATCGTTGGTGAAATCCAAATCTTCCTCTAGGGTTTCTTCATTGGTTCAGCGTATGCCCGTCTTCTCACAGATCCTCACAGTTTGCTGCATGATCAAGTCGACCACAATCAGAAAGGTCATAATTGATAGTAGTTGTCAGTCCTGTCGTCTTACTCCTGTCTTCACTTCAGAAGTGTCACTGAGCTTTCTGTTGTCAATCACTTGGCATATGGCGTCTTCATATAGTTGTTGAATGAGTTTGATAAATGTTTGTGGCACTAAAACCGTAGTGTTGAAGCAGCTGCCTGTCAAATAACTTCTCAGTGGATGCCGTCGAAGGCCTTTTCAAGTCGATGAAGTTGAAGTAGATTTAGTTTATATCTAGGTTCACTAAAAATTGATTTAAAATGAAAGTGTTAGTACCAATTATTCTGGTGATATTCTTAGCTAACCATCACATCACTAAATCATTAATGGTAGTAATAAATTGTTCATTCGTCTATTAAAACATTTTGGAATAAAAGTTGGCTATGTTGGCTCAGTATTGTTTTCCACTAGGACGGAATAAAATTATCTTGAATGGTATGGTAATTTATATATCTCTGCATCAACTTTAACTGGGCATTTCACACAAATTCTTGGTATCTTTATTCAGTCTATTATTCTGCTTACCTTGAAGGTTTTTCGTCGTCAAAAGGGCACCAATTACTTAATTTCCAAACTTTCTTCAAGCTATTCATTCTATCCTCAGAGAGGAAACACAATTCAAAGAAGGAGATTCGATGTCTTTTTCCCATATACATTTAAGTCCGTAGTATTTTTTACATAAGGTAAAAGAAAAGATTTCAATGTTTTACAGTGAATAAACATGAAGATTTTTAATTTCGAAGTAAATATTAGTTAATTTTTGAGCTCAGTTTTGTTACCGATTATATGAATTTCAGGGAAATTTTTTGAGCCCCTAATGACTAATGTCTTAATTTGTGGGTATGAAATGATTCCCTAAAAGCCCATCAATAATATTCCGCATATAAAACTTGTCATATGAATAAAACTATACATAACTAATTTTTTAGGAGAAAAATATGATTTGCCTTGCATAAATTAGGTAAGAAAGCATTGTTGTTTTGTTAAACTTTATTTTCAAACACCTTTAAGCAAATATACTGGTGAAAAAGGTTCAAATGAAGCTGGTAGATTTTATTTCCTACATACTGAATGATCAAAGAAACCCTTTATATATTTCAGTCATCTGTTTGTACATTATTTTAAAACACAACTATCAAGTATTCTTTCATTAACTATAGACTACATTAAAACAATAATGTTTTTCCCTAAACCAAAACAGTTTATACAGCTTTGAACGGATCACAATAGTTTTAAAAATGTAGAAATTGACATAACACAGTTTATTCTTTTTTACTGCTTAAAAGTGTATTATGTTATTATCAGAAAGAAATTCTGTTGTTAACTGTTTATTGAATTAAGATTTCATGACTGCATAAAGTAATCTGAGTAACTATTGCTACTTTTAGTACTTTATATTCTCTTCATGACGTTACCGTTCTAGTCTTTTCAATGTATAATAACTCCTTTCTTTTTAAAATTTCTGGCACTTAATGCACAGCTATTTTTAATGTACTCAACATTAATTATCTACTTCATAGCCGGTTTAGACCAAAGTACACATTCTATGCAGGTAATCTTGCTTGAAATATCCCCTTATGTGTTTATCTCTCAGTTTAGCTGTTCTTGTGAAGGAAGGTACATATGCACATTCAGAGAATTGCCTTCTGTACGCATACAAGAGCATGTTCTAGCTTCGTTTTATAAAAGTAAAAGAGACACTATTAGAAGTTCTATTCTGGAACATTTGATTGATTTTCATTACTCAACAAACCCAGGCAATGACTTTGAAGTTGTTTATCAAATTGAATCAGATCTGTTCCCACCTCCTTTGTTAATTAAACCTTCCTTTACCAGTATTATTGTTACTACTATCACTTTCACTTGGATGATTTCCCCTTACCATTTCAAAAATCATTTTAGTCTTTTCAGATAATACTGATTTTATCTTAACCAACCTATCTAACCTTACTGCATAATATTTTATGAATTTACCACATTCAGTTTTACACTCATTTTTGAGTTATATGCATTTTATGGACGATCCTATGCATTCAGTTTTGGAGGTTTGTAAGGATTTATTTATTTCAAGTTGGTATTCATAAGGAACTGCCATAATTTGCGGAATTACCATGTGAGCAATGTTGAACTTATTCGAAAAGTACTAGGCAAGATTGGTAAGTCGATTTTTGACGTTGTGAAATTAAACTGACTGAGATGGCTTGGGCATGTGCTGTCGATGGAATGCTACAGTTTAACTCGACATGAAATAGGTCGGGAAAGGGTTCACGGTGACCAAATCAAGACTTACTACTAGTCAATGAGGTTTCATACTGTTGATCTGAGTCGTGCTGGGTAATGTAGACTAGCTAGTTGGGGTAAGCGAGATGAAAGAAATCGTTGGTCAGGGACTGTTGGTGATATGGATGGAAACAGGTCACTATGATGCAGATGTATTAACTCCTTAACATCTTCTGAAGCTTGAATATTCTCAATACTTTCATCTTCAGATTGTTTGTTGTCTCGAACAACTTTGTCCACTTTGATGTCACTCTTTTCTATCCACCTGTTCTTTGTATACTATTGTGAAGTGTGGCAACTTGAATCAATACACTTGTATGTGAGGTAAGGTTCAACGTTGATATCGTTTTGTAATGAATATCTTGTTCCTAATATTACAACAAGAATCACTAATTTGATAGAATGATCTATTCTCAATTATTTTTCGATTGAAACTTCAACATTTACAGCTATATCCATTCACCTTAGCACTAATGTTATGTATAGTGTGCAAGTTTTATGATTGCATGATATAATTAAATTATGATCACTTTAATTAGTTGATTGCATTAATTTAGAGTCTTACCCATTTCTCTGTTTCCAAGTATTACCACCTTGCTAGTTCTTCTATTTAGGTTTTTTTTGTATCAATCACTTAGCAACATGATAAAACAATGACTATCCCTTAATACTTTCCATCATTGTAAGAAAATAAGGAGTTAAACTGAAAGAAAAGCACGCAAATAATTCACAAACTGAAAGTATGAATAAACTTGAATGAAATTTTTATTTATTGAAGAATGTACTCAAATCTCATAATAATTGAGAATATAAATATTTTTAGTGTAATTACTTGTATTACACCGTCGTTGATTGGACCGAATTGATCAGTCTCTGTTAGCATATGGGCTCTTATGCGGATGCCTCGATATTGCCTATGTTTTAATTATGTATAGTAATGATAGGTAGTGGCTAGCATTGGTATCCAGTACGCGCATTTCGTCCTATTTGAGACTCGTCAGCTTGATGTACCTGCATACCAGTGAATGATGTTTTCTTTTAGGAGAATAAAATGATTCTGGTCAAGATTTAACTGAATAGTTTAAAAAATATTGGGAGTTGAATGAAAAGCTGACATTTGATAGTGTTTAAAATAAGAAATTCCAACGTTTGACATGAAAGTCTGATGTAAGCTTCTTGAAGGAAATAATCTAAACTAATTCAAATTAGATTTCTATGTGGAACTTTGAGATTTCTTATTTCAAACATGTTAAGATTTATCCAAATATGACTTACAACTTTAGTTATTATATTAGAAAGTTGATGTGAATGTACATAGCTGTATTTCTCTATTAACACATCTCTGAATTCATCAGTTAATCATTTCGATTACTTTAGCTTATTAAGTGACGATTACCAAGTATTTCACTTAGATTATTTGTTATATTTTAATAAATTTATTGTATGGCGACTATCAGTTTTTTTATCCTTGAGAAGCTTGTAAATCCAAAACAAAATATGTTGAATATTGACTATTCAAAGTAATTAGCTATAAATATATTCAGGTTTTCAATGAAGAGCCATTTAAAACCACTCAGTAAAGTTTGAACTAATATTTATGATAAAAATTAATATTTAGCAGCATTACATTTCATAGTTTTATTTATTGATAAAAACTTACTTAACATTAGATAGCTACTTATATACTTGTTAGGTCTGAAATATTGTGAGATGTCATTGACAATGAACCAAAACATTAGATATTCTTTAACAGGAAATATCTATGTGAAAGTTTCGTATAGATCATTAGGTAACTGACTGGGAAAAGAACTACTTTTAAGTTCATCTTCAATATACTGTCATTTCTATCCCTTTAAAGAACTATGCCTAAAGACTGATTTTGCTATTCACATGATATGATCTACTTACTGTTGCTTTATTGAATAAACACATTTTACAAAGTAATTTAGGTACTCAGAGTTTGTTTAGCAAAACTGGCATCGTCATCTCTCAGTGAAATTGATTTCGGTAGAAACAGATGCTATTTAGTAGTAAATAAAACGTTATCGGAATAATAATTTCTACAAAAACTCTATTCATTCCAATAAACTTTCCTAGTCATATAAGATTTCCTCATGACCTAAAAATTCTGGTAAAATGTGTTCTACAACTTGGAAGTATGTATTATAAGTGGTGAAAAGTACTTCAAAAAATATCATTTATGCATTCCTTTTAGCCTTCAGGTAATCGTTTATCTTGAGCAGTTTAATGTGCGTTGTTAGTTCATTCAGAAATCTCCAAGATGTGAGGTGTGAGAAGATAAAATCCATTCTTCTATGAATCAATAGTTTCTAATCTGTGTAAAACTTAATATCTAATAGTTTAAAAATGATAAAACAAAAGACCGTTAGAGAACAGTCACTCCTTCCAGCGGTATCATTGAAAACATTTGTTTATGATTTGACTACCTAAGATGACTGTAGTTTGTCAGACTAGTATTTGTACTGGGTGATGATTGAAAGTGAAATAGAAATCTGGACAGCGGCTGGATTCGAACAAGCAACTATCGGGTTACCGGGGTGATGATATACCAACTAAAATATGAGGTCTGACTGCTGACCAGGATTTGATTTCACTTCAATCACAAAGCGCGGTTTTACCTGACTACCATGTGAATTCATGATGCGTTACTACAGCTCGATCGTATTCGTACTGGCTGCCTAGTCAGGACTTCTCATGCCAATCCAAATCTAACTGAATCAGAGAGAGGAAGCATCATACTGATTATGATTTCACTATCTGAGATAGCCGTAGTTTGATACACTAGTATTTATACTGAGTGATGATTGAAGGTGAGATGAAAATCTTGACCGCGGCCGGATTCAAACCAGCGGCCACTGGGTTACTCGCCCGATACAAATTTAAAACAAGTAACAAGCGTAATTAAAGCAGGACTTATTGGATTCATAAATTTCAGTAGGACTCGTCAGCTTTCTACTCCACATACATGATTTAATATACCGTTGCTCAATAAAGGAATGCACACACATAATACAGACTAAGACGTTGACTGAGGCATGACAACACGGACTGAATCGTTTAGTTATTTCTGACAGAGATAAGATTTGATTGGGAGGGGGTAACTATTTGATGATGAGAAATAAAGGGACTAGAGATGGATTCGATCGATTAGTAGTCAACCAGATAGCTTGATAAAGGTGCACACTAAGAGATCATAGGTGTTAGGTAAACAGAAATATTGATTATATTAGTAGTAATACTAGTGACTGATAATAGTGATAATGATAACAATAAGAATATGAATACTGAAAAGATCAAAAACTACGTCATTTTGAAAAAGCTAAATAAACATCAATTAAGAGGCTTGGTAACAGTGTAAAACTAAAGGAGGCTAGGGTAATAGTTGGATAATAACAATGATAATAACGATGGAGATGTCATTTGATTGGTAAGCGAAGAAGTTCAAGAAGACATCATAGTACAGGAGAATTATAGTGAGGAGGTAAATATGAGCAGTATAGGAAGAAATAAAGTGGAAAAATAAGACATATATAGATAAAAACAAAAATATTTTAACATCTCTACCATGGTAGATTCAGAGTGTTTATCATCTCTTTCTGTATATATAGGCTCGGTTTGCAAGCTCTAATCTCATATGCTCCCACAACTGCAAGCATTTTCGTATTCCGCTATCTGCTGACAACCGAGAAGGCTTCAGTTGTATCAAATCATGTCAATAATCCGTTGGGTGTTTCGTAATCGAACTCCTTTGGGTTTCTGACTTGGCTTCCCTCAACCATTTGGGTAAATACTCAACCATGTGAGCAGACAGACGCCTTTCCACACCACCTATATATTTGCTTCCACAAGTACATTCAAACTGGTGTATACACTTAGATGTGTCGAGGATTAGAGTCATGTCTTTTCCTGATTTCTGTAACACCCGCCTGCTGATGCTCAAAAGTAGTAGCTTAGCTGCATAATAAGTTCTTTTGATGGCCTTGTCTAGTCTCTACTTAACGACTTCTAAGACATCGTCTTCTTTAATAGGCAATTTAATAAATATTGACTTTTTTGGAGCAGTGAGAACTGCTGTTCTGCACTGTCTACTTTTCGAATACTTATTGACGGTTTTGACGGTAGCCATTTTTAGCTAGAGTGTGGTTCGATGTTTTAGTTTCATAACCAATGGTACTTTCTGAGCAATTTTTCTTGGCTCTATCAAATAGGGTTTTGACTAAGTTCTTTTGATATTGAATTGAGACAAAACTCTTGAAATGGAGACGTTGTTCAGACCACAAAGGCCTTCTATAGATGGATCTTTCTATACCTCCATCATTCTTTTTTATCAAGGAAACGTCTAAGAAGTTGATATAATCATTTTCTTCGTGTTCATCTGTGAATTTAAGGTTTATATGACAAGAGTTGAAGTTCTCCAGCAAAGTTTCTGCTTCCACCTCACTTTTACATGCAATAAAAATATCATCCATGTACCTCTGGTACAGTTCCGTCTATTCTGTCAACTTCTTAATGTTACCAGCCTACAGACTTGAGAGAAATAAGTCAGCAAAAAGTGGTCTCAATGGGCTTCGAGTTGCGATGTCATCGATCTGACAATATAACTTACCGTTGAACTGGGACTGAATATTTTTGCCACACAATAATAACAATTCCCGCAGTTCTTCCTTGGGAAAGATTATATCATCAATCTCTTTGCATATAAATTAAATAGTTTCGGTAACTGGAGAATTAGTGAATAAAGAGACAATATCAAATGACACAAGGTCCTTACCAGTACCATTTAAGTTAGTGACATTTTAGACAAAGTGGGACGTATCAGAGAACGTATGTTTTTTATAAGGTTTACTTAACTCTTCTAGCATTGTAGATAGCCATTGAGCTCCCGTGTAGTAAGGGGGAATTGATAATTGATAATATAGGTCAAAACATTCTGTATGGCTTGTGTATTTTGGCTCACTCATATAACTTATTAATATGCAACCTAGTTGAACTGATAAAGTTAACTAAGTTGAGCATTGTCTAAATGGACGCCTAAGTTGTAGAGGAGACCATTTACACGACAGTCAACATTCTCAGAAATACTTCAGTCCAATTAAAAGATAAAAGTCCTTCTACCTTTACATAGAATTGTTCCTACAAGTTAAGCTGCATCGGTTGTGGTGTTCATTACATTGGGGAATCATCCTATGAGATCCTCATATGGACTAACGAACATGTGAGCTAAACAAGACGACAGACAAATAATCTTGTAGAAGTAAAGAATTTAAAAATGACGTCGGTAATGGTGGTTCATGCCATCCATTACAGTCACAAAATCGATACTGAAAATATTAAAATTATTCCAAAACAATTTTCAGACGTTAAATAAAGAAGAACAGCTAAAGCGTTTCACAACATTTTGAATCCTAATTCACTTAGAAGAAAGGAAGACCTAACTATCCAACCAATCCTGGCAGTATGTCCAAAATGGTAGACCCCATATGATTATTAGTATGGTTATTTTTCCCATGAGTTCCTACTGCAATATACGGCTCCACAAGAATATCTCTGTCGCACTCCGACTCTGCAGTCTTCTTAACCTGGATCCACGACAGACCACAAGCTCTCATTTCTCACTCACACCATCTCCTCCATATCACCTTCGCCTCGGACACACAACTCGTCATTTCCCATCGGGGTTCCACTCGAGCAACTGGCCTGGCGTGTGATGTCCCCAGTCGGCCTTCTCAGCGTATGCCCAATCCAATCCAATCCATCTCCACTTCCTTCTTCTACAGATTTGTTGGGCGATAGCTTCTTCGTTGGTTGGTTCGTTGGCAGACCAGACTTCCTTGTTGCCGATTCTTATTATTCTGGCAATCCATCTGATCTGATCTGATCTGATCTGATCCGATCTGATCTGATCTTCAGTACTGAGTGATCGTAGTCGACAGATGTTCATGAATGTCTGTAGTTTGTTGGAAATGTCTTTCGCGACACGAGGGACACAAGTCTCTCAACCATCACATAGAAGCACTGAATTCACTGACACTGGTGTTGAAATTCCGAATGTTGTTCACGCTTCATGCTTCACGCTTCGTGCTGAGTGGAGTGGAGTGTGGTAGATCTCCACAATGATTTCAGGTTAATGAAAGGCTGTCTGGCTGTCTTTCCAATCCTGACTTCGACTTCCTCGTCTGTGCCTGTACCACCTGTAGTTAAACAGTGCTGCCCAGATAGGTGAAAGAGACTATTTCATTTCGGTTTATCTCATTGATGGTGATTGGTGCTTGTTGTTGATGCTGTTGTTGTTTGTTGGATATCTTCATCACCTCTGTCTTCTCTACATTCACTTGAAGTCTCTTTTTCACTGCCCTGCCTCTTCTACCAACTTGTTGCTTTTTACCTGTAGATCTTCGAGTTTGTGTGACATTAGACACAAGTCATTAGCGAAATCCAGATCTCCTAGGTTCTTTTCCGCACTCCAGCCAGCGTATCCCCCTCTTCTCGATTCTCATTATTTGCTGCATGATCCAGTCGACCACAATCAGGAATATTATGGGGGATAGTAGGCAGCAACCTTGTTTCACTCCTGTCTTCACTTCAAAAGCATCACTGAGCTTCCTGTTGTGAATCACTTGGCTGGCATATGGCGTCTTCATATAGTTGTTGAATGAGATTGATAAAGGTTTGTGGTATTCAGTAGTGTGGAAGCAGTTTCCAAATTATCTCTCGGTCGACTCTGTCAAGTGCATTTTCAAAGTCGATGAAGTTGAGCTAAAGACCCAGTTGACTGTCATTCTATACTCTACTCTATGATGATGCGAAGTGTAGCGTTGCAATTTGGTCTGCACATGATTTGTACTTCCTGAATCTAGCCTGTCTGTTCCGTTCGTAATTTTGAATCCAGTGCATCCTTTAGCCTCTCCAGAATGATGCGGCTTAATATTTTGCTCGGGGTGGACAGCAGCATGATTCTGCATCAGTTCTTGCAAACACTGAGGTTTCCCTTCTTCGGGAATTTGACAAGGTAACCCTTTATCCAATCTGCAGGTGGCTTTCGTTCCTCCCATCCAGATCTTCTGCAATAGTGGTGGGAGCATATCCGCTGTTGTTCCTGCTTCTATGCTCAGTGCTTCTGGCAGGATTCCATCTGGTCCTGCTGCTTTCCCACATTTCAGTAGCTTTATGGCGTTCAGGACTTTCACTTTTGTTGGAGGATTTCTGTTCACTTGTAGTTCAGCGGCTGTAGGTGGTGTTTCTGGGTGAAGTGCAGGTGGTGGTGATGGTGGTCGATTCCAGAGCTTTTTGAAGTGGTCGGCCCATTGTTTCCTTTGTTTCTCTTCTTTGGAATTTATATTTCCTTCATCCTCCCTAATTGGTTTCATTTGTGTTGATCTCCTCCCTTCCACATAGTAACTTGGTTATTTGATACAGTGTTGTGAAATCTCTCTTACCTGCAGCCTCTTCTGCTTCTGTTAAAGTCATTGTCATTGCATAATAACTTCATCACTTGGTGATAAGTAGGAAACGTTATGTTCAAAATGTTCAATGTAATAATTTTCCATAGTTACTTTAGACTGTATAGTACTGAGTGATGAAAGAAATATCTTCGAAATCAACGGCACCACAGTCTAAAATAAAGCCAGGTTGCTTGGAAAAATTAAATTACGTTTGTCGCTGAAATTTATCAAGTAATATGTGCAGTTTGAATAAGTCATAATAGAAAAATGCGGTTAGAATCAAACAAATCTCAGTGGTTCTTCTGAGAAAACTGTCGAAATCGTGCATCTTTTGAAATATTCCATGTTTCTCTGAAAAGGACACTGAAGAAAAGCTCTAGTTCAATGGAAGCATGCCTTCAGCATTTGTGCTAGAAGAACCATTGTCAGTCGCTCTATTCTAACTTGATCTCTCTACCGCAGAAAAAGTATGTTCAATCTCTAAGATTTATTTAACTCATGGGTGGCCATCCTTGAAAAAACTAGTTTAAAAAATGATAATGCGAATATCTATTTAACACTATATCTGCTGTAAACCATTTCAGTAATCTTTTGAGCTTATTTAACTCCAAGTTTTGGATAAGTGGTCAACAAAGACAGTTTTAATTCCATTTGAATACAAGTAGTTATAAACAAAGAGAATCGTCAAACTAGTATATCAATGGAGAATAGTTTTAGGCCTTTTGCAAACCAACTATTATATCTTATTCGAACTGCACATATTACTTGATAAATTTCAGCGACAAATGTAATTTGATTTTTCAAGTAACCTAGTTTTATATAACGATTCGTTTTTAGACTATGGTCCCGTTGATTTCGAAGATATTTCTTTCATCACTCAGTACTATGTAGTCTAAAGTAACCATAGAAAAAATATTGGGCAGATTTTTTATGCCCAAAAGACGATCCATAAGAAGTATTATAAGGTGATCGCCAGTCATTCAACTAACCGGGGAAGGAGGAATTTCACTTCGTCTATCAAAGGTCCTAGTTGATCATGACTATCTCGTTTTTTTGGCTTTTGTGTGACTAAGCCTGATACCTCTAACCTAAACTTTTGTTCCAGTAAATTAAATACATGCCACACTTAATGCTGAAAGTTTTGAACGCTCTGGTGAAATTTAAACTACTTGGTTAATTAGGTGGAAGGAGTTGTGGCCCATATACTTAGGGAGCTAAGCTTTAACCAGTGGGTTGGGCGTTGTAACACCACTTCAACTGTCGAGGTTTAGGCGGCCCTAATACAATAGGTTTGGCTCGTTGCATATTACGCAAATGTGGATTCGAACTGAGTATAAAATTATTTCGATTAAAATTATATCTGTTATTTAAGTGAATGCAATTGGCAAGTATAATTACCGTATTTTCATTGTATTCATCAAGTTATCAATTCTTACCACAGTTGAACGAATTCAGTGCTTTTCAGTGCATACGTCCACGAATATTTAATTCGGATACGAGGGATCCTTTACCTTCAGTTTAAAGTTATAGGTCTGAAACATCCAGGGTTACCTTAGATTGTTTAGTTACAATAATTTGATTTTACACTATGAGCATCTAGTCTGAGTTTTGTTCTGTTTTGTTTTTGATATCTTGCAATTTTCATCAGACTTACAAGGTCTAGCGGAACAACGAACCTAGATCTCCTAGAGAAGTTATGGATGTTTTACTGAAAATACCACTCAGCACCTAGCAAACGCCAAAAGAAATGCCAGAAAACTGTCTGCTAAAAATGTCCCACAAAAATTTCTCACTTTTACCTCCATCCGTTTTTCCCCATAAAAAGGTTTTCAACATTACTTATATTAAGAAATCGAAGTGAGCTGTTTTCGTGACTCAGTATAATTATAGAGAGAATATAAATATCTCGTGTCACAAATAATTATGTGTGCTGGCGTGCATATTGCCGAAAAGGCTTCTTTTAAACCGAAAAACATGAGAAGTACCCAGTGTTATCAAGATTCTAAAGCTTTGTACTGTCTGCTAATTCCATGATCATCTAGAAACACTAAATTTACACCAGTGATACTATTCTTCATAGTAATCTAAATAAACATGCGAACATTTAAATGTAGTAAAATATTTCACAGACACATTCTTGATGCCTTACTGAGCATCTTTTAGATTTCATTTCAACCTGACTTTCAACTGTTCCCAGTAGAATTACTTGACAGCACTGAATCAAGCTAAGTGAGTAGCTTTTAGAAACAATACTATAGCCGTATAAATAGACAGAATTTCGGTTGTATAACAATGGTTTCCTTCTTTGAAAAATATCTGAAAGGAGCACTAATGAAATAAACTAAACTGTTCATTTAGATATTTGCTATTCGAGATAAACTTGCCTTGTGCTCCTAACTCGACAGAAGGGTTCCCCTATGATTTGGTGGTAAAATTGTCTTGTTTGTGTTTCATATTGAAGCTCAAGCTAAAGCCTAAGAACTGATAAGATGTCCACGGTTCTTTTTGAAAACTTTCAGCGTTATTCTATATCACCATGAAATCATTCTATAGAAATTTCTCATCAAAGATATAAAATGAAGTAAAAGCAGATATAATGTTCGAGTCTTTACTGGCTGGAGCAAACAGGAAATTAAGATCCATTTCAGTAACTTGTTTGTTTGTTGTGTGTGAAGAAATGTGACTCAGTTCTGTTATGATGTGTAAAAAGATTGTTTTACTGCTTAGAATAGGTCAAGAATCGCTGACATTTTTTACAAGTAATCATAATACATCGAAGTGTTTTGAGAAGAAGCATTTGATATACGTCCAAATATCATATTGGTTAAGGAGGCGAAATCACTGGGAAATGCTTTTCTAGAAAGGACCAGAGATAACCAAGGGGACTCTAATATACATATATACCCCTCTGTTTCATACATACGTTGGATGATGCAATACCGCCTTTATTTTCTTACTGCCTTTTCTGATTCTCAAGGAATTGAGCAGCCATCAAAAATGAAATCTCCAGGACACTCTTTAAGTGTATGCACGTGTAAGTTACTATGGTAGTTTGTCTTGAACCACTATTATTTATGTCTTTCTCCTTTTACTAGACTCGCTAGATACATCTGGTACTGATTTTGTTAAGTATGCATATGAGTGAACAAATTCCACATGTGCAAAATAAAATCAGCCGATTTTATTTCCTGAACTTTCATCAGCTTCAAACAGCCTTCAACTGAAATGAGGTATTAGTAGTAATAATAACGTAACGTACTTTAAATCCTCACTTAGTTTACATATTTGAAGTGTGTTACGTCATTTTTACTACTACCACTTCATTTGAATTTTGGACCGTTTGTAGGCATGAAATAAAATGAGCTCATTTGGTCCTGCAAACATTTTTGTTCTTGCACTGTTAACATTTCTCAAAGGAACTAAATGTATTACAAATTCTATATCAAATGACTTCAAATTAGCTGCTTTTCTAAACTAACCTTGAACAAAATCTTAGTGATTAATATCAGCAAGCATAAAATATGATTTCTATCAACCGACTGACTATGCACATCTGAAAAAATGGTTTGTTATAACAAAATGTTTAAAGACTAGTCTCTTCAAATATGTAACTTAGTATTATCATCTAATATAAATACTAACTGCTTGAACCTTCTCAATATCACGAATTGGTGACATTTATGATTTTGTTTCAAAAAGCATTCCAGTGTTATTCATCTTCATTTTCTCCTGATCTTTTTTGATCAGCCAAAATTTTTAAAACGGATTAATAATCTTTATTAAGATACACTTATTTCAGCGAAGAAAATTTCTAAGGTAGTATTCATCACAGACTGATATCATTTCGAGAACCAATGAAAACTGAGAATATTGAACTGCTTATTCATCCTAGTCTGGAACACGTCAACATGAAGGGCTAGTTATAAGAACCATATAGTTAAAATGGTCAGCTAGGTCCAGGGTAGTGAAATATCTGAAAACTGTTTAAGAAAGCCGCTATTCTAACTGCTTTTTGGTCTATATTATTGTCAAAGAAATGTTAACTCAACTGTCCAATTTGATTTGCATCTACATGTTCACCTACATGTTCACATAGGATGTTCCTCTTGAAACATTCCCCGTCGCGTTCGAGAGCACTTATAGTATGGCTGAGGAAAGAAGAATGCAGAAGCGAAAATTCATCAGTCGTGCAACATGTAGTTGAGTACAACGATACAGCTTCAGAATCATCATTTGATATTGTTCAGATGGCCTTAGTGATACACATTAGTGTTCCTTCCAATACCCTAGACGTGATGTAACGTTTTGTTCACATAATTCTTACAAACAGCCTTTCGTTGCTTTTATTTTGATCCATTTTATTTCACTTCATTTTTATTTCATTTTTTTTGATCTCTATCATATCACACTCTGTCTGACTGGTAGTCACATATTTTGTTTCATCTAATCTTCACTCAACTGTTTTGAATGAAATCACACCATATTCATTCACTCATTCGTCTCCTTTGAATCACGTCTTTGACGTTTATTTGTCAATATAGTTCTAAATGATTTGAATGTTTATGAACTATTATACTCACTCATTGAATTACAATTTACTATTCCACTTATTGTAAAAATAAAATCCATACACAAACAAATTTATTATTGTCGATCTCAACCTATGCATGAATAAGACTGTACACCTTTTAAAATGAAATTGTACCAAAGAGAAATTTTCTTCGCCGAAATTTTAGCTTTTTAGGATACCAATACAGTCGCTGTTGAGCAGAATACCCAATCGAACGACAATATTTCGCTGCAATGTGAATTTTAATTTCATGGTCTGCAAAGTCCGGTATTCTGCTTATTTTTTCGTCTCATTTCTTAGACCTCTGAAAAGAGACTATAACGTGAAGAAGAGGACACAGTTAGCTGTACTCCCCTAACACTGATTATGAATACGGCTGAAAAGTGTAAGTAAAACTGGCATAAGTGAATTTCTGTAGGATGTTAACAACAGTTTGTCCTTGTAATGTTAATCACTGTACATTAGGCTTATATGACAACATAGCGAATATTGGCAGTGCCATTCCATTGATATTGTTGCATTTAAGAACTATGTACAAGTATCGAGCTTTTGCTTCTCTGAAAGTCTAACAAGGTTTCTTGTGCCGAAAATGTTTATTCGTGCTTCATTAAGTAAACATTATTTTTGTTATTGAATTGCCGCAAGTCAACAACCTTGTCTTCGCGTACTTTGCCCAAACGTTTATGCAGATATTTTATTTACTAATTTCGAATATTTATGGAAAGTAATTTTGCATCTATCTTGGTGACCAGCAGAGAAACCGTCGACATGTGTTTTGTTCAATTCGGGACTCGTCAGCTGGATGTACCTGCACCTCAGTGAGTGGTGTTGCTCCCATCAGGGCTCGAACCCAATAACCTTCATTTCAGAAGTCAGAGGTCAAGCAGTTCAGCTGCGTATAGCAACGAGAAATTAAAAGCATTATTACAACAACTGACAATCGTTGTACAATAGGTGGCTATCGTACCCTAGTGTCATAGTGCATAATGCACTGGCATTTGATGCAAAAAGCTTCAAGCCTCGAAGAGAACAACATCACTCACTGGGGTACAGGTACATCCAGCTGACAAGTCCCAACTGGGACGAAACGCATGTCAAGGGTCCCTCTGCTAGTCACAAAGATCAATATGATATCATCAATATTTGACAGGACCGAAGCACCCGCATAGGAGCCCATCCGCATAAAGAAACTTATTTTACTTATATTAACTGGATAGTGACAAATATAGTGAAACCACTTATACACCTCGTTATGTCTTCTGGCTTTTATGATTTTGATCTTCACTTTCACGCTTAGTGGTGGGCTGCGCAGTAATTCTGTACCACGATCCATTAGTGCTAACGTCTCTGGTGTCACTATTTCTAAAAATTAAGACTGAATTGGTTTATCCTAAGTTTGAAATCTACTGCATGGTACACAAAATATGGTTTTCTTAGTACTGCATGATATTGGAGATTAGATGCACAAACATAGTTATTATTTTATAAGTTGTTTTCCCTTGGGTTCCTAGTGGAACATAGAGAATCAGCAGCACCTCTCCATTGCACTCTCTTCTCTACAGTCTTATCAACCTGGAACACCACTGCCAACAAGCTTTCATTTCTTTCTCACACCATCTCCTCCATATCACCTTCGCCTCGGACACACAACTCGTCGTTTCCCATTTGAGTTCCACTCGAGGGAATGGCACGTGATGTCCTCCATCGGCCTTCTCAGTTTATGCCCAATCCAATCCATCTCCACTTCCTTCTTCTACAGATTTGTTGGGCGACAGCTTCTTCGTTGGTTGATTCGTTGGCAGACCAGACTTCCTTGTTGCTGATTCTCATTATTCTGGCAATCCATCTCATCTGATCTGATCTGATCCGATCTGATCTGATCTTCAGTACTGAGTGATTGTAGGCGACAGCTGTTCACGAATGTCTGTAGTTTGTTGGAAATGTCTTTCGCGACACGAGGGACACAAGTCTCTCAACCATCACATAGAAGTACTGAATTCACTGACACTGGTGTTGAAATTCCGAATGTTGTTCACGCTTCATGCTTCACGCTTCATGCTGAGTGGAGTGGAGTGGAGTGGAGTGGAGTGGAGTGGGGTAGATCTCCACAATGATTTCAGGTTAATGAAAGGCTGTCTTGCTGTCTTTCCAATCCTGACTTCGACTTCCTCGTCTGTGCCTGTACCACCTGTAGTTAAACAGTGCTGCCCAGATAGGTGAAAGAGACTATTTCATTTCGGTTTCTCCCATTGATGGTGATTGGTGCTTGTTGTTGATGCTGTTGTTGTTTGTTGGATATCTTCATCACTTCTGTCTTCTCCACATTCACTTGAAGTCCCTCTTCGCTGCCCTGCCTCCTCTGTCAACTTGTTGCTTTTTACCTGTAGATCTTCGAGTTTGTGTGACATTAGACATAAGTCATGATCGTTGGTGAAATCCAAATCTTCTTCTAGGGTCTCTTCATTGGTTCAGCGTATGCCCGTCTTCTCACAGATCCTCACAGTTTGCTGCATGATCCAGTCGACCACAATCAGGAATATCATAGGGGATAGTAGGCAGCAACCTTGTTTCACTCCTGTCTTCACTTCAGAAGTGTCACTGAGCTTCCTGTTGTGAATCACTTGGCTGGCATATGGCGTCTTCATATAGTTGTTGAATATGGCTGATAAGGGTTTGTGGTATTCCGTAGTGTTGAAGCAGTTGCCAAATTACTTCTCGGTCGACATCTATATCAAAGGCATTTCAAAGTCGATGAAGTTGAGTTGACTGCCATACTCTGTTCTATGCTGATGCGTAGCGTAGCGTCGCAATTTGGTCCGTGCATGATTTGTACTTCCTGAAGCCAGCCTGTTCCCGTCGTATTTTGAATCCAGGTTATTTGATATAATGTTGCCAGGTTTCTCCTACCTACAGCCTGTTCTGCTTCACTTGCCACTGTGTCGTAGAAGCGTCTTTTGTCTTTCCGTGCACTCTTCTTCACTTCTTTGTCCAGTGTTTTGTACGTTTTACTCAGCTCTTCTCTTCGTTGTTCATCCTCGCACTGCACTGGTTCATCTTCTGTTCCATCATCTTCCTCACCCTCCTCTATCAGCCTCCATGTGTTCGTCGAGATCCATTCCTTGTCTTATTTCCTCTCCCTTCCCAGTACGGTTTTGCAGGTTTCTTCCCACATAGCTTTCAAAGAGTTTCAGTGTTCTTCCATCCCCGAACCTTCAGGGATGTTGCTCAATGTCTCACGATTTTTTCTGATGGGTGACGTGAAGATGTCCTTTGAAGTTTCGTCCTCCAGTTTCTGTTCTAAGTATTGAGGTTGAACTGTGGTGCATCAGCTACTTCTCTGAATGCTTTCAACTTGATTTCGAAGATAGGTTCCTTGCACTAGGTGGGGAGTGGTGTAGACATATCTGCTCCTTCACTTAGTCTTATGTCAAGTAGGCTGAATCTCCACTTTCTTCACATTGAGATGAAGCCAGTCTGATTTTTAGTGTATCCTAGTATCTGGTGAAACCCATATCGCTCTGTGGATATCCTTGTGCTTGAACACAGTACCTCCAATCACGAGATCGTTGAATGCACAGAATTCTGTAAGCAATTCTCCATTCTCATTCACTTCACCGAGTGCTTCTCGGCCCATGGTTAGTTCTCTTCCTGTGTTATCATTTCCCAGTTTAGCATTCATGTCGCTCATTAAAATTTTGATGTCGCCATCAAGATTCTTGTCTAGTACTGATTGCGGTTGTCTGTAGAATTCCTCCTTCTTCTCTTGATTTGCATTATTTGTCAGTGCGTAGAGTGGCATTAAATGATTGTGACTTTCCTCCCTTCTGAGTTGAATCTGGTTGCCATGATCGTGATCCTGCAGGAGGAGATTGGTTCCCACTCCATGAGAGCCCTCGATGTTCTTGGAGACATCATGATAGCCACGCGATAACTCAGTGTACTGTGCTCGTGGTTGTCGTCTGGGTGACAGTACTGGAGTAGTTATTGACTCGCTAGTTGACAGTTTGGAGAGTCTACTTACATTCCGTCTGCTTTCTCAGATTCCTATCACTTCAAAGCCATTCCTTCTCATCTCGTTTGCAATCTGGGCTGCCTTGCTGGGTTCGAACATAGTGCGGACATCCCACTTCCCCACGTTCACCTTTGCTTTCATCGAGAGAAGATACGTCGGCCAATTGGCTTCCTGAAGGTTTTCACCACCTGGCGTCATTTCGTCCCTCCGATTCCAGAGAGGACAAAGTCCGTTTTCATTTTTCATACTTTCTTTTGCTTTGAAGTTTCTTTAGCGATTGGATTGGTTTTACGGGGTACGGTTGCTAGCCCTATGCTCAAACTCCCCTCTTTATTCGGTCTTAAGACCGGCCAGCAACTAGTAAACTAGTTAACCAGGTGAGGCTATGATTATTGTATTTAACATGCCAAGTGTTCATTCTGCCAGCGAGCATTTCACAATATGAATTCTTTTCTATGACAAGTCTTTATTTAAGCGGCTACACTGGTTATAAACAGACGATATTTGTTACGAATGTCCTGTGAGAAGTTGAGCACTGAGTCTGATTCGATCATTATAAAAACAAAGTTTAATATAATCCCAGAGTTTAATGTTCTTACTTGTACTATCCTATTGTTGACTGGACTGAATTGATCGGTCTCCAATTAAACTCGGGTTCCTGTGTGGATGTCTCCATGTTCTCTGCATTAATGATGGATAGTGGCTAACAATGTAACTCAAGACAATCCAGCATAATACAAGAAACAACATTAAAGTCATATCTGTCGCGCAAGCAAACGCTATACTAGTCGTTACAAGTATATACTTGTTATTGTCATTTGTCAAGGAAAACTGCAGGATAGTTAAAGTGTGTATATGTCTATGTATGTTGTATAACTCTTGTTGTTTCTTGTACTTTTATTTGTAAAAGGTCAATAATTGACACTGTTGTTGAAGCTACAACCAGAAAAGGTCATCATTAATGGTTTTGTCGGATGAATGTTTAGCAAATAGGTGACAACTTGGCGCGTTACGAAAAGCATTTCCAACAAACTACAGACATTCGTGAACAGCTGTCGCCTACAATCACTCAGTACTGAAGATCAGATCAGATCGGATCAGATCAGATCAGATGAGATGGATTGCCAGAATAATGAGAATCAGCAACAAGGAAGTCTGGTCTGCCAACGAATCAACCAACGAAGAAGCTGTCGCCCAACAAATCTGTAGAAGAAGGAAGTGGAGATGGATTGGATTGGGCATAAACTGAGAAGGCCGATGGAGGACATCACGTGCCATTCCCTCGAGTGGAACTCAAATGGGAAACGACGAGTTGTGTGTCCGAGGCGAAGGTGATATGGAGGAGATGGTGTGAGAAAGAAATGAAAGCTTGTTGGCAGTGGTGTTCCAGGTTGATAAGACTGTAGAGAAGAGAGTGCAATGGAGAGGTGCTGCTGATTCTCTATGTTCCACTAGGAAATTAAAAGACAAATGATAAAATAGTATTCATAATAAATAGGTGACTAGTCCACTCCTTCTTTTCTGTTTGCAGCCCTTATTGTCGAACTATCCAGGATTTCATGAAGTAATCCTTATGCTGATGGAAACTTTTTTCTAAAGTGTCTAAATTGTCGAAATCAATCATGTATCCAATTTCGACTGCGCATACACCAATCGCTAATCGCTTTCCCAAATCTTTTAATTTATCTTTATTCTTAGGCGTATATTTCGCACACAACTTGTGTTCATTCACTTTGACAATGATCTTTTCTAGTGAATTTGTAGGCTAGAAACATAGTTTGATGCTGTGCAAAGCGTATACTCTTCTAATCTGTTCAAAAGTACCCTTTCGATGTGATATCGTTATAGATGACATCCATGATTTTTGTTGTACCATTCTCATCATTAGTATTAGTACTTGCTGTTCTGTATATTTGATCTATAATACTATTCAAGAACGTTTTGGGGGTATTTATTAACTATTAAAACATGTTTGTTCTGGAGATTTCATTTTCTAAATCTATGTGATCGGTTATGATGTTTTCCGCTGTTTTTACTAGGGTTGAATGTGACATTAACGTTTATGTTAGTTGGATGATCCGATTGGAATTCTAAATATTTCTCAGAATGTTTTTTTTTCGCATATTTTACACTGAATTTACCTTCAGTTATTCTTCGGAAAAGACAAACTAACGAGTTTAAAATCACATACCTAGATTCTATTTCAGTAGTGAATGTTATCGACTCTGAAATAAAATTTGTATGTTCTACAAATGTCGGTTGGTTTACTCTCTTCAGAATGACAAATGTATCATCCAGATATCCCAACCAAATTATTTGTTAGCTTTAGTCTTCTTAATGCTCTCCCTTCCAATGCTTTCATATTGAGATACGCCGCAATTGGAGATACTGATGGGCCCATCACATTCCCACTTTAATGACGGTATATTCTATCTATAAACGTGTATTATGCAGATTCTAAACACGGCTTATTCTGAGCTCTTTCTAATTTCTCCATGTCTGTGTGGAAGATAAGAGTATTCATAGCAATGAAAGGCGCCTAAGTGTCAAGAATTACATACCAAAAGCATCTTCAATACAAGTACGTCTTCATATTAGCCCAAAAATAACTTGATGGATTGGTTGAGTTTATTAAGTTTAAAATATTGGTAAATATCTCTTCAGAACCGCTTTTCTAAAAATACAAGCTATGAAGTGAAAGAATCCCAACCATGCTTTCAAACTATCTTCAATATTGGTTGACATTAGGTTTTATCTAAATAATTCTCCTTAGATTCTATTTCAGTAGTGAGTTTTATTGACTCTGAAATATAATTTACATGTTCTAAAATTGTCGGTTGGTTTACTTTCTTAAGGATGACAAATGTATCATCCACATACAAATGCCAAATTTTGAGTTAGCATAGGCGACTTCTTAATCCTCTCTCTTCTGAAACTTTCAAATAGAGATACGGCATAACCAGAGATGCTGGTAAACCCAATGTAACTCCATTTCAATGATTGTATATCCTACTTCTAAACGTGTTATACGTGAATTATAAGAACAGCTTTAACGATTTTATAATATGTTCTGTTGAAAGTGGACATTCGGATACTTTATCCTGGTTACTATTAATTATATTTCTAATAATATCTGGACATTTACGCACTGGTATACTCTTGAAAAGAGAAGTCATATCAAAACCTATTAGGATTTCATCTTCTCCTATCGTAACATTTAGCAGTTAACTTTAGAAATTCTATATGTTTTTAACAATATAAAGAGATGTCATACTGAAGCGGTTTCAGAATTCTTAACAAATATTTAGATAGACTATAAGCTGTTCGCTTAGTTACGCTAAAATACAGTAACTTGGATCAGTACTTACTTTGATGTACAACTTGGTAATGTACAGTGCCTAAATTAGAGACATAAACGTAGGTTATGAATATTCTTTTCCATATTTACAATCATGCAGTTTTAACTGTATGTCATGATACAAAATTCCCTTACTGTTATAAAATGGATTATACACTGAATCTAACAAGAAGCTTTTTTTCAAATAAATAAAATCCCTATGGTTTATATTCCGTTATTTATATTTCTTCCATAGATTGGCAGCTGTTTGTTTTTATTGAATGGGTTCAAGTAATCTCTTCTATAGAAAGCAATGCATCTTTTACTAAGAGTAAAGCATGAATCAGTTTTCAAATGCTGATGAGTTGTAACACTTGTTAAAGTTTCGTCTATTTCTTTGGAATTGGTATAAACTGATCCAAAAGAGATGTGAAATTTTTTCTCACTGAATATTAAAATAAGGTTAACATTTGTCAATCAAAATAAAATAAATAGCTGTATCGCAACAGCAGACAATGACAAATTAGTATCTAGTTAACTAGGTCAGAAGGGGGAAAGAAAACTTCAAACTATCAAAGTTTAGGTCATTTCAGAAAGAGTGGTTAATGCAACTAGGCAGCCAACTCAATGATTTACTAACGTTTTAAGCCGTATGTGATGGATATGTGTCTGCCTAAGTGCTAGAACACATTGCGAGACAAGTATATTGAAGTATTAAGGTGTTTGGTGTAGATTGTATCAACGATTCTTTACTATTAAAGAGAATATTCATCATACACTGACATCAGTTAAAGGGACATTGGAAACCTGAAAGCACCGAATAGCTGTTTTGTCCCAGTAAAAGACTCCTAACGGCATCCATAACCTCGCTCATCAGACATCGGACCCATTAAACCACTGGGTTGGAATCCAGTAGTCTATATTTCCTACTTCTGGAGAATTGGATTCCGATCCTGTGGCTCAGGTGTAACGTGATGGCCACGGGACCTGAAGGTTCTGGGTTCAATCCGTGGCGATTTGGAGTCATTGGTGCCATCTGTTGAAGAGTCCCATAACAGAACATAACAGCTATCTAGTCCCTTCAGGTTCCTAGTGTTTATCCAGCTGATGTCAGTCCATGTCCATACCAACTTGAAACCAATAAATTCTCACAAACCCCCGAACTGAAATATCTGGAGTCCTTAATTTACCAAAATATCACAAAGATATTTTCTGAATGTCAAATACCGTTTTTGTACTGTGTGGTGATTGAAGGTGAGTTGAAAATCTGGACCACGGCCGGATTCAAACCAGCTACTATCTGTGGTCCAAATTTTTATCTCACCTTCAATCATCACCCAGTACAAATACTAGTCTGACAAACTACGGCTATCTCAGATAATCAAACGATAAAATACTACTTTAGCCTACATTTTAAAATCACAGAAGTCAGTTAAACTTCGTCATTTTACCCTGCTACTCTTTTGATTATTGTAGTACAATACAACGTTTTTGTTTATTATGATGATAAGTAGTTATTTAGCCATTTGACGGTTTTTATTTTAAGTTCCAGATATTTGATATAACTCTCTTCGCATGAATAAATCTATCTGCGTTAGAACGAATATGTAACCATATTCTTTTTCAATTTCAATGGGATGCAAGACTTATAAATTCATCCACAGTAATTAATGTCAAGTGTTTTTTTAAGTAGATATCCTTTTGAAAATATCAAGTTTTTCTAGTCAGATATCATAACCCTAGTGAAAGTGGAGTATTTTATAATGCCTTTCAGGTTAACATTATTCCTAGTAATCTTCGACTTTAGCCATACACGAAAAGGTTACTAAAATATATGGTAAGTTTGATTTAATATATTTTCTGCTTTATTAGAGTAATATTAAACCATGTACGTTCATGAGGTGGGTAAATAACTTTACAAGATGTACGTTTACTTTTGACAAATCTCCTAATCCCCAAATCCACATGTCTTGTTTGTAACTCTTTAATTACAGAAAATCGTGTCTTAGATGCAGTTTCAAATTTTAGTTAGGACTCTGTGATGAACTGAACTGACTGCAGGATTTTATTGTTTTGAGGTTGCCACTTTACTTTCGACAAGATAGTGCTGTGTAACAAATTAGATGAAAACTGTGTTTCTAGTCACTTAAACGTGATGATAAACTAGTTACATATGATGAAAGTATGGATATTGGACCTGTTAGTATAAAAGTTAGTGATCTTCTTCCCTTGGCCAACCTACCGCTAGAATTTATTTTACTGTAAGTGCCGGATTGATTCGAAAACTAGATGATTCACATCAAAGATTGACCAATGAAAAATATGTTCAACACTAGTAACCTGTTAAGAACTATAATTTATCCATAATCATTGTGATTTAGAAGCATTTTCACTGCTGATGAAGTTTACGACGCACCAATTAAACCTTAAAAAATGCTTACATGAAATAACCATCCTTAGAAATCTTTTGAGAAAAACTTGAATATCGAAGGACACCCTCAAAGAAGTCAAGCAGTTTTCAAGAATACTATATATTTATGAATTTTGACGCCAGAGATGACACGGTAGCAGTGATTCTAAGGAACTGGCTTAAAAAATTACGGAAGATAAGATTACTGTCTGTCAAACTTTAGACAACCTACTTCAGACATCAAATAATCTGTTGATGTCTTAAGGAAAAGACATTGTTAAGAGCCACCTCAGTCAGTGTTTACACACTTGCGTACTTCCATAGATCGACTTCTGTTTGCTGCATACTGTGCACTTCTAAAGTTAATATATAAGCATTATGTTGTTCGGCTGTTGACAAATGAATGTAAGTCATTCGCCAGTTCAGTTCTGGAAATCTTGGTGAAATATTGCCACGTAACTTCACCAGAGTCTGTTTTCAAAAATATCAAAGTGAACAGTTCGGATGAAGCGTAGTTTCTCAACTTTTGCGTATGAGAAACATTCTTAATCCGTCACTTCATGTCTCATCGCCATACTATCTAAAGTATGCTAAATCCCTTATACTATCGTAGTCTTGATCTCCACTCTTTTCTTCTTATTTCAAGTTCAGTTCATTATTATTGATTATATTTTGACCTTTTTATATCTACCCAGCTTAGCCTTAAGTATCTCACATAGTATCTAGTAAATTTTTCTCTGTATCAAACTCATCTTATTCTCAAACGTTTTACTATCTTTTACACTTTTAAGTATTATCTTTCCACCTACAGAAGTCTAATTAAACAATGAATTGATGATTCTAATCTAGTCCACTACTCAGTGACAAACTGCCATATTTTTCTAATAAGTAATAGTACGACTGTAAAGCTCAAAAAAGATGACATTCTTGAAATACAGGAAATTTCAATGGGTTGCCTTTCACTTAGCATTCATACCGTTTAAATCAAAAGTTGTCATCCTTCCTCTAAGCATATAAGAAAATGTATTTTTGAGATGAATGGAGATTTTTAATTTGAGGGTAGTATTCATCATGGACTGACACCAGTTGGGGAACCACTGAAAATCTGGGGACTCTAGACAGCTGCTTCACCCTAGTATGGGACTCCTCAGCAGTACGCACCCACGACCCAATTAGAGATCGGACTCAGCACCTCCAGGTTTCACCACTAATGGTTAACGCGTTCGCGGTGAAACCTGGAGGTTTTGAGTCCGGTCCGGGTCGTGGGTGCGTACTGCTGAGGAGTCCCATACTAGGGTGAAGCAGCTGTCTAGCGTCCCCAGATTTTCAATGGTTCCCCAACTGGTGTCAGTCCATGATGAATACTACCTATATATTTATAAAATGTTTGGATAATTCATTACTTACAACCTAAAACAAACTTAAAGCGGAATAAATCACTTTTTCTGAGAAAAATATATAAAGTTTATTCACATATTAACGAGCTTTATCAGTGAGCCATGAATGGAATGATCGATACAACAATATCCACACTTTATTGATGTTCCAATGTAGAAGTCAGCTTTTGTCTTGAAATTTGAGCATTTGTTAGTTTGTAAGCTTAAAAATGATAAAATATCTTATTTAGTAGTCAAAACAGAGATTAAATCATGTAGAAAATATGAAAACAGTTTGAAGGATGAAACGCATAAGAGAAGGATACCTGAACATTTTGTTAGCTTTACTTTCCTTAATAATAAAAATGAGAAACTGTAAACAGCAAAAGATCAGAGTAAATCTGTTTACGGCACTGAAATTAAATTCCTCAAGCAAATGACTGTCATCTAGTAAATATCATTCGATTATCTCTATGATAAGCATGAACTCTCAGAATCTATGAATCAGCCTTGGTCATCATCACTTTGATGAATGCCTGTTAGTAACAGAAGTTACTTAATAATCTACGGAAAACAAACTGCAGATATTATGTGGTTTTATTTCAGGTAACGACGACTTGCCGTATCTAGAGATTGCTGTCAACATACATACAAGAAAACATCCCAGTCTAGTTTAAGAAGGCTGAAAGGAAATACATTAGAAGTTCTATCCTTGAACATTTAACCGATTCCAACAATGTAGCAGACCTGAAATAATGATTTTATGGTTGTCTATCGAATTTGCTCAAACACTTAAGTTTTCCTAAGTGTTTAAATTATAAAAATAGCAGAGGCCTTGGCTACCCATGATCTGAAGCCTAACCTTAGTTTACAAGAGAAGAACGTTCAATTTTGGTTGCTACCTTGATCTTAACTTTATCTAGTCTCTGTTTGTTTAGTTTTCGTGACTTCTTCTTTTGTAGGATCAATCTTTGTACTCTTTTATTGTCACTAGCATCATTACTATTTTTAAAAATTTAATTGTTTCCGGTGTTACCCGATTAAGTCTTTCAAGTAATTTCAACTTTTAGCAAAACATTTCCAATTTATCTCAACTTGTTTCATTCATTATGCCTGGTTCTTTGTTTGTTTATATACTCTATCATGTTTGCACTTTTTGTAATCTTTATGCACCTTGTGAACGATTTGTAACAGTCTTGCATAACCCTTTTTCGTTATCATTTAACATTTAAAAATACATTTGATCCATGACTAATAACTTTTTTAAGTATGATTTTCTACCCTTCCCTCCCCCACTATCTGTGTCACTTGTCGTTGAATCAAAATGGATGATAAATAAGCCCATATGATTGATTGTACAAAATCGGAAAGTACTATAAAACAGAGCAAACTGGGGAAGGGTTACTTTACTTCTATGATGAGCGACTGTACTGTCCGAAATGCTTCAACCGAACATAAATATACCTTAATGAAGCATTTTTATCTCACCACGTTTCCATCTTTAGAATCTTTGAAGGACGCCTAGAAGGAGTATGAGAAGCAGACATACACATACCACATTGTGCCAGATTCGCATTTGCAAGACGACCGTAGATCCTGCATCAAGTTTGCTTGTTTTAAGGATAGTGGACCCCGGTCGATATATGGTGCAGTGACAAGAAGGTCAATTTGATTTGTCTTCAGTATATATTCTATGGGATATCCCTGAAATGCTTCTGTTCGACACTCGTGCTCGCGAAGTTTCTAAAAGGTTGCTGGATACCAACTTGCTGATTTTTAGCTTACAACTACCCCAGCAGTTCTCTACTTTATGATAATAGCTCTTGGGCCTGGAAGTTGAAGTTGTGCAGGAATAGTATCAGGTCACAGCTACATTTAATGTTGTGAGTTTCTTTTGTGCACAGTATGGTAAACGATTGAATAATCAGTACGTGTTCAATATACATTATCACCTGTTTACCCATTGTAATTTGGCTGGTATGTAAGTTTTCCCATGAAATCAACTTGTTATTGGCGATTAGGAAAAATTGCAGGAGCACATAATCAGTCACATTGGATAGGCATCCTTCTCTGTCACAGAAGATAAAGATCTAAAATACTTTTTATTCCGTGCTGGCTGACTGAACTGCTACCATCAAAATTACACTCGGTTTTATACTAGTTTCCGAATCAAGAACAGATGCTAAAGTGACACTCACTAGCTACCTGTTTTACACTTATGCCTTCAATACTCTTATTGTTAACACTATGCAGATGTAATAATTATTTCTTTTAAAAATGTTGTACGGAAATCGAACTTATTGAAATATTCCATACTGAAAAATCCATACTGCATCACACATGTTGTTTAGAACAAAGCGATTATCATTATTTCCTATATGTATGCCTTTTACCTACCAATAAAATGTTATTTTAGGTTGTAGATGTACGTGCTACAAACAAACAGTTTTGAGTCATAAACCTATCACGTCGACAGGTTACAGGTAATATCAGTCGTAAATAATGTATCTATATTAAATGAAAACAAACGTCCTTCACTCATGTTGATCGTACCAAATCGAAGCATGAAATCATCACCGCCACCAGTAGGTTGCAAAGCTGATCTCTTCATTGTTGCGGCATCCCAATGAGAACCTGTGGAGATTTTTGAGTAATGCAAATTTATCTTTGCCAAGAAAGAACATGGAAACGACTTTCATTCAATGAAACTAGGATGTTTTACATAAACTGTAAGCATGTATTTCACGGCTTTAAATTCTCATACGGTTTTTGATCAATTATACTTGTCTCTAGCAACTGAGTGAGGAAATGGTTGATGTTTCCAAGTGACTGTAGCATGCATTTGTTATTTTTTTCGTCACTACACCTTCCAAGTGTTTTTAATTTTACAAACATGTCTGTAATATCCATCAAAACAGCTACTAACTGCACTTTCTTTTTATTTCTCTTTTCAGCATCAACATGACAAGAAAATCTTTAGCATAGTTTTGAATAGAAAATATCAACTTGCTGAAAATACTTCATGGTAAGTAGTATTAGAGATTTTTTAAAGAATTCTTCTAATGGTTTTCCCCTAATGTTCTCCTATTTTTTGAACAGTAACAAAATATACTTAACTGCTTATGACCGCCCTAAATGCCATCATATGCAAAACTTCAACTACAATAATCAGTTTAAGATTTATGGACGGTAATAATGACAGAGGAAATCTGGACAGAATAATTTAATCTAAGATATCAATTTAATTAGTGACTATAAAGGCAATCTGCGAGCAATGTGGTACCGCGCAACAGGTTTTCTGGTACTTTATCGCATGTGACTTTATCGAACAAAAGACAATTGACGGAAATTCTACTTCCCTCATTATGCTGCATACTTTGGGGTGAGTCCTATGTAAAATTCATCGTCAGTGCATGAAAGTCCTTCTAATGTCTACTTCTTTGCGCTATAACAACTATTTCTAATACAATAATAAGTCTACATTGCTGTGAACAATAACACTTGAAGAGTGGGAAATGCTTGAACTTAAGTACTCGCCTGGATTATATGATTATGTAGACAGACACCTGCTAATTGGCGAAATATTTTTGGGGTGAATCCCTTTTGGTCAATTAAATTATAAACATAAGAAATGATGCTTAAATAGACTTTTATCTAATGGAATATAGAACTACACAGAGAGGTCAAACTTATCGGCTATTTGTAATGCAAACACTGAATGTTTCGCGGCCTTGATGCCAACTATGAGTGAGAAAAAAGTGACTGAAAATGAACTAAACTCATAAAGATTGTGTATTTACTGAAAAGTGATATTTTATTATTCATTTCATAACTTTCAGACACATGATGTTATGATAGGGTTTCATGTCCTACCTTCTGCACTACTCAAGATCGTTTAAATGTTGTAGCCTTCTGAACCATTATCGATTTAATAATGTCTGTAGATCAGCTTCTCTCATGTCAAATTCATAATATGAAAATAAAAATATTTACTTATCCATTTATTTATTTAAGAGCTTTTCATATCCTTAATTTTTGTCTCAGAAGGTAAACACTAACGTAATATTTACACCATAGGAAAGTTTCAACAAGAACGACTTTAATCTCCATCTACTTCCATATTTTAGACAATTTCCCTCTGATTTTGTAGTAAGATCCAACTTATGAGACACTATTCTCAGATATCTTTACTATGTTTTAAGGACGTGAACTAATTATGCTTTGTGAAGCTGCTGTATAGAATAGTGCAGTAACTAACTTTCAATAGCTCACCTGCAGAGGTAACAAAAATGTAGAAAGATACTTCAGTTTGCCTTCAATATATGTACATCTTATCTTTCGGTTTGGTTTCTATTAATAACCCTTGCTTTTCTTACAAGTTTTACTGACTATTAAGTTAAGAACAGCAAGAAATAACACTAATTGTACCATTTCCATGAAATGACTAACCTTAAAGACGGGCTGGCTGCTTGAACTCTGGGCCACCTTTTTTATTACAGGATATATTGCATCGAATTTATCTTTTCTATATTGTTGAATCGTTCAGTTGTGTGAACCAATTGTGTTGTATACTCTCGCGCGTTTTTAACATCATTACAACCTATTGCTTCACAAGTTGATAGGCAAATTAACAAGATGAACCACGATGGATGGCAACGGTCTTTCAAGCGTATGGCGTATGCTTATCAAAACGCGGGTAAAATAATGCTGCAGGAAACATGGCTTCGTAATCTGTATGATGATGATTTAATCTGCTTAGGCGGTTCCAAACTATTTCGACAAGACAGAAGCTTTTCCGAGAAGAATTGTGGTGGTGGTTTAGCAACATTTATCAACGTAAACTGGCCCTCCTCCAACTATGTATGCTTTTGCTTCTTTAACGAAAAAATTGAGTGCATTATCATCAAATGTCGTCCCAAACATTTGAGCAAATACAAAAACATATATACATATGACAAACATTTATGTCACACCTGAATGCAGTTTCTTTGATTTGTCAACTTTTGGAAATGAATTCACAGAATTTTGCTGCTCCGGTTCTGGGTAATTCCTTGTCTGTGGAGATTTTGACTCATGTGACTTTAGTTTTCTAGTATCAATGGGTCACAAAAATATGGTTAACTTTTCCACTCGTTTTGACAACATCTTTGACCTAGTATTTACGAATGAACCCGGTATATAAAAGCCCGTAAACGAGCCACGCTGCTAAATTATGACCATTGCATTGTACGGATTTCGCCTAAAGTGCACGGCGAACTGCACCTTTCAAAGAAATTCCAGATGCCATTTACAAGAGAATATATTACGTTTGAGAAGCATGTTTATAGAAACGGGCTGGGATATATTTGCTGATGAAGTTTTAGAAGTCACTATCACCAATTTCACAAGCCGTCTCAGGATCTGTCTCGATATCTGCTGCCCTGCTGTAACAATCTACATGAGTTTCGATAGACTTTCCTCCCCTTATCTCAAGAGGCTCTAGAGAGAGAAAAAAGGCTGTATAAGGTGAGAGATCGTCCTGGGGTTAAAAGACTTAACTGCTTAATTAAGTCTGAAATAAAACGTCTGAATACTACTTACAACCAGAAGTTCTTATCTTGTAAGAACTCTCCCAACATATGGGAATTATTCAGAAAGTTTACTGGTAGGAAACATATGGCAAAAGAAGCTTGTTCGGATGTCTGCGCGTTAAACAAGTCATTTATACGTCGGCAATCTGATTTCACCTTTCCTAATGTCCAAACTCAAATGGATAACTGCTTTCCAGGTTTTAGTACACATGATGTGTTTAAATATCTAAAATCCTTAAATCCCTCCCAAAGCTTAGGTCCCGGTGGTGTTTCTAGTATTATATTTAGAAAATATGCGGATATTTTATGCCATCCCCTTACAGATATCTTCAGTGCATCGTCCTCTAAAAAAATCATACCCATTGCTTGGAAGCGGATAAAAATTGTACCTGTGCCTAAGCCATCTTCTGGATCAGATATTACTTTTCGACCCACCGCTATTACTTCCCCTTTTCTGAAGGCAATGAAGAAATTGCTTCTCCTTGTGATTGGGCCTTCATTGATGATTTTCAGAGATCCAAAACAGTTTTGCGCACAAACACATGAGAAGTACTTCAGATGCAGCCGCTGTCTTCCATCTTAATATTGTTTCCAGTCTCGACAAAGGTGTTAAGTACGTTCGTTGTGCCTTTTTGCATTACTTTTCAGCCTCTGACTCTGTTCCTAGACCACTCTTGTTAAGTAAGCTTGCTATAGCTCACACTGAGCCATGGGTTACAAAGTGGTTGTATTCTTATTTTTCTGAAAGGAAACAATACACTGTCTATGAAGGGAAGCACTCGACTTCATAACTTACTGAAGCTGGTGTGCCTCAAGGTGCTGTACTTTCCCTTTTTCCGTTTTCGTTTTTTTTACACGATTCACCTTATTCTGTAGAAACTAATTTTATTAAGTACGCTGATGACGTGAAAGTGTCTATTCCAGTTAACTTTCCCTTGGATTGCTCTAAATTAAACGGATTCTTGTCTGAAGTTGGCCAATGGTCTCTCACAAATGGTCTCAAGTGAAACCCTTCTAAATGTCAGACTGTTAATTTTAACCTCAGGCGTAGACAAGTCTTGTGTGAGCTGCTTAAATCTCATGACGCCCGTTGCATCAATCGTATTTCTGTAGAAAGTAAATCGAGTGTGAACTATCTTGGAATAAAGTGAATTATTATTATTATTGTTGTCATTATTGGCAGTCAACTCTCTACCTCAACTTTATCGACTTTGAGAAGGTCTTTGACAGCGTCGACCGAGAGGTAATTTGGAAACTGCATCAATACTACGGAATACCGCAAACCTTCATCAGCCTCATTCAAGAACTATATGAAGACGCCATATGCCAGCCAAGTAATTCACAATAGGAAGCTAAGTGATGCTTTTGAAGTGAAGACAGGAGTAAAACAAGAGGACTGTCACCTACTATCACTGATGATCTTTATGATTGTGGTCAACTGGATCATGCAGCGAACAGTGAGAAGCGAGAAGAGGGGGATACGCTGGACTGCGGAAAAGAATCTAGAAGATCTGGATCTCGCCGATGACTTGTGTCTGATGTCACACAAACTTGGAGATCCACAGGCGAAAAGTAACAAGTTGACGGAAGGGGTGAGGCAGGGCAGCGAAGACGGGACTTCAAGTGAATATAGAGAAGACAGAAGTGATGAAGATACCGCACCACCACCACCAACAACAACAGCAAACTCCAGTCACCACCAACAGGAGAAACTTAAAGGAAGTAACCTCCTTCACCTACACCTATCCAGGAAGCACTGTTTCAACTACAGGTGGCGGGACAGACGGGGATGTCAAAGTCAGCCAGGATCGGAAAAGCAAGAGAGGTGTTCATTAGTCTGAAACCAGTGTGGAGATCTTCTGCACTCAGCACAAAGTGTGAACAAGATCCAGATTTTCAACACCAATGTCAAGTCAGTGTTTCTGTATGGTTCCGAGACTTGGCGCGTCACGAAAGGGATTTCCAATAAACTACAGACATTCATCAACAACTGCTTACGCTCGCTACTGAAGATCAGATGGCCAGAAAGAATAAGCAACAAGGAGCTCTGGGAACGAACCAACCAAGAACCCATTGCTCAACAAATATGTAGAAGGAAGTGAAGATGGATTGGGCATACACTCAGAAAGCTGACTGGGGACATCACGTATCAGGCCCTCGAGTGGAATCCCCATGGGAAGCGACAAGTTGGGCGTCCGAGGTGAGGGTGACATGGAGGAGATCGTGCGAGGAGGAAATGAAAGCTTGTGGGTAGTCGTAGAGCCAGGTCGAAAAGATTTCAGAGAGGAGAGTGGAATGGATACGTGTGACTGAATCCTTATGTTCCATTAGGAACCCAAGGGACTAATGATATAATAATAATATTATCATAATTATTATTATTAACTAATCCCCCAGATTTAACACAGTTTGATTCTACTTATTCACCTATCCTAGTGAACTACTGCAGTCAAACTGGCTTCCATAGTTTACGTTGAGGTTAATAAGCTGATCTGACTAAAGTTATCAGGTTGACTGAGCTCTGTAGTTACAGGCTACACATTCCATGCAAATTCAATCCTACAAATACAATTTCAGTAATTCTCCCAGGCTAGAAGATTGCAATTTCTGATTTATTCCAATAGGATTTCGTTAACCAATCAAGCATTAAAATGATATTGAAGACAATTTCATCTTTTTATATTACAAACTGAGATTCATTTTGAAACATTTCTGCATTACTTCTTTCTTATGGTCCGTTTAAGGCCGATTGGGGACATCACGTATCAGGCCCTCGAGTGGAATCCCCATGGGAAGCGACAAGTTGGGCGTCCGAGGGTAACATGGAGGAGATCGTGCGAGGAGGAAATGAGAGCTTGTGGGCTGTCGTGGAACCAGGTTCAAAAGATTTCAGAGAACAGAGGTCACTGGAGACGTGCTACTGAAGCCCTATGTTTCATTAGGAACCCAAGGGACTAATAATAATAATGTTGTTACTCGAAAAAATGTGTCGTTGGCTATTTATATATTGTAATAAAAACTAATTCTTCCGAGATATGTAAGTCAGTCGTAACAATTTCTACAAGTATTGCGCAACTTAGGCTTGTTTGCATATATCATCTGGTCTTCTGAGATATAAAGGAGATGAAAGGAATAAATGATATACATAGAAACGACTGGGTTAAAGCTTTATTCATTGTTGTAATTAGTACTCATAATGATGATAAGGCGGTAATTTTCAGAAGAATCTCTTTTTGTCTATTTAATACATTAACATTAGAAAAAATATAGTAGATATCAAAATACAGGTCATTCCTTAGATTTTGTATCGTTAAAACTTTTTTTATTCATTCATTACTGCGGATACACTTTTAATGTGCATTATACTTGTCTGCAACCTCGCCTAGTTAACTAGTTCACTAGTTACTAGCCGGTCCTATAATATAATATATATATATATATATATATATATATATATATATATATATATATATATAACATATGTAATATAATATTATTTTTATAAAGTATAAAGGTTTGGTATTTTCCACAGTTATTCGAAACCTGTTTTTTGATTGGTTCTAGAGTTTTAGAACTCAAATGATCATGAACAAATAACCATCTATGAAACAAAACAACAACTTAGTTGTGTAGGAAATAAAGTTTGCACATCATCTATTATATGTTTTCTAAGTATAAAGTTCCTGTATTGAAAAGATGATTTATGAAATTAAAAACATACGAGAACTAAGTAGCAAAGAAATTTGAATTTCAGGTTCTTTTGTTTCACTTCACACAAATTTTATTGAACACTGTATGGATAATCATTACTTAGATTACATTTTCAGTTCTGTTTGTTACAAGTGTCAAAGCAACAATCCTTTGACTGAGAAGTGACCTTGCTTTGTACTTTTTACCCTATATGAGAAGATGAAACTAAGTATTTGCTTTGAATTTCACCCTCTATATGGTATAATGAGTACATTTTGTCTTTATTCTTGCAGTATCATCATCTTATATACGTGGCGTGCTTCTATCTATGATTCTATCCAATGTTACACAGTTTTCATGTTATTGGTTCTTGCATCTATTTCAACAATCTTGTAACTGACTAAGACTAAATTATACCAACAACAACACAATCTGCACTGATCTGATTCATCGTTATTATTATTACTATTATTATTATTATTACCATCACCATCACCACCATCATAACTACCACTCATTTACACTCTATTTCGGTAAATCAATGCAGAGAGAATTCGCTAACACTATTCACCATTTTACTTCAACTGAAATTGTATACACATCCACCTCATCCTTTTCAATTTGTACTTATAAAAAAATTGCTGAATGACTGTCGCTAATACCCTTTTTGTCTGATATTTACAACCAAGACGAATATGAATTGGAGTGCATTCATATATACATACATACATACGCCATACAACAAAAGACATACAAGTTCATACTAAATGATTAGTTATCATAATTTAGGAAGACAACGACTATACGAAGAGGATTGGACAAGGAGATTAAAATACACGTTTTTTGATTTCATTTGTATATCCTTAATATTTTAACTTTGATTATTTCCCTGAAGAAGCTCGGACCAGACTTCCGTGCGAAACGTTAGGATTATTTGATTTCAAACCCCCTGTGATTTACACAAATACAATTCTATACTTAATGTCAGTTCTATTAATAATCTGCTAGTGTAGCCATTTAAGGTTTATTGGGGCTTTTCTTCCCATGATATTTACTTACCTTGAAATAAACAAGTTTTACACAAGATATGTTCATGACTACTGTATGGTGTATAACAACGTTATTAATTTAAGCAGTCAGTTTGGAAGTGTTTAGTATGGCCGATCTGAAAAATTACAGTGGGATAGAAGCATAAAGATTAACTAAATTTACTAGATTCAAATATTACGTAATAGATTGCTGTATATTCGATCACCAATTGCTATATATATTCCGAACGGATATATTACGTACGCCTAACTGACAGCTAACTTCGTACGCAAGAGCCACCGACTGCAACCCAGGACGAATATAGAGAAGACCGAAGCTGGATGATGGGAGAGTTTATTCCCCCGAGAATAATAATCAATCAATCCAAAAACACTTGAATATGTAAACACATGAAAAATGACCTTGTCCGCACTTTGAGACATTGGCATAGTAGAAGTAAAGACTAACCAATCAGCGACTTACATTACAATGGGGCGGAAAATAAACTACTAGTCATACCGTAAAAATGGTGTGGGAATAACAAATTAAAATGTTCACATCAATAACAATGTTTTGTGCAAACTGGGGCTTTAAAACACAGTTTTGATAGAACATGACAGAAATTTGTTTATAGAAAAGAAACTTGCAGTCAGCTGTATAATAAGTTGCGCAGCATTCCATTAAAAAATTGGGATCCTGGACTTGGTGAGTAAGCTGATAGAGTGCTTGATGATGAGTAGATATCTCTAGAAAAAAGTTATCCTCAAAGATTTTAATGCAATTACGTTGAAGTTCATCCTACACCTGGAGAATATTAACTGAAGAAATAGTCTCAATACATGAGCATCCGTATTCAGTAAGATTTTAGTCTGAAGTTAAAATAAGTATACAAAAGGAAATTTCGAGCAGTAAAATTTTCAAGTAAATGTAGACAAGCTTTTTTAGCAAAAACAACCAAGGTATGTAAATATTTGTCATATGTCACTCTTAGTTATGTATATATACTCAGACTTACATCCAAAAGCATCTACACTGAATGTATGAAAAGACGCGCATTCTACAAGCTTACCTGAAAAAGTTACATGAAATCCTAGGGTTTAATCTAAAATGACGACCAGTAGACGGCAGCTAAAGTGGTATTCAGGTCGCAGAAGTCAAAAACAAAGTTGTTTAGGGTTATTAACAATGTGGTATTGTAAACAAGGTTTGTGACTACAATAATGAGTGACTCCGAAGGCTACCCCATAAACGACTGAAATAGCTAACCGGGGGTCTTAATTTGTGTTTACAAGGAAGATTTTCATATAATGACGAAATCTTATTGGTTATTTCAGTTGCTGCTAGTGTACATCTTAGAGTCACTGTCTAATACCAATCAACACCTGAAAATTTGGCTATTCCATAGGGAAAATCGCCAAATCAAGGGGAACTTAGAAGATCCAGCGACATAACCTACAAAAAGCCTACAATCGAAATCAGGAAGTAACTCATCCAACAGACAGACTAGATAAGTGAATAAGCCCAATTCAGACACAAAATCAATCAATGAGACAATGTCAGTCAATCAGAATGAAGGCTGTAAGCACAAAATTGCATATAAGCAGAAGTGAATGAAACTCAAAACCAATACATTGGAAGTGTCAATCGAACAGATAGAGTGTAGTGGGGTGCAGTGGAATAACATTACAAATACAACTTGGGGGTGAAATATAGACAAGCATAACATAGTCAACTGTTAGCATAAATACACGGAATGAAATCAGCAGTTGAGTAACACACTTTTAAGTGCATACTGGATATGATGTGGTTATTGAAAACGCATTCAAATAAAATAAAAAGGAATTCAGCTTAATCCTGTTATACTCTTCGAATGTTTTTGTGTCCATAAGGCTGTAAACTGAATTCGCGTACATTGTTATGCGCATAAATTTGAATAAACCAATGAAACACCACTTGCAAAATAAGATGATTTCACTTTACGCCATATGTTCCCATCAGTTTCAACGAATCATCTAGAAAGATACTAGCCACTAAACAGAATAACTTAATAGAGACTCTTCATAAACAAGGTATCACTGTGCTTAATTCAACATTTCAGTGTTCAAGCTTAGGTGGAAAGAATGACTAAAGAAATAAGGAATAAGTGTCATTTGATGAAGTCTGAAATTGCTCAAGTTCTGCTGACAAATGTGGAAAAATAGATACAAATGAATTAATGCTAAGAAAAACTGATTAGTGATAACGTATTAATGAGTTCAGAATCCCTTTTGTATTAGATTTATTTGGTATATACCGTACACTGGTACTGCATTATTTACTGCATGCCGTTCCCAGCATAAATTATTACTCATAATCATATCATTGTAATCACACTACTTTCACTATCTGATTTTTATAGTCCTGCCACCTGATATTCTCTGTTTTTATTAATAGTAATGTTTTCCATATCTCTAGTATAACTGTCGCGTCATCCCGATTACATGCGTTGGGTGTTGATTTGATGAGCAAAGATTTGGTGATCAACCTCTCTCTCTTTTCCCCTAATTATACACCAGCCGCAGAACTACCAGTGAATACAAGCTTTCCGACAAGAGCAGAAGTGATGTCCTGAATACCATAAAGTTGCTGAAATCCAGGCAAGCAGCAGGATCACATGGAATTCCACCAGAAGCACTGAAAACAGAAGCAGATACATCAGCAGAAGACATGCTCACACCACTACTGCACAAGGTTTGCAAGGAAGGAAGGAAGGAAGGAAGGTAAGGCACCTGCTGATCGACTGGAAGAAGGGTTACCTTGTCAAACTTCCAAAAATCGAAGAACTGGCGTGGTACCATGCTCCACCACTGTCCACCCCAAGCAAAATATTATGCCGCATCATCTTGGAGAGATCAAAAGATGCTATGGCTTCAAAATACGACCATAACAGGCTGGCTGGCTGGCTGGCTGGCTTCAGGAAGAACAAATCATGTGCGCATCAAATTACAACACTACACATCTTCGTAGAATAGAGGGTAGAATACCAGTCAACTCTCTACCTCAAATTCATCCACTTTGAAAAGGCTTTCATTCGAGGCATCAACCGAGAAGTAATTTGACACGCAGCTGCTTCAACACTACGGTTTTAGTAACACAAACATTTATCAACCTCATTCCACAGCCATGTGAAGACGCCACATGCCAAGTGATTCACAATGGAAAGCTCAGTGACGCCTTTGAGGAGAAGACAGGAGTAAGACGACAGGGCTGCCACCTACTGTCATTGACGATCTTCCTGGTTGTGGTCAACTGGATCATGCAGCAAACCGTGAGGATCTGTGAGAAGATGGGCATACACTGGAATGATGAAGAGACCCTAGAAGAAGATTTGGATTTCGACAACGATCATGATTTATGCCTAATGTCTAATGTCGCAAAAACTCGAAGATCTACAGGCGAAAACTAACAAGTTGGTGGAAGAGGGAAGTCAGCAAAGACGAGACTTTCTTCACTTGATCGTAGAGAAGACAGAGGTGATGGAGATAGCCAACACACAACAATATCAACAACGAGCATCAATCATCATCAACGGGAGAAATCTAAAACAAGTTATCTCTTTTACCTACCTAGACTGGGCAGCATCGTTTCGACTACAGGCGGTACAGGCACAGATGAAGACGTCCAATCCAGGATCGGAAAGATGACAGGACACCCTTTTATTAGCCTAATATCATTGTGGAAATTTACTGCACTCCACATGGCATGGAAATTGATATATCAGATTATTTTGTCTGATCAGTTTTATGGAATACTGAAGCTAAAAAGGTTTATCTCGAAGTTCGTAGGTTTACATGCCACTGACAACTTAATTCTAGCTTTGTTGGGATCCCACGTAAAGTTTTCTATGTTCCTTTTTTGTATGGTAACACAATAGAGGCTTTGAACTTATTTCTACTAGTGTTGTCGCTATCATTAGCATTCATATTACTGCTATCATTTTTTTCTTACACGTTTGTATGAATTTCTTAATGAACTGTGGAGAATAATTATCAGTTGTTAACGCTTATTTTATGTGTTTCAGTTCCTTGTTAAAGTTCTTACAATAGCTGGTGAGTTTTAAAGCTCTGTCACTTAGACATTTGACTAAAATCACCTTAAGTGACATTGGATGAGATGATCTGAAGTCTAGATACCGGTTAGAAAGTGTCGGTTTCTTGTTGATGGTAGTATTTAAACCGCAGTCTGCCCTTCGTTTTATCCTGCAATCCATCACAGGTAATTTTCCCTGTTCATTTTCTACCTCGTAAGTGAATTGGGTTGAGTTCCCTACTAAGTTTTTGTGTGTACAGAGACTGTCGATGTGTTGAGATTTCAAAAGAGTAAAACTTTCATCCATATATCTTCTGAATCCACAGTCTGTTGTATAATCAATTAGAAGTGATGCCTCTTGTCAATTTAAGTCTTTTAAAGCTCTCATCATTCCTGTTCACGTCACTTGATCGGTTATGTGACCAAGCATATAGCTAATGAATGACACCAAACCCATAGGAAGTAGAGTTTTGGAGCATGCTCTGAAATTATAGTAAACATTTGTCACTGTTCACCTAATGTAATTTCTTCAACTCATATAATTGAAATGATAAGCTTAATTGAAGTTAATTAGATTCAACATGGTGTCTTTTTTAAACTACTTAATATAGCGTATGGTCTGAAGCCAAATTAACCATTGTGCTCACCGCAAACCTTCAATCGATTCTGTTCGCATCCTTACTTCTCTTTGGAGTTCAGTTTAGGGGAAAAAGATCTATTCTATGCAGTATTGTACTACTTTTATTAGCTTCTATGTTTACATCTTTCCTTTTAAAAAAATGTCGGTGGTTATCCATCACGACTTGCACATCCTCCAATCAAAGACCATCATTGTTTCAACACAGAGTTTCTCTACTCTTTGGAACAGCATTCTGATCAAATCACTCTCATAACCTATAGAGACGATTCTGTTTGGGGATAAATATTATCCGATTTACATTCCTGTTAGATGAATGCTTCGTTCTTTGGTATTATTTCCTTTTTGTCTCTTACACAAATTAAAAAAGTACAAATAATTTTTTACATTTCATATTAAATCTCATATTCCTGTGAACACTGTTGAAGATATTCAGCAAGTTGTTCGTTTATGTAGTGTAAACTGTTGAAGACTAAAAGTGAACCTTTGATAAATTCAAAACAGCCACATTAATCCTTGGTGTTTTACTTAAAATCTAGTCTTCAGGTTTGAAACAAACTACTGTCCTGGCAACAATATAAGTTAATCTACTACTGCCCGCTTATTTTCTAAATAAACTGTGAGTGCAGCTCAGTGAGTTGTAATTATACTTATTCTTCCATTCATGTCGATTTAACTTTCTTTTTTCATTAAGTTACATAATTGGCAAAGCTATAGTAATCTTAGTGTTATTGCTTGTATTACACCGTCGTTGATTGGACCGAATTGATCAGTCTCTGTCGACGTATGGGCTCCTATGCGGATGCCTCGATATTGACTGTTTTAATTATGTATAGTAATGATGGGTAGTGGCTAGCAGTGCAATCTAGGATGCGTATTTCGTCCTATTTGGGATTGCTAGCCACTAAGCATCATTACTGTAGTAATCCTAGTTTAATTATTTGTAAAATTCTGTTAAAATATTCGTCTAGCTATCTCACTCTACAGCACTGGTTTCCATAAAATATTAATTCTGCTTGACAATTACCTGACTGACCAATTTTTTTGAAACTTTCATATTTAACTGGAATTCAAATTCATTCATCGGTTTGTAACTGTGAAATTGTTCTTTGCAAACCCAATAATTTTTTGCTTCATTTTAAAATGACAAATAGAAGTGAAAGAGAGAAATTTAATAGACTTATTATTGTATGAATAGAAAGCATCAAAACTAGGATCGAAAAAGCAAGACAGGTGTTCATTAACCTGAAATCAGCGTGGAGATCTACCCCACTCCACTCCACTCAACTCAGCATGAAGCGTGAAGCGTGAACAACATTCGGATTTTCAACACCAGTGTCATTCAAGTCAGTGCTTCTATGCGATGGCTGAGAGACTTGTCGTGTCTTGAAAGGCATTTCGAACAAACTACAGACATTCATGAACAGTTGTCGCCTACGATCACTCAGTACTGAAGATCAGATCAGATCAGATCAGATCAGATGGATTGCCAGAATAATAAGAGTCAGCAACAAGGAAGTCTGGTCTACCAACGAACCAACCAACGAAGAAGCTATCACCCAACAAATCTGTAGAAGAAGGAAGTGGAGATGGATTGGATTGGATTGGGCATACGCTGAGAAGGCCGATTGAGGACGTCACGTGCCATTCCCTCGAGTGGAACTCAAATGGGAAACGACAAGTTGTGTGTCGGAGGCGAAGGTGATATGGAGGAGATGGTGTGAGGGAGAAATGAAAGCTTCTGGGCTGTTATGGAGCCAGGTTGATAAGACTGTAGAGAAGAGAATGTAATGGAGGCGTGCTGCTGATTCTCTATGTTCCACTGGGAACCCAATAGAAAAATAATAATAATGAACAGAAAGCAATCGTGTAGTACCCTACTTATTCCCTTTGACTACTTTATTTTTAGTCAACCACTTTATACATGACGTACAAGTTACTATTCACTGTCATTAACAATTATAATGTTTTGAAGTAGTACAGTACATTATTCAGTGAACTCACATAACTTAATACTACTACAATTTATGTCTACTTCTCAAACAATAAGATATCAAAAATTGCTATAAATCTGTGATAAATGTTTTTTTCAAAGTGGAGTAGTATTCTAAAGTTGAACACGTTCATTTTTCTTACTCACTTTTGGTGTATATCGGGTGGTCAGAAACAATCTCATCAGAAATCTCTGTCTAACTTAGGTTTCCTGCTTACTAGTGCTTATTAGTAAGGAGTATCTGCAACCTCGAGAGAATTGACGTCCTCTGAAGAATTCCAAAATGCCCAATTTTTTAATTCATAAACTTCCTCCTATTCACCTCTTTAATAATAATCTAGTTGGAGAATAATGGAAATTTATCTGATTATACATCGGCACTTTTAAGTTTGTACATTTATATATTTCCGAAGAAAGTCTTCTTAGAACTGAGACCACTTATGATGGCAAAATGAAACTCAACTCTAAATTGTTATGACTAGAAGTTGGCTTATTGCACAGGATATACACAAGTAACCAAGTTCATGGATCATGAAGGTGGAAACATGATTTCAAGTTTTTCCGATACAAGGTTTTTTGTTTAAATTTATTTCTTCGAGTTGTCATACCATAAAAGAACAGTATTATTTCCTGGATAACGTTTCGGATATAATTTACTGTCTACATTCATATCAAGCAACGCCACAACTTTGAGACATGGTTTATATAGTCCTATTGTATGTATATGGTGCTGATTCGATAGACAAACATTCGGTCATCAATCTCTCCATTCTTCCCACTGAGTTGGCTTTAGGGATTTTTATTTTGTACCGTCCCATTACGTGGCTGTATGTAATTGTATACATAGCTAATGCTGATCTTCTTTCCAGTTTCTTAATCTTTCTAGAACTGACTAATTTTAATCTAGCCAAGATTTTGTACTCGTATAGTCGCATTGATCCTAGTCGACAATTTTGACCTATATATTTCACCTTGTTTCAACATCGATCAACGGAAGAAACTTGGAGGAAGTAACCTCCTTCACCCATCTAGGCAGCACTGTTTCAATTACAGGCGGCACAGACGACGATGTCAAAGCCAGGATCGGAAAAGCAAGAGAGGCGTTCATTAGCCTGAAACCAGAGTGGAGATCTACTTCACTCAGCATGAAGCATGAACAACATCCGCATTTTCAACACCAACGTCAAGTCAGTGCTCCTGTATGGTTCAGAGACGACGTGTTACGAAAGGGATATCTAACAAACTCTAGATACATATTATCAATAACTGCCACCTACGCTGGCTCGTTACTGAAGATCAGATGGCCAGAGTAATAAGAATAAGCAACAAGGAACTTTGGCCGGACAACGAACCAACCAACGGAGAAGCTATCGCTCAACAAATGTGCAGAATAGGGAAGTGGAGATGGATTGGGCATACACTGAGAAGGCCGACTGGGGACATCACACGCCAGGCCAGTTGCTCGAGTGGAACTCTGATGGGAAGCGACGAGTTGGGCATCCGCGGTGAGGGTGATATGGAAGAGATCGTGAGAGGAGGAAATGAGAGCTTGTGGGTAGTCGTGGAGCCAGGTAGAAAAGATTTCAGAGAGGAGAGTGGAATGGGGTTGTGCTACTGAATCCCTATGTTCCATTAGGAACCCAAGAGACAAATAATAATAAATAATAGTTTCACCTTGTAATCATCGCAATATCATATCTGAAAGTTGTGGAGTTATCCGACTTAAATAAGGACAATAAATTATGTCCAAAAAGTCGTCCGGTAAATGATACTGTTTCACTGTGTGACAATTCGAATAAACTGACCAAAATGGAATTACAATCTTTCATAATGCCCACGTTTTACTTCTTTATTGACCTTGAGGTTTCAATCTAACGAGACTCTGACGGTACAATTTATGTTTCAAAGTTGTTAAACTTCGCAACTTTTGTTTTTCTTATTTTTTTACATACAATTTCACATACCTTTTACTCTCAAAAATATCTTTACAGACAGTAATCAATACAGTTTTATTTCATTTCTTTCTATTCATTCTCTCCTTAGTCACTTCAAATTATTCTTATTCAATTCATTGAAATATTCACTTTCATGATTCTTATCCTCTAAAGTTAGCTTTCAATACTTCACTTTTCTTATCCTTTCAGCAGTCTTTCATTGTCTTACTTATCGTCTGCTTTTATGGGGTGAATTGAAAAAAATAAGATATCATGGATTCTGAATTTCTCTTCAGTATTTGAAAGTGAAATATTATTCGAAGATTCACTTTCTTCCCCTCAGGTATTCAAAAAAACTAATTTGCAATCATTCAATAATACTCAATATATATGTCTTGAGAGAAATTTACGCCTCAATGTTATAGTGTGGAATAAGATTGCCATAATCTTCATAAGAAGCCTAAAGCACCTGAAGCTTTCTTCAGTAAATCATGTTACACCGAAGTTATGAGAGAAGACACATCAACCAACGTGTAAATATCAGATTAGTTGAACGGACGTTACAATACACCCTCTGTTATCTTACCGTTTTTTCCATTTATCGAGAAAACTGAGCGACTACCACTGGGTGAGATAGGAAGGTTATTGTTTAAGCTTCCACATTTATATAATTTAGGTTATAATAAGTAGACATAATAAGAATATAACAAATGACTGCAGAATCGTAACACTCGCCTTTTGAGCTGATAAGCCGAGTATGCTCAGCGTTTACAATCGACTAGAAATGACGGATTTTCTTTCATCCGTAAATTTAGTTTTACTGAGAACACGGTCTTTTATTGTGCGCTGTATAGTAAACAAAGTCCAATCAGTTAATTGCTTAAAAATTAGAAGAGATTCTTAAACGTGGCTTGAATAACAAAAGCTTTTATTGATCTTCGTCTTCTCTGCTTTTAAAACAAAAGAAACAGTAATGTTTAAAAGATCATTTCATTTCCAATTAAATCAATTTTCACATAAGCAAAATTGATGTAGCTAAAGGATGAATATTATTGTCTCATGAGGATCATTCACTATACGTTACTTCAGTTTATAGAGAATTTAAGATCTTTAAAATAAATAATACTCAAGTTTTACTTGGATGTCTGCGTTAGTATCGGTCCTGGATAGTGGTTGAAGGTGTAATAGAAATCTGGGCTATAGCAAGACTCGAACCAACAACCTGCAGGTTACCAGTCTACCACTATACCAGCTGAGCTACATGACCTGACTGCTGACTAGATTTTTAGTCCACTTTAATCGCAAAACGTTTCGCACAACTACTATCTGAAATCATTACGCGTCACTATCAGTCGACTGTACTCACGCTGGCTTTGCAACTCAATCGCAATCTCATTGTCAACATAAGTCTATCAAACCATGTCTATTTCAGATAGTCAAAGTGATAGTCAGCATGATGCCCCCATTCTCAATTTCAAGTAAATGTGATCTGATATGACAAGTCTTGACTGGAAAGGCAATTTGAGTACGATCAAAAGATATTAAAGCGTCATGAATTCAGATGGTAGTCAGGCAAAACCCTTTTGTGATAGGAGTGAAGTAAAAGTCTGGTCAGCAGTCGAACCTCTTAGCTCGGTTGGTAGGGAATCGGGCTGATAACCTGACTGTCACTGATTTGAATCCTCCCACCGACTAGATTTTCATTTAACCCTCAACAGTCACCTGGTATAGACATATATATATATATATATATATATATATATATATATATATTATATATACATACTTATTAGGGTAACCTTTATTAGTTTGAGTCGAACCAAACACTGAGCTCATTCTTCTTTATCCTCTTAATAATGGCGTGCGGTAGGCATTTAGTCCCTTAGTATTTCACTCCCTAACATATTCAATGCAACTTACTCTGTCCTCCATTTTAATTTGTTTATTGGATGCATCACTCACCACCACTTACTCGATATTATCGTACTGGGTGAAGACGATAAAGAAATCCACGGTCTTCCAAACGCGCTGAGCAGAAACCTCAGTATGTTTGGCATGCGTTTTGCTGGCATCTGTCAAATATAAGATGATGCTTCAGGACTAGTGTGCAATGTCTTCTAGCTTAATGATACGGAGTGAAGTGGTGGAATGTGTCAACCACTTCAATTACTTCGGTAGTTGCATGAGCCCAAACAGTTTTTTGCTGACGAAACCTCAGATCGGATACAGAAGGCCCGTTTGGCACTTGCCAACATGCATCACCTGTGATGTCGGTAAGAAATCCAGGTTCCTATCAAAAGATGAGTATACTCCACCGCAGACCGTTTTGCCATGTTGTACGGTTGTAAGACATCGCCTTTAAGATAGGAGACATGAAACATTGACAGTTTTCCGACCATAGGTATCTTCGTAGCATTGCTCACGCGTGATGAAATCACCATGTGAACAATGTTCAGGGAAGGAAAAAGATACTAGCAAGATAGGCAAGTCGACTGGGGAGGCTGTTAACCTTAATCGGATGAGATGGCCTGGACATATATTACCCATGCCAAGCCAACCCTAACCTCAGCGTGCCATGCTAGAGGAAGTTCGATTAAGTTTGAAGAGGGTTCAGGTTGCCCAGGCTAAGAACTAGCATCAGTCTATGAAGTCCTTGACTGTTGCATGATAACAAGGCCCTCTTATCGGTCGCAAAAGAACAGTAGATTCTGGTAACATCTTTGATGTTATGATTATTCTATTTGTTTTCAACACGTCAGTGCCTAAAATATGAATTTTTCAAACAGGGCTGTAAAATAATATTGACAGTAATAATTATTTTGTTCTAAACAGTATGTCGCATACAGTGTGGAGTCTTCAGCAGGTAATATTTCAACAAGTTCACTCCCCGTACATTAATTTTAAAGGAGATAGTTATTGTGTTTGGACAATTTTAACAATAACAATAGTAATAAACGCACTAATGAGAAACGGCCAGCTGGTATTATATTAACCGCTGGTCTGGACTTGGAGACGAATACTAAATGGAGTATAATTTTAGTAGTTGTAGTTCATTAAGTCAGTACAAAAATCTGCAATTCAGTATAGATATCCTAAGAATAATGATATGCTCTATTTTTAAGGATTTATATGTTCGCTTACATCCAGTGTAATGTTCTCTTCTATATTTTGTTCTTAACTTGAGAAACGACAGTTTGAAATATTTTTTCTAATGTCCCAGATTATATAATACATTAGTAAGATGTGTTTAAAAGATTCAAACAAACTGAGATAAAAGAATTTTGTCAAATATATTTGGTGGAAAAAAATGTTGATAGCCCAACATTTAAGCAGGCCGCCATGGAATACTTAATTGTTCCTCATCAAAGAAGTAAGAAACACTTCGCTCTAGGAGAAATCGAAGGTGAAATGTAACTGCAGTTGAATAACAAGAAGAAATTATAATTGTTTAAAAGTATAAATGATTACTTATGTTGTTAATTGTGATTTCCTGTCAGTGATAGCATTGAAATGATCGGTTTCTGTTAGCATATGCGCCCCCTATGCGAGTGCCTTGATATTACCTGTAGTTTCAGTTTGATAGTTAATTCCAGGCAGTAAGATTAAAACTATACCCATCGCACAAGAAGTTGCCCAGTGGATAACACTTTGGTGTTTAAAGCAGTCAACAGTCACTTCGAGTCTTACTGAGAACAGTATGACACTCTGGGAGGCAGTTAATTAAACATGACGCCTCCAAAATTAGACGAAACGTACACACTGGATTTTACTGCTAGGTTTCTTTGTTTGTCTTGAAGTGAAACCGTAAAAACCTACATTATTTTTTCAGGAGCTAATACGTGTGTCTTTTTGCTGCAACAAAGAAATCTTTCGTATGCACACCAACGCTATAGATAATTTATTGCCTAACTGCTATAATTTACTTGAAATAAGACGTTCTGTTGAATTAATAATAATAATAATAATCGCTTTATTCCAAACAACATATATGATACGGTGTGGAATTCTCAGCATTAAATGTTCCAGTAAATTCGCACCCAGTAAAAAAATTGTAAGCGAAATAATTATTACATCTAACTAGCTTTAGTAATAACACTATTAAAGGTGGCAATATGAAACAGGCAGCTGGTGTTACACTAACACCTGATCTTGGCTGGACAAATAATAAGCTAATTGAGTTTAAATTCGGTGATGGTAATTTATCCAACCAGTATAAAAATCTGTGCTTCTTTATAGGGATCCTAAGAATAGTAATGTGCTGTATTTTCTGTACATCCATGAGTTCATTTCCATTCTACGTAAAGTTTTTTCTTTATTTTGTTCTTAACTTGAAAAACAACAGTTTGAAGACATTTGAAAATGTGCGAGATTACATGGTACGTTCAGAAGACATAATTAAAAGATTGAAACAAATTGAAAGGAAAGAATTTGAGGAGGTATAATCGGTAGAAAAGATTCTTGATATCCCAAGGTTTATGCAGGTCGCCTTTTATACTAGTATGGAACGAAACAAATTTATACTCAACGAACAAGCAAAGTGATAAAAAAGTTTCAAATTATGCTGTGTAAATTTAAACAAAAACTTTGATGAAACTGTTGACTAAGTAATTAAGCTATAATAACCACACCAACTGTCTTAGTTTTCGTATCAAACTTATCTTCTTTTTTTTTTTACCTAGAAAGCATCTTTATTCATTTCTGTATCTGTTTTTTTTTTTCGAGTTGACGTTTCATTATATAATCTTGAATTAATCCTTGTAATCAAGTTTTATTGCAATATCTGATCGTTTTTCTGAATTCACAAAATTTGTGTGCATATTCAGTTATTTTTTTGTCTATAGCAACTTCTCAAGAACTAGAGATCCATGAATTTGTTGAACTGAAAGACATTTAAGTGTCATCACAATGCTCAGTAAAAAAAATACTTACAGGCCTACACTATCTTAGAGTTAACAAACTATAGGATATCAATTTACAGCATATAAATGAAAAAAAATTATGATAATAATTCATTTCACCTGGTTATCTAATTCTCAAAGAAATAAGAAATTAGTACTGTTTCTTGATATGCTTGTATTTCTCGGTTCTTTTACTGGATTGAATTGTTCGACCTTTATTGGCATATAGGCTCCTATGTGGATGCTTTGATATTGCGTGAATATTTCTAAAAATATTTCACTTTCTCGTGGCTATCAGAGATGTTCAAGACGCATGTTTTGTCCTATTTCCAACAACAACGGAGTTTACAAGTATACTATCAAATAGTCATAACTGATAAACGTTGTACAAGAGGTGAATGTCATGCCACAGTGGCCTAGTGGATAAAGCTTTGGCGTTTGAAGTGATAGGTAAGAGGTTCGAGTCTCTGAGGGCGTTCGAAATAAGACAAAACGAGCGTTCAGGATCCATTTAACCTAGTTATCTAATTTTCAACAAGATAAGAAATTATCATATAATGTTGACATCTATTAAACAAAGTTTTTAAATAATATAACGATATAAATTATTCTAAACTTTGTCAAAATAGATTATTTCAGTTATTTATTTGTTTTGAGAACAGTTTCATTTCAAATTTTATTCGAATCTATTTATATCAGGTAGGATGATGTGAAAATTAACTTGAACGCATTAAACGCCAACTTTTGACGCCTATGTCAGCAGTGTTGATATGTATATAAAGTAATAAGTCATCACAATGACTGACACATTTTTAATTACATACCATCAGGTTGCAATGGTTTTAAAATTATTGAGAAGAGAAAGGATTATTGCTTCTGTGACACTTTCTACTAAAAAGCCTGAAAATATCCTGATAGGTAATATATTCAACTGATTAACTTTTGTCCACTTCTATCCAATATACATAAAGTGACCTAGCAGTTTATTGAAGAATGAATGATATTTCATTGAATTTTAAGTCAGTTGGAAAATATCCCTTAGGCCTTTGTATCGTATAGAAGTAATAAAAATAAAACCATGAAAGCTAAAGATTCAGTTGGAGGACATACAATAAAGGCATCTTGCTTCTAACTGCTCGTACACTTGGCAAATTACTATTTGCCATTTTTTTAACCCTTTACCCTACATAGCCATATGGTAAAAATAATTGGTGACCATTTAAGTTACTTAAGTGGTGAGAAACACTGAAAAGTTCGAAACCATTATCATTCAACGGTTTTTAATGAACATTGCTGAAATGAATTTTCCACGAAGAACATACAAACAGAGGTGTTTTCAGACAATTTCATGCGGTGTTAACGACATTAAAGAAAATATCTTCACACATTTTGGTGTACGTGTATAACGCTGATCAGTTTTTAGTGAATATACAGTTGAATAGGAGTCATCTGGTGAAATAAACTATCCCTAATTCATATCTTCCCAACTAGTGTTCCTTTATGGACGACATCAGACAGCTGAAGAATGGCTTAGGGCAAATGTCGCATCTTTCCGGCATACCTGTCCATAGTTTGAGATCAGTCATTTCTGCGACAGTACCAAGGATGTTCATCAATGTATTTTTGCAAATATTATCTTATTAGTAGTAGTGTAGATAAAATCTTTGAAATGATTCATTTCGCTCAAAAGTCAACGTACCACTTTATAAAGAGATGGAAAACTGTTACCTAAAGAAACTGTTTGTATTTCACTTTTAAAAGATGGGTAATTAAACTATTACTATTATTTGTCCTTTGGGTTCCTAGTGGAACATACGGCTTCAGTAGGACATCTGCATCCCACTCTCTTCTCTGCAGTCTTCCCAACCTGGATCCACGACTACCCATAAGCTTTCGTTTCTTCCTCACAGGATTTCGTCCATGTTACCCTCACTTCAGACGCCAAACTCGTCGTTTCTCATACAGATTCCACTTGACGGCATGGCCTGACGTGTAATGTCCCCGAATAGTCTCCTCAGTATATGCCCAACCCACCTCCACTTCCCTATTCTGTATATTTGTTGAGTGATAGGTTCTTGGTTGGTTCGTTGGCAGGCCACAATTCCTTGTTGCTTATTCTTATTATTCTGGCCATCTATCCCATCTTCAGTATTGAGTGAGCGTAGGTGGCAGCTGTTGATGAATGTCTGTAGTTTGTTGAAAATAATAATCATAAAAACTAGAAACAGTGAGTAGACTTTTATGGGTGGTTTGCATATGTTTTTCTCGGTGAGCTTGTTGGTGGCGTGTTTAAATTTTAGACTACCTAAAAATTTTCGATGAATTTATTTTATCAGATTGCTTCACTTTTCTTGTTTTAATCATTAAAATGTTAACACATGATAAAATGTACTCTGGAGCATTCTTAAAATACCTTCAACCTATAGTAAGACAAGTTAACATCAAAACTGAGGCAGGATATTACAATGGGTGGCAGTGAACCCCTAAGTATACAACAGTATATCATACAGCTATTACAATGAAAGTTGGTTAGAATTACGGGCTCTCATATTGGCTGAGCTAACTCCCGCTATTCTATTTACTCTTCTGTTCAATATCTTACTTATAAAAGAGACGATTATCTAAAAACAGTTGGTCATCGTATATTATTACTCGTCATCATGTTTTAGTATAATTACTTGCATTATACCGTCGGCAATTGGACTGAACTGATCGGTCTCTATTAGTATATGGGCTCCTGTGCGGATGCCTCGATATTACCTGTGTTCTACTTATAGTAATGATGGATAGGAGGGAATGCGTATCCTGGATTGCACTGCCAGTTACTGTCCACCATCGCTATCATAATGTTATTATAAAACCTAATTTAACTGAGGTTGTCACCTTATTTGAAAATATTGCACAAGGTTTGATGCTAAATTGGATGATAAACATAAATCATTTTCAGACTGATCATCCTTTTCAAGTTTAAACGGTTCACGGAAGTCACCTACCTAGAACCAGGTGGTCTGAGCCATTCGGCTGTGTGAATTGAACTTGTCCAGGTACACCACTAGTTAACTGGACCCCGAATGAGCGAAAAATTGTCTGAATCTTAGATCTTTCCAATCTAGCTGGTAAAATCTACACGTCAGCCTGTATGGTTGCTAACTCTTCATGTCATTCGGTTGCAAACTTGGTATGGAGTAAATTTGTTGAAATATCACATTGAAACTTCCATGTTCCATTAAAACTTATTGTCTGCGATATAGTGATTATTTATATTATTCCCATTTGAACTCGTAAGAGACACGAACAATATTTGCTCAGTTTTTATTTAGTCATGTCCTCTTCAGACGCTTACAGTCAGTAAAATTTTATATGACATTATATCCAAGATACTTTAGTTCATAAACAAAATATCAGTTTCCTGATAAGATCAATATTTTGGGAGCCAAATGAATAAAAATGAGGTGGATAAGACTTATAACCACATTCTCTAGGCTGCAGTTTTTCTTTTTATAATATTTCCACATAAATATTTGTACATGTCTAATTTCATTTAGATATTTTAGTGTAACCAAAAGCTTATTTTAAACTTAATTATTTGGCATATTTATTTTGCTTCATATAACAACGAAATGAACAATGGTCATTACTGTTTAAATTTTAGCACTGAAGCTTAGTGGTCATTGCATTTGGCCTTCCTCTTTGAATAAATTTTTAGGCGTAACATTTGTTCAGTGTTGAAAGTTAATATTTATAAAGTTGAGTCTAACATTTTCTTCTTTTTTCTTTAAAAAAGTAGATTTCTTGAGGAATATTGAAGCATTTAATCAAGATATGTGCTGTAAGTTGCTACTAGCAACCAATATATCACCCATATACCTTAAATAGAATTTTGATTCTGTAATGGTATTTTGGGAATTCATAAAATCAATATGTGTCATAAATATATCTGCCAATGGTTAACTTATTAGACTAAAAATATTTACTGTTTCCCAAACTAAAATAAGCATTCCCCATAAATATCAATGAAAGTTATTTGAATTTAGATATTGAGAGAGCAAGTAAATCCTGCTTCTAAGGGCTATTTTCTAAAGTTAACTTATAAGGGAACCGGTGAATTAAGAAATTATATCATAACATAACTATAGTGTTTCAATGAATAAGTTTCTCCTTGTTCGCTAATTAGCAAAAAGCCTTATAGAATGGTAGATTGATTATTGTCAACATGAATCTCAATGAACGATTTTATCCTATCTTAACCCATAAAAAGTCATAAATCCGTAGAAATTCATCTTCGGACTGTAAGCTTTTCGCTTTATCAATCGTCAGCATCCTTCACCAAATTCCAAATGATAGTTTTCAATGATATCAATTAAAATGATAAAAAACTTTATACAAATATATCATTTGAAAATTTTAGCAGTGATTTCATAATCTCATTAGTTTATAGCTAGTATCTCCATCGTTTTGTACCAACCATTGTTTACTGTAGTTACAGTTGTCCTCGCCTGGTTAACTAGTTCACTGGTTACTAGCCGGTCCTAAGCCTGGATAAAGAGGGGAGGTTGGATATAGGGCTAACAACCCTACCCCTCAAAACCAATCCAACCGCTGTAGAAACTTCAAAGCATAAGTAAAATATGAGAAATAAAACAATGTTATTCCTCTCTGGAATCGGAGAGACGAAATGACGCCGATTGGTGAAAGCCTTCAGGAAGCCAGTTGGCTGATGTGTCTTCTCTCGAAGAAGGCGAAAGTAAGGATGGGAATGTGGAATGTCAGCACCACGTATGAACCTACCAAGGCTGCCCGGAATTGCAAAAGAAATGCAAAGGTGTGGCATCGAAGGGGTAGGATATTGTGAAAATCGGTGGAATGAAAGTGGAATTTCCAAACTCACAACTGGAGAGTCAATAATCTACTCCGATACTGTCATTCAGACGCCAACCAAGAGCACACTGAGTTTTGGAGGGCCCATCATTATGTCCCGAGTGCATCGAAGGCTCTCATGTAGTGGGAACCAATCTCCTCTTGCAGGATCATAACAGTAAGGTTCAACTCAAAAGGAAGGAAAGTCACAACCATACAATGCTACGCTACGCTACGCACCTACAAATAATGCAGATGAAGAGAAGAAGGAGGAGTTCTACAGACAACTAAAATCAGTGATAGACAAAACTCGAGTTGGCGAAGGCGACATCAACATTCTAATGGGTGAGGTGACATGAATGCGAAACTGGGAGTAGACAACACAGGAAGGGAACTCATCATGTGTTGAGAAGCACTTGGTGAAATGAATGAGAATGGAGAACTGTTTGCATACATCTGCACGTTTATCGATTTGGTGATTGGAGGCACTCTGTACAGACATAAGAATATTCACAAAGCGACATGGATTTCATCAGATGGACACATCAATAACCAGATCGACTTCATCTCAATGTGAAGAAAGTGGAGATGTAGCCAGCCTACTGGACACAAGATGAAGAAGAGGAGCAGATGTAGGTTCATACCACACACTATCTAGTGCAAGGAACCTAGCATCAAAATCAAGTTGAATGACTTCAAAGAAGCTGGTGATAGATGACCACAGTTCAAGTTGAACAGTCATAACACCCAGAAACTGAAGGACGAAACTTCGCTGGACATCTCTTCAGTCATAAGAACAAAATTGGAGATATCGAGCAACATCCCTGAAGAAACCCGTGTGAATGAAGACTGGAACTCTTTGAAAGAGATGTGGAAAGAAACCTGCACAATCGTACTGGGAAGGAGGAGGAAAACAGACAAGAGGTGGATCTCGATGGACACATGGAAGCTGATAGATGAGAGAGGGGAAGATGGTGAAGCAGATGAACCAGTGCAGTATAGTGATGGGGTGAACAACACAAAGGAGAACTGAACACAACCTATAAAACACTACACTGGACAAAGAAGTGAAGAAGAGTGCACGGAAAGACAGAAGACATCTCTACGACAGATTGACAAGTGAAGCAGAACAGACTGCAGATAGGAAAGTTCTGACAACTTATTATCAAATCACCAGGTTACTATCTGGAAGGGCAGAGATCAGCGCAGATGAAATCAATAGAAGATAATGAAAGAAACCTAGTTACCAAGGCGGTGAAGCAAAGAAATCGATGGGCTGACCACTTCAAACAACTCTTCAATCGATCACCACAACCACCCGCAACTAGTCCACAAATACCACTAGAAATGGCAGAAATACAATTGAACACAAGCTTTCCGACAAGAGCAGAAGTGATGTCCTGAATGCCATAAAGTTGCTGAAAGACAGAAAAGCAGCAGAACCACATGGAATTCCATCAGAAGCACTGAAAACAGAAGCAGATACATCAGCAGAAGTCGTGCCCATACCACTACTGTACAGGGTTTGCAAGAAAAGAAGGAAGGTAAGGCACCTGCTGATCGATTGGAAGAAGGGCTACCTTGTCAAACTTCCAAAGATAGAAGACCTATGTCCTTGCAAGAATACCTGTCAACTTTCTACCTCAAATTCATCCACTTTGAAAAGGCTTTCAATTGAGGCATCAACCGAGAAGTAATTTGACACGCAGCTGCTTCAACACTACGATTTTAGTAACACAAACATTTATCAACCTCATTCCACAGCCATGTGAAGACGCCACATGCCAAGTGATTCACAATGGAAAGCTCAGTGACGCCTTTGAAGAAAAGATAGGAGTAGGACAAGACGAGGCTGCCACCTGCTGTCATTGATGACCTTCGTGGTTGTGGTCAACTGGATCATGCAGCCAACCGTGAGGATCTGTGAGAAGACGGGCATACACTGGAATGATGAAAAGACCCTAGAAGAAGATTTGGATTTCGCCAGCGATCATGATTTATGCCTAATGTCTAATGTCGCAAAAACTCGAAGATCTACAGGCGAAAACTAACAAGTTGGTGGAAGAGGGAAGTCAGCAAAGACGAGACTTTCTTCACTTGATCGTAGAGAAGACAGAGGTGATGGAGATACCCAACACACAACAATACCAACGACAAGCATCAATCATCACCAACGGGAGAAATCTAAAACAAGTTATCTCTTTTACCTACCTAAACTGGGCAGCATCGTTTCGACTACAGGCGGTACAGGCATAGATGAAGACGTCCAATCCAGGATCGGAAAGATGACAGGACACCCCTTCATTAGCCTGATATCATTGTGGAAATTTACTGCACTCCACACTACTCAGCATGAAGCGTAAACAGGATCCGGATTTTCCACACTAATCCAGTTGAGTCAATGCTTTAGTGTTATGAAGAGCATTTTCAACAAACTACAGGCATTCATGAACAGCTGTCTCCTACGCTCACGCAGTACTGAAGATCAGATCAGATTAGATCAGATGGATTGCCAGAATAATAGGAATAAGCAACAAAGAATTCTGGCCTGTCAGTGAACCAAAGAAGAACCCATCGCCCGACAAATATACAGCAGGAAGTAGATATGGATTGGATATACACTGAGAAGGCCAACTGGGGACATCATGCATCAGGCCATGCCCTCGAGTGGAACATGCATGAGAAACGACGAGTTTGACGTCTGAGGTGAGAGTGATATTGAGATGATGTGAGGAAGAAATGAAAGCTTGTTGGGAGTGGTGAACCAGGTTGAGAGTAATGCAGAGCGAAGAGTGAATTGGAAAGTTGCTACTAAAGCCGTATGTTCCACTAGAAACCCAAGGGATAACTAATAAATAGTAATAATTGAAAAAAAACAACCACGAAGCCGCCACTTCAGTGAACAACTCACATTCAACAATAGAAATCGTGGGTAGAACAACCAAGTTGCTAAGAAACTTTCGTTAGACTTATTGTTGGCAAACTGCTCTATAACATGTATGTAAAATGGCTACACTAAATCCAACATTCGATGATTTTCAGCTGTATAAATGAACATGCCAGTGACATTTTTGTATGTGATAAGCAACAGAGTATGATCATGTGCCGATTTCGTCTTGTAGCTGTCATTCATCAATAAAATTTACTTTTGGAATAAAATGCTGGTGTAAAATACTCTTACATGACGTAAACTTAACAAGGAAGATTAATAGAGTATTGATGAGATCAACTCACAGAGATGTCAGGTAGAACGTTCAGCAAATAGGTTTTTATAGTTGGGTGTTCATCCCTAATCATATCAGAGAAGAAAAAATTACCTTTTCGAAGAAATAATTCTCTTAGTTGTACATCCGTGAACATATGATGGAAAAAATAGAACACTCGAAGGTAATTACCGATCGAAGGTCAATTTACATTTACGTCAGAAAGAAAATTCACGTCATGGGGGAAAATAAATCGACTAATTACATCATATGGGAGTTACCTAGAGGAGTCGGTACACTATGATGGCCATGGCAGAGGAAGAGTTCATACTTACTTCCTATGAACGAGTAATGATGATTTAAAATCTTGAATCACTAATGCTTCAGCCATGTCCAGACGTCAGCCTCACTACTTTCGAGTGGTTTGCTTGCACAGTGTACAGAAATTTAAAGGATAAATCAGAAGAAGCCAAATGTCCTGAGTTTACTAAGCGTTCTGTTACAGAGGTTGGAATGCATTTCCGTTCTCTCCGTCAGCCTGACCAAGTAGTGTTCGCAAGTACATTCCATGTGCTGGCCCACGATACGGTCGATGTATTCGGCTCCACAGGAGTAAGTAAACTGATATGTACACATTAATGTGGTTTAATGCTCTGATTTATCCTTTGCGTGCTGACGGATAGGTTTTTTACAGGAGAATGCGGTTCTACAATTGGTTGCGAAAAGTGTTCTTTGAGTGGACCTTGATCGTCTCTTTCTAGGTATACCGGCTATATTATCTCTCTTGAATTCAAGTTTCAATGGAAGAACCTTCTTCGAAACAATATGCATGCGTTCCGTGGCGTTTTTCAGCTTTAGATTCTTATCTACAAATTTCAGTGTGTATCCACTTTCCATCAGGATTTCTCACAAGCTTTCTAATTCATCATAGATGGTCCCCTGACGAGATTTCTCTTTCTGATGAAACCCACACAGCTTTGAAACTTAATAAACTACCCACTGCAATAGAACTCTCTGTACATAGGTCTTCTCAAGTGAGTTATCGTCATTTCTTTGAAGTTGGATGTCAAGGAAATGGAATTTGAAGTTAAACCATTCTTTTAGCGTAAATTTGATAAAGAGATGCGCACTATCGAAGTTTTAAAGCAGGTTTTCGAGATTCTTATTCGTGTCACTAATAGTAAAGCTATCATCTATGTATCGTTTGTAGAAATGAAGCTCACTGATCATTTTCGACAATGCCGTGTCTTCCAGGCTTGCCATAAGTCAGTCAGCTAGGGAGGGATGTAGAGGCGATCCTATTGTCATGCCGTCTATCTGTCTGCAGAATTTGTTGTTAAATCTGCAGGTAGGTCGAAAGTACATCTGAGAAGAAGTTACTTTAGGTAGTTGTTTGAGAAACCAGTGATTAATTTATGGGAATGAATGAAGGTGGACGGGAAATAAATGGTTTCCACTAGTGGGACATTTGTAGATAGGAAGATGACATCTAGTTAACTCAATTCTGACAGATTGGCATTCTTGATTAAGTCAGTAAAGTGAAATGTGTCACACGGACCAGTTTTCCGAAATTTCATTTATCTCTAGATCTAGTATTTCGATTGGCCATTTCGCAACTGAATAGTAAGAAGAACTGGTCATGTTCAATGCTGGATGAAAAGGAACACCTTCTTTGTGCATTTCTGGCAGACCATACCGTCAAGGTAATGAGAAACCTGGTGGATGGAGTTGTTCATAGAGTTAAGGGCTAATCAGAGCTTCATCTGTCATCTTATTCAGTATTTTGGACAACCGACGCTCTACTTCATCAGTAGGGTCTTTCCGAATCTTTCACTTTGCTGAAGAGCCCTTAGTTGGCTCTAATGTTCCTTTCATAGAATGTGTCCAGCATAGGAATTTCTATTTATGTAATCCATACAGCAATTTAGAATGGCTGATTTAAAATGGTCAAAATCATTAGATGAATTCGGAACTAGGTCTTTCGTTAACTGAATGGAATTCTCGAAATGTACGTTCGTGTTGAGCTCATCAACTTTGAATACTGTTTCGCAGAATTTTGGACAGAGGGAAAAGATCTGCATTTCAATGGATGACAGTGATACACTCTAATAATTGAGTACGTACATTTCTGGTCACAAAGGGAAAACTGTTTCACTTAAGATTCTTTTTCAATTTCATGTACTTTTCGGTGATACTAGCGACACATTTGTCAGATTCTTTCCTTTCGTCTGCAGATAATCCAAAAAAAATGTGGCTGTTTTGTGACATTTTTCGTTATACTTCTGGCAGTCGAAATCTAATAACATCAATATAGTCCAGTGTGTCGTTTCTGAGTACGTGAATCGAAAGAGGTATGACTGTATCTTAAATTCTTTAGGAACGTTTAGGGATATTCGCGTTTGTCCAGACATTTCGACAGAAAAGAAATTATCATTCACCTCTGCAAGTCAGATAAAAATGCAGAAACTTGTCCACTTCCTTTATTGTCAAAGGGGTAGTTCTATACTTCAAATATCTTTTTAAAGGCGAACTTTTATGACGAAGGAGGTTAGATCCAGTAACACTATGTACTAAGCAATACAACACACTGAAAAGGTTCTCTAAGGAAATTTTAAGCTACATGTCAGTTAATAGGTTCCTTATCATTTTCTGTTAAGGAATCGCCATTGCGGATACAAAAATGATCAGTAGTTGTATAAGTGTCGATTTAAATATTTAGTTTGTAAATTTTTCGAACATTCCCTCAGGACGGACTATTTTTTTAAAGTTCCAGATGTTTTTAACTAAGAATGTTTATCGATTTATTCCTCAACAGCATTAGTTGCACTTTTCAGGATCTATCTTTCTTTTCGATCCATCCAGCCTTGGTTGCAGACGACAACCGTGATTCTTAAAGGAGCATCGAGAATCGACTACATTTTTGTGAAGTAGTAATGTATGTTCAATAACATGACACTTGATGATCTATCTGTTGATCTGTCATGAAGAACGGCTTCATCCTTTTTCACATTGATGAATCGCATGTTAGTTTAGGCACTGTATGATAAAACTTGATATGTTTTCGACTTTTCAGGCAATATACCTTATTCTACCTTTGGGACCAACAGTTTTGTATGTGAATATACAGATGAAACTATATAGTGTCAGTGACCTACACGTGGAGTAGAAAACTAAGTTAGGAGTGAAAATCTTATTTAGTTATAATTCAGTTATCTCCAGGTTACAAATCATAACCATTGCGATGAGAGATTAGGAGGGCGTATGACGCTTTATGATAACGACGGTCACACATATAGAGTGTCACACACATCAGTGAACTGTAGATGAAACTGAAGCTAAGATGTCATATTATACCATCAAGTTTACACGAAATAACATGATAAAAGCAGATCAAAGACTCAGATATCCTCCTATCATTCAGAAAGATAAAATGTAATAACATATATCATGATGTTGAAATTTCCTGAAAGGTAGTCATCTCATAATCTTGTTTCCAAGTGGTTAGTAAATGATTAAGTGCAAGTTACCATAATATTCAGGAAATATCCTTACTCTGTCGTTTCATTTCTCTTAAGCATACGTTGAACGAATTTGTAACAGACTGCATTTACACTAAGTCTAAAAATACCCAACATGGCAACAGGTATAGCAACGGGAAATTGAGAGTATCTTCACAAAAACGGTTACCCGTTGCACAAGAGGTGTCTTTAGTTCCTCATTGACTTAGTGGATAGTGCTCCTGCGTTTGAAGTGATAGGTTACGTGTTGCAGACTCACTGGAAACAACAACACTCTGCACTGAGGTGCAGGTACATCCAGCTGATGAGTCTCAAATGGGAGGAAACGTGCGTCTTCGATTCCTCTACTAGTCACCAAGATCAATATAACATCATGAATATTCGGTAGTATTCAGGCATGTGCATACGAGCTCATCTGCTAACAGAGGTCGTAAATTGAGTACATTGAAATTATACTATGATCGATTTACACTGAAGAAAATGAATTGTTCAAACCAACTTTGAAATTCATGATTTAACTGGATTCAAGGGAAGGATTCTGTTTACAGTTCATTGTTTATTGTCCTACCCAATGGTATTTAATGCTGATTATTGTTTCGTTCATAATGTATACATTATCTTATTCTTCCATTCTATTAAATCTCACATTTGTTAGCATAAGCAGTAGAATCTTTGTTTTACCAAAAACGGCATTTTCAAAGGAAAATTTTCTTTTAACTGATACACACTTAAGTTACGCTTGCATTTTAGTAAGTACTACATCTAAAAAATGAACCTTTCAGTTGAGTGGTCAAGGCTAGTAATGACACACAAACTAAGCCTATAAGTTTGAATTAAGAAATTGGTTACTAAAACTTGAAGACTCATTCTATCATAAGTAAATGTAAAGGAGAAAAAACATCTTAATATGTTTTGTGTACTCTAGTTTTAAATAAACTTGAAATCGTCTTAACATCACAACTGATAAGTATGTCCACCGCACTTGAAATCTATCCATTAAGCCGAGTGACATGACAGTATAGTTCAGTTTATTCAATATAAGTTATTTAATGTTAGGCTGTATAAAGAATAAGATCCAGAACTCGTGCCCACTAACATCAGTCTGTTAGGCATATACTTGAACTTGAGGATAATTATATCCTATCGGCAAAGTGAAATTCGTGACAACCTTCAGATTTGAAAAAACATTGAAAAACTACGAATCTTTCATTCAATGATCAATGAAATGAAATCAGTAATACTCAATATCAGAATTAATATATATGAAAATAGAATAGTATAAAACAAATACAGGACAAAAAATGTATTCTTAACATTATAATACTTTTGAAATACATCTTAAATTTGTAGGCATGGTCACTATTGCATTTTATATTTTGCATTGTTTGGCCTAGTACTAAAACTTAACACCGATGAGTTGCTTTCCCGTTTCCGATGTTTCTTTGGGTTAGGCAGTTAAAACGAGATAATCCACATTAATACAAATGGTTGAGCATTGTATGAATAGGTCCGTGTCACATTTTAAACTTGTATGCATGAAATTTCCTTGTATGATCAGAACCTAAGGTTTGTATTAATGCCACATAGTCAAATTCATATCATCAGTCCTTATTATCGTCTACCATAACACTACTGTTTAAGGCTGTTTCTCTAAACTCAAGAAGGTTATTATTTTTTCTCGGGGTTCTTTATTGATCTCAGTTTGTGACGGTTCGCGCATCCTGGATTCCACTGCCAGCCATTGCCCATCATTACTAAATTCCATTCTTCGTGAGAAAAATGCACAACTTTTTCACATCGCCTTCGACTAACTTTTAAAATTTCTCAGAGTTTAGGCAAAACTTCATGAGCTGAGTTTAGTCCAACCAGTCAATCTTACAAGACTCAAATAGACATTTATTGAATGTTGTTACTGGTTGGTTAAAGATCTAGCAGTTAAAAAGCCCCTTAAATAACATTTTTCTAAACTAAGTTATGCAAAACCTACTCTTGTGATATCAATCTGCATAGCGTTTTATGGAAAGAATATTTGACTATTGTTTGCCAGATGGTATTACTTCAAGAAAGAGAAGTGAAAACGGTAGTTATTTACTGAGCATGATAATCTTGGCTACATTTCTTTTTTGAAGTAAACAAGAGCTTCTACAGATTTTTGCCCACTTTTTAACTAATATATGAATGAAAGTTTACTTGGTTTTGGCTAGCGGAGGAATGCGGGATGCGCGTTTCGTCCTATTTCGGACTCGTCAGTTGGCTGCACACGCACTCCAGTGCAGAGTGATGTTGTTCTCACTGAGACTGGTAACTCATACCCATCGGTTCAAACGCCAGAGAGTTATCCACTAGACCACTGGGTTACGATAGCCACCTGTTGTATATCGGGGTTGGTTATTACTAGTTTCTGATTTACTTGCAATTCTCTGTTGTTTTACTGGGTTGAATTCTTTCACCTCACTTGATAGATGGGCTTCTATGCGGATGCTTTGATATTGACTGAATATTTATTGTTATAAGTGACTTGGTTTTATCAAAACAGTGGCCTAGTGGATAACCTTTTTGACGTCTGAAGCCAAGGATATTAGGTTTGAGTTTCAGTAGGAACAATATCACTCACTAGGAAACAGGCATACAAATCGAAAGAAACCTGCAAAACACTAGTTTACTTGGAGTTCTCTGTATTCTTTAGGAAAGAATGATTTCCAGCTGATAAGGCTTGGAGTTGAGTATATCAATTCCTAATAATACTCAAATGATATTTATGTGACAAAATAACTAAAAGGGTTAGATATTATCAATCAAAACGTATATATGTTCAGTGATGTACATCTGTGAGTAAGGACATGTTTACAATATAAACTAACAGCTTTTTATTTTTTAAGAACCTCTAAAGCCCACCTTATTTCCTATTTTGTAAATTTTGATATCCTGACTTCCGGAACGATGATATCAGGTAATAAACACTTGTGAACACTTATATTGATTCAATTGCAATAGTAAAAACATTGGAATGAGAAGGAAATATATTGGACTGCATATCATCCATCCGTAAAAACCGATAGATTATCAATGTTATAGTACACTTACATTATAATCTACTGATTATATTGCTTATGTTTTTTATTAAATTTTAATATCAGTAGGTGAGATACAAGTGAAAAGGTTATGTAATTAAGGCATTTCTGATAACATTTTTGACCTTTAGTAGGAATAAGGATTAAATTATCAGTAATATTAATCTATTATAAGCATTATAAATTACCAACAATCCAGTTCATTTTTCTAATAACTACCTATGACGTGAATCGGAAAAGTAGTCGTCATAGAAAGTAATTAATAGCTATTTCATAATGGAATTACTTTCTGTATTGTGTTTTCAATATATACATAGGTTTAACTTAAAAGATGTTGATAATAAGTATACATATATTTGTGCGTCAACAAATAAATTTTCATCATGTGGAAAACAACTGAAAATCTGAAGAATTGTTTTGTCCCAGTATAGAACTCATGACTTTATCGGTGATCAAATTCTGGACCTTCAGGTTTCACGTAGAGCAAGTTACGGAATCAGAATTCAATGGTCCATAGGTTCCAGCTTTAGTCAATTCACTTTGCCGTTGCTGAGTAGCTGTTCTCATGTCCAATTTGGTCTACCCTACCAGTGTAGACTTCTCATTTGAACTTCGGAAAGCTCATTTCAAAGTAAGTCAGTTATGGTTCTCATAAATAATATCAGTCCATGGTGAGTATCAACTTGAAATCAACAAATAAATACTCACACACCTCTAATTTCAAATAACTTTTCAAGTGAAAAGATTTACAATGTTAGACGAGTTATTTTGCAACTTATATAAGAAATCAGTTCACAGTACTATCCATTTACTTAGATCCAGTGAAATCTTTAGTGACCTTTCCTTTAGGAACTTTCATCTCCTAGTTTATACAATTCAAAAGTTCAGTTTTCATATGAATCCCATAAGCATAAAGTTGATTTGTCAGCCTTTAGGCTAGCTGAATTTCAGAAACGTTTCTGCACTATGAAAAGCCGTTCACATTCTTAACGTTAAATTTACTTCTCACATTAGTTCATAAGAATAAACTTCAGCATTTACACGAAACCAAGAGTGATATGATTTTTTCAGATCCAAAAATCTGTTCATCAATGATTCTGCTTTAATCCAGCTAAATCCAACTTTGGTCAGAGGTGTAAGCTTTACACATCAAATCAAATTGATGTTCCATTTCACTACTGTATGCTGACTTTGCCAATGAAGGTACGGAGTCATGAAAAAAGACATAGAAAACTCATCGTTGAAAGTTTCATATACATATATTCATTCACGTTTTTATGCTTCACAATAGCGTAAAATGAAGTGGATAGAAAACAGCGATATTAAAGTTAATAAAACCATTTTAAGAAAGGGGAAAGAAGTATAAGAACTCGAACAACGCAAGAACAAAGACATTTAGAGAATAAAATGAGCTCATTTTATTTCACAGCTTTGTGAGGAGAAGCCTGTTTTTCTTCGTCTAGCATTCAAAAGTGGTGAGACATCTGAGAGAATGGACAAATGAAGAAAAGATTCACTGAGAAGGAGCCTCTCTGCTGTCAAATTAGTCTCAGTTTACAATACATTATGCTCAGTAACGTAGTCGAAAGTAGACAAATGCTCAGATCACATCACTTCTAACCATGTTCATCAGTTTATATGTACTCATAGAAGCAAGTTCATAGAACGGATCGGAAGAAGGATATCTACTCTATTTGATGAGCATATTCCCAGAAATCTCTATCTGAATGGTAGCAAGGTCTTTAAAAGCACAGACGCCAGATATCTGATGGAAAAAGAACATCGAGTAGATGTTTCTCAATCCTTCAAGATAATCGACAAACAAAGAACGCCCTGTTTATACCTGTTCTCGGGATCTCTCGCCATCAAAAATTTTCAACTCGACCTGTGTACTCAGAAGGAGAGTGTAACTAACCTTTCATTACCCAGGTAACTGTGCATAATTTTTGCATGTGTATATATATAGTCTTCAATTATCTTTTGGTTGCACCATCTCTTCATTCATGACTGTTAATCACTTACTTTTGAAGTTTTTCGTGTAATTACGTAACCTATTAGCTCTTAAATAGTCCCTTCCTTGGCACTGGTTTTCATTTGTTATCTATCACCTCTCCACAGCTCCAGAATTTTCCATCCCATTAGATATAAATTGTCATTGATTTTGACTACGATATGTAACTATTATTCCTGTGTTTCCTTGACTCACTACCTTATTGTTAATCCTGGATTTCAAATCTCCATTTATTTCTGCATATTAAAGTAAGTTGTGTTATTATTATTACTAATACTTCATTTCAACTGTAGGCTATTTGCAGCAGATGAAGGGTCATGTAATGAAATAAGCTTATTTTATTCTGAAAATGTCTTTGTTCTTGCATAGTTCAAATTTGTCTAGGGAACTAAATATGCAAGATTTCTGGAAGTAAAAAATGTTAGTGGAAATTTTCTAAATTAAAGAAAATTATATACATTCGCATCACTAACACAAGAATAATGATATAAAGATACTAATAATCAAACCAAAACGAGATAATCCACTTTGATTTACTTTGAGAGTCATGGTCTAATGACGTCCAGTATGAGTTAGCAGACAGCTGCGCAGCAATCCCATAATTTGATGTCTTGTCATAAAATCGACTATGACTGATATGGAGTAGACTGACAAGTTCCATAAAGGTGCTACTATTAATTCATTAGAAGCGGTACAGCTTGTCATTTAAAGCAGTAAGAAATACAAACTGGGAGTAAAGCACAGTCTTACAACTTACACTAGTGGAATTCATGCTAATTTCCCTAAGAATTTAACTGAAATGATGAAGCAGTGTTTTGTCACTCTTTCACCTGATGTAACTATGTCGTCTATCTACTCTAATTTAACAAAGTATTAACAGCACACCTATGGTATGTATACACATCGGTAACAGTGGTTGTTCTTATTGGACATCGCTGTTTCTTGATACTTCATATGATAACTCTCCGTAGACCAAAAAAATGTCACGTTACTTCGATGATATGGCCTTCGCTTGGCATTTCATTCACAACGGACAACCGTCATAACATTTCTCGATCAATACATACAAATCCAACCTTAAGATCAAAGAATTCAGATGGTGTCTTACACCGACTATTGTGAATATGATTGAAAACCTGCCAAAAGTAAAAGGATGATCAATTCATGCACAGCTAAGTCCAGAACTTGCTTCGCTTTCTTGATTCTGGTATTCTTGGGCTTCATTTGCTAGTTAGACGACTATGGAGAAAACTGGTTATTAATTAAGACTGATTCACATATTCCCCTCAAAGTAAAAACTGATACAGTAAATTAAGAGCACTATGGTAGTGCATAATTCTTTAATAATTTTCTATTGGATACAGTTTAGAGAATTTACTAACGAAATTTAAGGATTTCTCGGGATTTGGTGACTTTCTAAGTTGGTGTTCAGCGTGGACTAACATCAGTTGGAGGAACAATGGAAACCTGTGAGCACTGGACAAGGCGTTTCGTCCAACTTCAAAAATCACTAAATCCTCACAAACCCCCAAATTAAGTTTATTCAGTCCTTATTAGTGATTATCTTCCTGAGGTTATTCCTGAAGTTCCAATGAGAAGTCGCCACCAGTGGGACAAACCCAGTGGCCATGAGGACAAATACTCAACAATAACATTGGGTACTGGTCACGCTAAGTCGTGAACTGACAGAATTAAGAAATATAGACCACTGGATTCCGACCCGATGACCCAGTGGTTACGTGCTGGCCACGGAATTCAAAGGTCCTGAGTTTGATCAGTGGGGGGTGGGATAATGGATGCGTACTCCTGAGGAGTCGCATATTAAGACGAAAACGATGCCAGGTGCTTCCAGGTTTCTAATGTTACTCCAGCTGATATTAGTTTGTTAGTTGTTTTGGACAGTCAGTCAAGCAGTCCAAAGTAGTGTTGTAAAACAACTTTGTTTGCAGTACTAATATACTCATTTACTTATTTGTTTACCGTAACAGATTAACTAATTTAGGTACTTTATAGGACAAAACTAATAAGTGATCAATAATACTCTGAGTAGTTTAATCCTTACTCCCATCTTTGGCTTATTTCTCTGGCAGTTTTCGGTGTTTGGACAGGTAAGACAAGTTTAGTGGTCTAAATGAGATCTTTTCAACTGAATAAACTGGTTTGGTATATGTGGTCATGCCGCTAAACCACCGTGTAAATTGTCAAGGTATGACAAGTGGTGCTGAGACAGGTTATGCATGTATGCACATATATATATATATATGCATACATATGTATGTCTTTGAAAACCACTCAGATATAACCTCAAACAATAAAGAAAGGTTCACTCCATTCGCTTAAGAATGTCAGTCATCTGTATTGTTTCTATGCGCAGGTATTTCATACCATCTGATAGGCCACTACCGTCAAAATCGTTGACTATTCAATCAAAAGAAAATGAAAGCATGGAATAGAGCAGTAGAGTTTATGTAATAGCCTTGATGACTAGCAGAGGAATCCTGGACCAACTTCTCATCCTATTTGAGACTCGTCAGTTGGATGTACCTGCACCTCAGTGCAGAGTGTTGTCGTTCCCACTGACGCTACAACACAGTACCTATAGCTCCAAATGCCAGAGCATTGTACAATAAGCCAGATGGACACGATAGCCACGTCTTGTGCAACGGTATTAGTTGTTGTAATGATACTTGTAATTCCCTGTTGCTATACAGGGGGAATTGTTCTACCTCTGCTGTTGTTAGATGGGCTTCTATGCGGACGTCTGGATACTGACGAATATTCACGACGTTAAAATGATTGTTTTTTATTCCTAGAAGATTTTATTAGCCATGAATATTGTTTTATTCTAACAACAAAAGATAACTATTGAATGCATATATCTAAATGAAATCATGGTCTTCATTTCGTTTGTTTGTATACTGAACACATGCCGTTCAAATTATAACAGTATCTAGTTTGATCACTTAGGCTTGTAATAACCCTTGTTGTAATGATGCTTGCAATTTCTCATTGTTATTGACGCATCGATACTGCTAGATATTCATGGTGTTAGTCACCAAGGGGAATGTAGCACCTTGAACATAGGGCAGTACCGAGACATCCACATAGTAGCCTATCTGCCACCAGAGGTCAAGCATTTCCGCCCTGTATGGCAACGGGGAATCACAGGTACCATAACAACAGTAGAGTTTTTGTTGCTTCAAAACTGATCCATCTGCACTTTCCATAGAAATTAAGATTTTAGAAACAGAATGGTATTTATGAGTTATTCATCAAGCTATCAGGCAACAGTGTGGCTATGTTGCTGACAGTGCTGCCTATCTGTTCGTCTTATATCTGAATCGAAACTATGCACTTTGAATTAGGGTTTGTTATACGTAATACAGCTGGACTAATGCATTATATTCCTGTCAAATAAATGATGATAAAACATAGCGCCCACGAAAGCTGTTAGTTAAGTTTACAAGATCTGTGTTGCAGAAACATTTGAACAGGACTTTTGCCGACCACTAAAGTGGAACAGTCTTTAACGATAAAAGCATATTTTAAAGGAGTGTGTATGGAATGTGTGGTGAAAAACTCCCTTTGGTATTTGTTCCTGATTCGGTGAAAAAAGACATCAAAGGTAAAAATTTACCAAACATACCGATGTTCAAAATGAAAATCTGTCTGCTAAAACAACCAGAAGATCCTTATCTTGTAGCGTTCACTGCTTTAATAGACAATTTGGTTGCAAAAATCTATCATAAACCATGCAGTTGGTGAGTTACGGAGAAGATCTGAGTCCCTTCGTAAAACACAGCATCTGCAGCCTATCTAAATGAACCTCGCCTGTATTCATGGCCGGATGCCCCTGAAGTGTCAACGTTTGGTTGACGCCTAATACTCCTTCAGATTGTAACGCCTCACAGCCAATAACCGAGATTTCGAGAGTGTAGATATGGGTAAACATAATAACTAAGAAAATGGGACAAAAGTTATGAAGATGTGACAGTATTGTCACGTTATTTGTCAATTTCATTTATATTTGGTTGGTATCTAGTCTAAGAGGTGGAAGACAGTATTTGCTTAAATTCAGTGAACACTATGGAGCTCGTTACATAGGCCACACAAAAGTGTTCTATCCAAACGCATCTCAAAACGATATCCTACACGGCTGTCCACAAAACAATGTAAAGCCATCAGCAGCCATCCATTCATGAGCATTTGGCTACCTCTAATCACTATGCTCCACAAGAATCCTCTTCCTAAGTCACTTATAAAGTGTTGGCAAACATTTCGAAGCGAGCGCGTATTCCCCGCCCAAACACAGCAGAAGCTCTGGCAATCCAACACTTCGAACATGCTCTTTGTGCTCAAAAAAGATGCACCAAAACTCTAATTTTGCATTGTTTGTAATCTCCCTAAGACAGTTAATTCATTTCTGTGTTTACTTACGACAATCCTGTAAGCAGTTTTTGCTGACCTTGATTTTACCTTCTACCGCTTATCACTCTATGACTCTATTGACCTTGCATTAACCCATTTGGCATTGAGGAAACATATACATATTCTGTTGCAATTAAGATTATGACTTACACCTTTCAAAAATGATTCGTCGAAAAGAAACTTTTCTCCAATGAATTGTCTTTTATTATTTTTCATTATCTAGTGTGACTATTTTGACTGTTAGTTGTTTTGAAAACTAGGTGAAATTTTTCTGTGGTTTGAATCCTTTCTAATTTCATTACTGAGCTTTATTGACAGTAGAAAATGAAATAATGAGAATAAGATTTGATACGGTGAAGTATGAATAACATTTTTAAAAGGTCCAAAGCATATGAGAACACATGCTAACTTCAGGATACTTCTCAAAGATGCTTTTTCTTACTTCAACATGTTGCTTTTCTCCGGCACGCATCAAACAATACCAGATGGTAGAAGAATAAATTTCTGATGCTTCGCAGCCTCCTGGAATCAACCGCTGAAGAAGCAGTTTCCACGAGACTGCAAGATATCACAAGACATTTTTTCTACCTCATTGCGAATTTAAAAATATATTACCTTCATAATCTACCAACCCAGTGCTCAAATTGTTTGAATTTATCACGTGAAACTTCAATCCTGAATTCTATAAAATACTAGGCGGGTTTTATTAGGATTGTAAATAATTGAAATGAGTTTCATAATACTCCAGGAAACATTGAAATATGCTTAGCTTTCTGTAAAGTATAAACTTACCGAAAGGGACTGTAATAAGTAGTGGTTACTTTGTAGAAGTTAATAAAATAAATATATATTTTATAGATAAATACATTTTCGTCGAAAAGTAAGCCAGATATAATATCCAACTTTGCTTAACTAGCTGTTATGTAAGACTGTCTAATCCACAGTTGGTAGGAGTATACGGTATATGGTATACTGGAAACGTTTGCAGCACCATGTTATAGCAAAGCTGTTGCAGAATATACCAACCGAGCAACATTGAAGCCTTGAAAGTTCAGAAAGTATGTTACTTGTTTCAGTCTCTTCGTATACTCTGGGTATTCACAGTGAATAAGCTGCCACTACTTTACTTATATATCAAATCTAATTGATGTGTGCAAAGACTAAGGTCACATTCACCATCAATATATTACATTATACTAAGGAAATATTACTTCTTGATAAGGTTATCACTCATGTGCTAAGGAAACAAAGTTGTCGAAATCTGTGAGTTTAAAATAGCCCTTGCATTTAACTGTTTTGACACATTTAAACACAGAGATAAGGTGAAAATAGTTTGCCTTAAGTTCTCTCAACCACTAAGTTATTTTTTCAAGGTATACATTCTGTCCCATTAATAAAACTCAAGTTGAATGTCTCCTATACGGATTCTGGAAAATGGTTAATTGTAGTTCCTCTTTGACAGAATGCCTATAACTTACTAAAATGTTTATTAACCAAGCCTCATAAGTTTTTTAAGTGGCTACAGTATAAAAAAAAGTGAATAATTGCACTTGAGTAGACCTTTTACTGATAAAAAAAATTGAAGAGCAATTACTGCTTAGAATAAAATAATTTATTCAAATTACACTTTGTTCACAGATGAGTTCTTATTGAAATATATATATATATATTTCAATCAGAATGATACTTAATAATATTGCCTTCTTGTAGGAAAAAATGTTTTTGAACATCTTGAAATAAGACATGGTAAAGAGACTAGAGAAATTAAAATATTTCTTTCGAATTTTAGTCTATGAGATGACTATAATTTTTACAAAAATAATAATATCAAAAGTACATATACAAGTTAACTTGAAAGACTTTGTATTGTATTGTTTATTATTATTATTTGTCCCTTGGGTTCCTAATGGAACATAGGGATTCAGTAGCACAACCCCATTCCACTCTCCTCTCTGAAATCTTTCGACCTGGCTCCAAGACTACCCACAAGCTCTCATTTCCTCCTCTCACGATCTCCTCCATGTCACCCTCAACTCGGATGCCCAACTCGTCGCTTCTCATCGGGGTCCCACTCGAGCAACTGGCCTGGCGTGTGATGTCCCCAGTCGGCCTTCTAAGTGTATGCCCAATCCATCTCCACTTCCCTATTCTGCACATTTGTTGAGCGATAGTTTCTCCGTTGGTTGGTTCGTTGTCCGGCCAAAGTTCCTTGTTGCTTATTCTTATTGCTCTAGCCATCTGATCTTCAGTAACGAGCCAGCGTAGGTGGCAGTTATTGATGATGTATATCTAGAGTATGTTAGATATCCCTTTCGTAATGCGTCAAGTCTCTGAACCATACAGGAGCACTGACTTGACGTTGGTGTTGAAAATGCGGATGTTGTTCATGCTTCATGCTGAGTGAAGTAGATCTCCACTCTGGTTTCAGGCTAATGAACGCCTCTCTTGCTTTTCCGATCCTGACTTTGATATCCTCGTCTGTGCTGCCTGTAATTGAAACAGTGCTGCCTAGATAGGTGAAGTAGGTTACTTCCTCCAAGTTTCTCCCGTTGATGGTGATTGGAGCTTGTTGTTGTTGGTGGTGGTGGTGGTGGTTGGGTATCTTCATCACCTCTGTCTTATCTACATTCACCTGAAGGATGTTCCGTCTTCGCTGCCTCTTCTGTCAACTTGTTAGTTTTTGCCTGTAGATCTTCAAGTTTGTGCGACATTAGACGTAAGTCATCAGCGAAATCCAAGTCTTCCATTTTCTTTTCCCAGCCCAGCGTATCTCCCTCTTCTCGCTCCCCACTGTTTGTTGCATGATCCAGTCGACCACAGTCAGGAATATCATGGGTGATAGTAGATGGCAGCCTTCTTTTACTCCTGTCTCCTGTCTTCACTTCAAAGGCATCACTGGGCTTTTCATTATGAATTACTTGGCATGTGGCGTCTTCACACAGTTGTTGGATGAGGCTGATAGGGGTTTGCGGTATTCCGTAGTACTGAAGCAGTTTAGAAATTACTTCTCTGTTCACGCTACCAGAGGCCTTTTCAAAGTTGATGAAGCTAAGTCATAGAGTTCGTCTTATTTTCTAAGGAAATCTGAATTTTAAAAAAGTATCATTTTGACGACATGAGATGGCTGTAGTTTAGCAGACTAGTGTTCATACTGGGTGCCGATTAAAGATGAAATGAAAATGTGGACCGCAGATGGATTTGAATCAGTGATCACCCAGTTTCCGGCCCCCATGCATTATCAACTGACCTGATAATCAACATGACAATCTCTTCTCTAATTCAGTTACATTTGAATTGGGATGAGAACTCTTCAATAGGCAGCCAGTGTGAATACGATCTAGTGGTAATATTTTACGAATTCACATGATAGTTGGGCAAAAACCCATAGTGATTGAAGTGAAATAAAAATCTGGTCAGCAGTCGGACTCTGTAGCTCAGTTGATACAGCATCCGGCTGGAAACCCTCAGGTCGCTGTTTCAAATCCCCCCTACCAATCAGATCAGAGTCAACTTTCAAATCAAGATTTGAATGCATCATTTATTAGTAAGTGCACTTCCCCGTTGTTTTACTGGATCAGAAATACAAGAATTGATGAACAATAACTGATCTTTACTTAAGAATAGGTGGCTGTAATGCCTTAGTGCCTCAGTGGATAACACTTCAGCTTTTGAAACGGTGGGTATAAGGTTTGAGTTTCCGCACGTAAATCATCACTCATTGGGATGTGAGCGCATTCAGCTGATTAGTCTTAAATGGAGCCGAAAGGCATATTTTAGATAAGCAAACCATAAATCTGAGCTGAGTTTCTCTATCGTAATTGAGTATTATTTTCGTAAATATAATAAATCATCACAATAATTATCTTTTAAGCTTTCGCTTAGCGTTCAGCACAATCCACATGTATATATATATATATATATATATATATATATTATATATATATATATAAGCAGTATTAGTAATACAAATGGAAGTAAGGGCAATGGTTTGATGCAAAATAATTTGCTTTGATGATCGCGACATTCCTCCTACTAACCATATTCAAAAATGAAGATTAATGTTTATCTGTGTCGTAAATTTGCAATTAAGTTTCCTTAGAACTGAGCCCACCTGCTCCCCTACCTTCGCAGCTGCTAGCCATAGGAACGAAAACCGTCTCACCTGATTGTGGTTTAAAAAACAAAAGCTCATTCGCAAAAACATTGTAGGTCACTATGTGAACCCCAGACACCAAGTCTTTCTAGAAATGTCTTTCATAAAAGCAAACAAATTCAACGATATATATCAGCAAGCAATATGAAGAGAAATCCAAACAAAGGCAAACCTTTGTCGTTTGGCAGACTAAAAGAAAAATGGGGTTGTGAGAGAGTTGTTCACATTCCTTTTCTATGTAACATTTCTAAAGCGCCATTTTGCTAAACAAATCATCACACCAGTTTATTCCCGTTCATGTCCTCGCCTTCAGTGTAGTTTCTTGTTTTCAACCATAATTCGCATTTCGAAGTGCTTTTCTGATCTGTTTTCGAAACGTATTCTCCTCCTCTGCTGACTTTAAACCTTGACGACAAATTCGTGAGGAACAACACTTCTACTACTGTTTATATAAGTATATATGCCTCCGTATTTAGAACTTTAGTTAACAACTGAAATTTCTGCACAACAGAATGAACATTTTCACATCTTCAACTATTATACTAATTAATTTAACATTTTGTTTACCTAGTTTCTGTTAACTTCGGAGATTTCATCTATTCAATGAGCACATCCCTGAAATGTTTTAATGCCTTGATTAATTTCATGTAATAATTTGTAGGTGGTGTTATCTAACCACCAATTATATTATTACAGTAGTTATAATGCGATGGCAGTTGTCACTAAGCAAGTGTTACTGTTTTTCAACATTTATCTATGTCACTCTGTCAACAAGGTGGTTACGTGTGCTTGATCTACAAAGAATGTTTCCGCGTTCTTCCATTCACTCGAATAAATCAACTATTGAACTCCGACCTAGTGGCTGAATGATTTTTATGTTTGACGTGAAACCTGGAGGCCCTGAGTTTGATCCCTAGCAGGATAGCTGGTCTGTACTGCTGATGAGTCTCGTATTCAGGCGAAACAGCCGTCTAGTTTTACTAAGTATTTCAACAGTTCTCCAGCTAATATCTGTCAGCGATGAGTACTACCTAAATATTATCTTTGTTTTTACTCTCATCATTGCGATTTTTATATCTCACCCTTAGTTTCATAATCAGTTAAAATTTTAACATGTTATCACCTAACCGCTATTCGACAATAATTTTATTTACTATTTTTGTTTTATGTTATTTCACTTGATTACTATCGGAATACAATAAGCGGAATAAATTTTGAAGGAATGATTGTGTATTGCTTGTCATGCTTACTCTAGCTAACAATACACACTGGAAAAGCCTGAAGTGTACTAGTGTATATTTCCCAGCGGTTAGTGGCAACTCCAGGACAAGTATTGGATTAACTTAACAAATACCCAGATGAATGTAGCTAAATACTTGTGTTAACGTTTCCGTTGGTAACTGAAGCGAACAATCATGGCTTAGTTGAGTAACAATAGTGATGTTTGCGACAACTAGATCTTCGATTATCTTGCTTTTCAATTTCTGGAGTAAAATAGGCTACGGTTATGTTATCAAACTATACCTAACCCAACAAACTATAGACATTCATCAGCAGATGTCGCCTACGCTCAATCGATACTGAAGATCAGATGACGAGAATAATAAAAATAAGCAACAAGGAACTCTGGACAGTCAACCAACCAAGAACCCATCGCCCAACAAATATGCAGAATAGGGAAGTGGAGATGGATTGGGCATACACTGAGAAAACCATTCGGAAACATCACGCGTCAGGTCAGGCCGTCGATTGGAACTCACATGAGAAACGACCAGTTGGGCATCCGAGGTGAGGGTGATATGGATGAGATCATATGAGGAAGAAATTGAAAGTTTGTTGGGAGTGATGGATCCAGGTTGAGAAGACTGCAGAGGATAGAGTGAAATAGCAATCTACTACTGAAGCCCTATGTTGCACTAGGAACTCAAGTGAAAAATGATAATAATGATAAACTATATTTAACAGGCTCTCGTCAATATTTTATATCAAAATTATGTATGCTCATAGCTTTAGGCTTTTTTCTCAAGCACTTACAGATTACCTTTATAACACTTTTCTTTGACAAACTTCATGTCTGTTAAATAGTTATAAATGTACTTAGAAGGCTTATTACTTTTGTGTTATAAGCTGTTTATAAGCTGTTTTGTATAAATTTTCAAAAATATCCATATTCTCCTCAATTCATTTGTTGAAGAGAAGATGAAAGTATTCCTTCTGTGTTGGCTTTATTTATTTAAAGCCTTAAAGGTTTACGTCATTGATACATTGACAAAGTATTCAATTTATCTCCTTCAATTGATATGCTAATTAATTGCTTAGTTTTGTGAATTGTAATTAGATAAAGTTTCACTGTTTAGTCTAGTCACTGACTGTAAAATTATGAAAATTGATGAAGCGAGTTTCTAGTACAAAAATTGTATAAATTGATCTTTTTCAAAACGTTTAGTTTCTTTCGAGTTTGCAAAAATTCATTCTCAATAAATTTTTTTCTTAATTTCAACAGAAGAGAAATATAAAATTAAAAGAATAAGCAGTCTATGAAAAATTGAATAACATGAAGATGATTATCATTGAAGTTCAGAAGGTTTAAAGAAGCTATTTCTTCCCATTTGGATAGTGTTTCGTACTTTTAAAATAGGATAGATTGGCTGCGTCCAACTACCAGAGTGGAGTTCGTTGATGAAACTTGCTTTTAAGTATTTTATGGTTCTTTGTCATTGATACTTGTAATTTCCCGTTGCTATATTGAGCCGAATTGCTTAATCTCGAGTGACAGATGGGCCTCCATGAGGATACCTGAATACTGCATGGATGTCTATTATATTTCAGCTCACGTGATGGCTAACGGTGGAATCAAAGTTGCGAGCTTCTTTCTATTTGGAACTCGTCAGCTAGATGTATCTGTACTCAAGTGAGTGGTGCGGTCCCAACTGAGACTCGAACCCTGTACCCATCATTAAAGCATTATCCATTAGTCCGCTGGATCACGACAGCCATTTCTTGTCCAACACGTTTTGAGGCTTCTTCAAACGAGTCAGTCTGTCAACAGAAGTCAAAGAATTCAACCCAGTATAGTAATGAGAAATTACAAGTATCAATGAACACTAACTGATATCCGTTGCACAAGAGGTGGCTATCGTTCCCCAGTGGCCTCATGGATAATGTTTTGGCAGTGGAGGCAATTGGTAGGAGGTTCAAATCTCAATCGGAACAACATCAAGAAACGCGCGTCCTCGATTCCTCTCCAATCCACACCCAAATAAATTATCATAGATTCCTTATCTTACCAGGACTTAGCAGTTTCAATTTAACTAGATTTTTGTGCTCGATACTTTAGGAATCACACACATCTAATAATTAATGACAAGTATTTTCTTATGATAACTTTTATATTAGGATTTTCTAAAGACTAAATTAATTCTTGTAGGACGATATTCATATATGTTCTAAAGGACATAAAAATCACGTAAGTTAGATTTACTTTACTAAAAACTCAGAACCTACACATCGGTTACTTTTGATCTGTCACGTAATATTCGAATTAAACTTGTTTAGTGTTTGTTTAACTATTAACTGACTTTTACAGCTCAGAAACAAAGGCTGATTATAAACGTATGTATGGCATAACTCAAATATTTTGAAATTTAGGTGACCTACATTTTGACCTATTCACATGACTGTTATTTTATGAAATACTTCATCACGTCACTTCAAACTGCTGAGTACTCACTGAAATGATGAGAATTGAATGTAGTTCTGTCAAAATTTTCCAACATACTAAGTGAGATTGTAGCATGCCTTCTTTTTTTCGTATACTGTTCAAACTATCATGCAAGATGTAATAATGTTGACTGCTTCTATTATTTAAAATCTTCTATGTGATAGGAACAACATACTTATGTGGTGTTACCTATTGGATTCACCTTTTATTACCGCAAGCGTCGAAGTAAAATATGGGAAATTGATGTGTTTGTAAATAATATCCACAATGAGCTGTCATCAGTAAGCGAATCCTTGATTCTAGAGAATACTGAACAGGTGTTACTTCCAGGATTCAACAGAAGCATGTGAACACGGAACTGTTGAAGTGAGCTGGTGTTACTCTAGGATAAGAAACTGCCAAGAATGCAAATCACTACTCAAGGTCATCAGTCGTCAGGGTAGAAGTAATTCCGTTACAGATTCTGATTTATGTCCATATTTGGACAGAATAACCTGATTGGACGATTCAGTAACCAATAAGACCATGTTTTTCTACCTTTGACCTAGTATATTTTTGTGTGCGGGAATTATATATATATATATATATATATATATATATATATATATATATATATATATATATATGCTATAGTTTATCAAATAAAGTTGTCCTTGCATTCACAGGCAAGCCTTTTTCTTTTGATAAAGTCCTGAGGGTGTGAAGTCACACTGAAATTCAGTTCTAATGTATCACTGGGTTCAGCATCGTCATTAACTACGTCTTATTCCATTCGGTCACTTCACTCTCGTTCTTCACCATTCTTATCACCTTAGTCTCGAAGTCACTGAAGTGCCCAAGATCTTATGGTCAATCTTAATTCATACTAAAATAGATCATTGTAAATTCGATTTGAAATCTATAGCCTCCTGAATCAAGCAGATTGAAAGTAAGATTTAAACGAAATTCGTCTTATAAGAATTTTAGAAAGATGTCAATTGCACAACATATCCAATAAAAGATGACAGTTTGTCTATCCATCAGAATGACTCTGATTATTTTTACCGTTGGATTGTACCAGTTAGCATAGGCAAAAAAAGTGGGTCGAGCATATATATAAGTAGCCTGAAACCGATCTAAGTTAAGCACTAAGATGAAGTTAATTGAATGGCCATTCGTCTTAAATGTTACACACTACACTTAAGATTTCAAAATCGTCCAACAATGAAGTGATTTCACAGTATTTTGACACTCATATTACATACCCCAGATAAAAAGAAAGCTAGCTGCTAAAAATAAATGATTTCACTAATCAGATGGAAGTGAACTAAATATCAGACGGTTGTTTCACTCGCTTGAAGTCAAGCTCATCAGCGGAGTACCTATAGGAATTCAACTCGTAGAGGTAATTTTGTTTAGATCACTTGAATCTGACTAACCATCTTGGACGGTGCAGTGTACGCTAAATAATGTTATCAAGTTGCATAGGATTTATAAGATGTACGATCCACATAGATAACCAACAGTACACAATCTCTGAGTATCATTATTATTTCATTTGGTTATCATTACCTCTTTAAACAATCTGTCTGAGGACTGAATACGCAAAATTAAATGGGTGTTAATTGCATAAATAAGCTAACAGCTGGAAGCCAGTGAGCTATGCTTTCTTTTATGGTGTCTTTCTACAATTCTAAATAGAACAATCAATTTAAAGAAAAATGGAAAATCGTGTCTATATCTTTATGCAGCTGCAAAATACGCCCTTGTTTATCTTCACTAAATACAATTCACTTTTTCATGCAAATAATCTAGAGTTTTCTGGGTTTAGCTAACTGAATCATCGCTGGACACCAGGACCAATGATACTAGTTACAAATAAAGGAAACCTTTTCGTGATTAACAGTCATATTTCAAAAAAATTCAAACGGTACAATACCCTATAAAACATGTGGCAATAGCCAAAAGTGTTATTGCATTGCAAATAGTTAAGGGGATGAAATATTTTTTCTTCATACGGAAAAAATCATGCGGATGGGCTTAACTAGTCAACCACACCTTCAAAAAGATATTCCTGATGTATTCCAATAAATTGAGACGTTTTAAAACGTTTTATTTACTTTAGGATTAACTTAGCAATAAAATGCATTTATCTGATTATTCAACATTTTTGACAATGATCTGATTGATGAAAGCTATAGATCGACGTCAGTAGTTTTTAACCGTTCAAGTTTTTCAGTAGCACATTACGCCAGTTCATTACACTTTTATGTCATAGATCACACTCTCATATCAATGCAGATGGACAACTATAGACGTGAATCTTATTGTGAAAATGGAAAATGCCTGAATAGGGGAAATACAAAGTATGTCAGGGAATTTTTAGAAGCTTGGCATTGAAATCAATCAGCTATCAGTAAACATGTTGACACTGACTCAGTCAATCAACCAATAAGAAACAACCAGAAGGTCAAATTTCAGGTCATCAGGACAACCAGTCAAAATGGATATGGAGACGATTACAAGATTTTGGCAGACACAACCAATCACACACAAAAGACCATCAGGATAAGATACTGAGACACTTGTAGAGAAAACCTTATAGCTAACTTCTTTCTGAAGTTTGTTCTGACGATGTTGTCTAGAATGACAATGAAAGCTTCATGGTTAGATCATCCAAGTCAGAGGATGCAAAACCATAAAAAAATGCATTGTGATCTTGGCTGCGGAAAGCTTTTCAACGAAAATCCTGTTGATCGGCACCAAAGCTAAGCAGTTGGGAAATTATTCAGCTGTGAAAAATGTTAATGTGAACTGTGTAGTTTGTAAGTCATGTATAAACTCATCGCGCTGTTTAAGGTAAAGCGGTCCGTTTAAGTCGTTCAGCCAGATTCGAGTGATCCTAGCCAATTTGGTTCCATAAACTGAATTTGTCCGGGCACATCGCTGATGAACTCAGCCTAAAAAAAGCGAAATAGCCAACCGGTGTTTAGATCACACTGATCTGGCTGGTGAAATCTGAAAATCTGGTGAAAATCTGAAGCCCGAGTGGTTTCTAACTACCAAAGTTGTTCAATAGTATGATGCGTCAAGTTTGATATTCATCCTACCAGCAAAAGCAGAAATGTTATCTCTTCAGTAGTTTCCTCTATGTCCTGCAAAAAATGAGGCAGAAAGTTGAATGAAATAAAGAGAATCAGTAAACAACAATGATGTTGATTTCAGCTTAGTATTCATCATGGACTGACAGCAGTTGGAGAAAAATTGGAAACCTAGGAGCACTGAACAACTCTCTCTTCTCAGTAGGGGACTCCTCAGAATTGAACACTCATGGCTCCGCACCTCCACGGATTGAAAACAAGGCCTTCAAGTTCCGTAACCAGCACGTAACCACTGAGCCGCCAAGCTGGAATCTAATGATCCATTTTTCTGAATTCTCGCAGTTCATGATATAGTGCGACCTCCATCCAATATTGTCGTTAAGTAACTGTCATCACGTTTGACTTGGTTGGCCCCCACTGGTCACCACAGAAGTAGGAGATATGGATAATTGGATTCCATCCTAGTGGTTCAATGGTTACGTGAACATGTAGGTCCTCGGTTCGGTCCATGGTGGTGCGGAGTCATGGGTGCGCACTGCCGAGGAGTCCCCTACCGGGACGAAACTGGTGTTCAGTGCTCCCAAGTTTTCAATGTTTCTCCAACTGACTCCTCTTTACGATGAATAGCAACCTGAAATCAATAAACCCCCAAAAGCCTCAGTGTTAGATATTACCATGCAAACAGAAAGGTGAGTGACAAAGACAGAACCGTTCAATCTTATGATATATATATTGCATAAAACTAAGTTTGATACAGAAAACACACTGTTTTCACTACCGCAACTACAGCTTACCAAGGCTGGAATTACTTAATGAACACTGAAAAATTTGCTATTGTCATCTTATACCTTTTGTCCCTACTCCATGAATTTCCACTGAAAACAAGACAAATTTGACAACAGAACTTGGATAGTTATATGAAATATTTTCATTTGATGACATTTTCGCCTATAAAAACATGTGTAACTGCAACAAAGTGTGATAAATGTAGGAAAAAAAATACTTTTTTGAACACATTTTAAACAATAGAAGAAGCGAAAATAATAAACATTTCTATATGAATTACATACTACAAGACGACCGCGTAATTAAATTCAAAATTTATATCGTTCTAAAATCTGGTTAACTTTTTAAAATCTTCCATATTAGATTTGTTTATCTAAATTTATAACGCACAATGATACAGTATTATTTACTTGGTGACTTTCTGAGGATAGATTATTGCTGTAATCACATCACTTTCGATATATGGTTTTTATATTCCTGTCACCTGAAATCCTTTGTTTTCAGTAATAGTAGTACCATTTTCCATATTTCTGGTATGTATTGAGTCATTCCTATTACATGTGTTAAGTGTTGGTTGATTCGATGAACGAAGATTTAACAATCAATCTCTCTCCACCTAATTATATTAAACTTCACCACAATGGTTTTATCTCATCATATTGTGTGGTTGTGTGTTAATTTATGCACTGAAATAATCGAGTTTTTTTCCATATATTATTGATCTATTTGGAGTTTGTCATTCTATATTTAGCTAAGTTCCCATGTTCTGCTAACCTAGGAATTTGGTTACATGTAAAACGACAGACCCGAATAAGATCAGTAATTTGGAAAATAATTCGGTCATTGGTTACTGTAGCTTTGTTCATTTTGAAATAACGGACAATATTTGTAGCTCAGGTGGATGGTCTTGGTTGTATTGGGTTCTCTGAGCTGGGTTGTTTAGTCGTGAAGCTTTCATCTTCTTGCTAGACGACATCATCAGCACTAACTTCAGTATGAAGTGAGCTGTCAATATCTCTCTGTGAGTGATTTAGTAGCTTGCTCTGACGATGTGGTCTGTGATTGGTTGTTTCCTTCGATTGCTGTGTCATTGATTGTATAGACTTTCCTGTTGACTGTTCCTCTGCTTCACCTCTGAGCTTTCTGTCGTTTATAATTTTTCTTATTGGTTGATAGATTGGGTCTATGTCTATACGTCTGTTGATCGCTGACTGACCTGAATGTCAAGCTTCTGGGAATTCTCTGATATTCTTTGTGTTTCTTCCTTCCGTCCAAAATTTCCACATTGTCGAAATTAAACTCATGTCCATAATTATCCACATGCATTGATTGAACGCCACGACATTTCGTCACTCATTTCAATGCATGTGGATAATTATGGACATGAGTTTAATTTCGACAATGTGGAAATTTTGGACGGAAGGAAGAAACACAAAGAATATCAGAGAATTCCCAGAAGCTTGACATTCAGGTCAGTCAGCGATCAACAGACGTATAGACATAGACCCAATCTATCAACCAATAAGAAAAATTATAAACGACAGAAAGCTCAGAGGTGAAGCAGAGGAACAGTCAACAGGAAAGTCTATACAATCAATGACACAGCAATCGAAGGAAACAACCAATCACAGACCACATCGTCAGAGCAAGCTACTAAATCACTCACAGAGAGATATTGACAGCTCACTTCATACTGAAGTTAGTGCTGATGATGTCGTCCAGAAAGCGCCTAAATATCAAATTTAAGCCTAAAGATAATGGATTGTTTAGCAGTCGCACAAATATGAATACAGTACTACTGAATTTATGCTGTCAGAACTACGTTGAGAAGGCTGAAATGCTATGGGAGATTCAGTGCCATTTCAGATGTAACCCACATGTAACGAAAGTCTTATTTGCCGTTCATTCAGTTTTCAAAATCAAAATTACTTGAACGAATTCTTCTCGATATCATTTTAACTACTGATTTCTTATTTAAATAAGCTAATTAATAAACAAAACATTTTGCCGTAAGTTCAAGACAGAATTTGGCTTGAAGTCATAATGGAACATTTTTTGTAAAGAAGTTTAGTTGAACTAGAATCGGAACTCCCTTATACATGGACAAAGCTGAGTAATATTGTAGTGGAGCCAAGAAATTTCTTTTAAGATTTTAGAGCTAACTTTTCACTAAAATCCTTTTCTAGTTATATCCATGAAAAGTTTGTGCACTATGGACAGAATCAATTTATTACAAACATTGGTGTTATATATTTTTAGTAATATTTTGAGCAAAACTACTACACATAATCACAACAACTGTTGGAACTATTTGTTCACTTTTAGGTTTTGCCGATCAGCGTGAATTTTGGGCTACCTCAGAATATATTGTATCACATTTCCACTTTCCACATTGTTTTAATCATTCAATCACGTTATCTAATCGTATTATATACTCTGGCGCGTTTTTAAAATAGTTACGGTGTACTGCTTTACAAGATGCTAGGGAAATTTAGGACTAGACTTGGCATCATAGTATCACTGGTATCATAGTAAAAATAAAAATTACTGATTTTCGAGATGATTTAGTGGGATTTCGTTGCACTGATTAGTAATCCGTCACTTGTACAAAGGTCATACAAACTTCAGCGTCAAATCGAGCGTTTGTCAGTTACTTTCTTAATTTAAACTCTTATTTTTGAATCTGTTTTCGTTGATTTCCTTTCAAACCTAAGATTTATTCCTGAGCATTTGGTATTCATTTCAAGAAAGATTTAACGGGTCAAACTTTAATTTTTTTTCTCCTGATAATGGTATCCTCTTTACTTTTAACATCTGTTCAATACATTCGAACTTCCTTTAAGCATAGTGGTGAATATTATAAGTTATTACTTCCTGTTATTAACTGGTTTGTACGAAATCGGTTGAATTCTTCTGGAGCATCTGATCCTGTATGCATGCCTCGGTAAATCCGGTCAAAACTAATCAACAAGGATGAACAAAAAGCCATAACATCATACTGGATATCCGATACTTTATAAATGGGATATCATAACTGAAAACTAGGTCTCTTTAGTTTCAGATTCTTAACCTTGTTACTTCAGACTGACAAAACCGTAAGTGAAGGCTATCACATACTTCGTCGGCGGTAAATTTTCCGAGATATATAAAGTAACAGATGATAAACTAATAATCTCCCCTTATGGTTTAAATCGACTAAAAGGACCTCATTAATACATTCAGACGTCTTAGATGAATGCATCTGAGTGATTCCTACTTGGTTTCAAAGTGGTATTTCTCATGGATGGATACTAGCAGAAAAATTATTGATGACATGTCTTTTCTTAAAGTGGCACTCTTCGCTGGTATGAACGCACAACCTCATGTGAGATGGAACTCACAAGTACGAAGTCTTGTGGAGGTCAAATTAATTCGTCAACTGATTTAGAATCCAATGGTTCACAATCTTCAATATTTATGATTTCATGATGAAATGCAACCATCATCCAATATCATTAGTGCGCGCATTTTCTCACACCCAAGTTTATTCACTTCGTAGATCAGAGATCCTCATTATTGCCTCGGGAATTCCATCCTAAGGTGAGTCACTAATGAATTACTAACTGTTATTCGAGGTTGATGAATGATTGACCGATTCTAAGACATCTTCCATCAAACGCTGACATTAGTTACATAGGTCCAATTAGCAGAAGCATCGATAAATAATTTATTGACTCAAAAAAAACCTTTTTAGGGATCATTCTGCATAATTTTAGTATAGACACTTGCAGAAATTACATTTACTCATGTTGTCATGCATAGACAGAGTGGAAAAGTAAAAATAAATCGATAAAGAAGAATGTAGAAGTTTAAAAGAAACATATGCGGATAGAAGTGACTGAAATGCAGAGAGTAATACAATGATCAGGACTTCAAAGACTCTGTCACATCCTGGTATCGAGAAGTAAAACGCTTTTCATTTTGTTTATAGTTAAAAACTTACTATGAAATTGATTTTTTATTTAACAATTTATAGAAGTAATCTACTGATGTTTTAAAACCATGAAAATATTTGGAATAAATTTGTCAAGATTCCTGTAACCAACAGTTTCTAGAAATAGTAGACATTAACTAAACAAATCTGCTTATTTTTGCTTGTTAAAAATAAAACATACATTATTCCCGCCAAAAACAGAAATTTCGACTTATGAATTGTCAACGTGACTCAAAATTAATTACTGACAGTTCAATACAGTTTCTTCTTATCACTGTGATGTAAAAATATCGAATATTCATTACTCTGGTATCTCCATTCTCAATGAATGAAAGACAAAATCAAATTGTTTCAAATGACGTTTCTTTGTTTATTCCTAATACTTCTATCAAAGTCACTAATAAACCATAATTTATGATATCCAAGTTTATATATGAAAAATTAATCTTAGTTTATCTATATGGATGATTCTAGTAGGTTGCATTGTTGAGTAAGATGACTGCTGGAAGAATCATTGGCACCACTGTTCAAACTTAAGCCTAACTCAATGAATGATGATATCAAAATACTAACGGAAACATTAGTGGAAAATGGATATCCATTGAAGTTCATAAACCTAATCTGTGCTCTGTTTCGAAGAAATTCGTTTACATCGCGTTACCATACAGAGGAGAATCTAATAGCATAATATTAAGACGAAGGTTAAGGTCTGCTGTTAGCAAAACGTACTATGCAGCTAAGCTTATCATAGTTGAGAAGACCAAACACCTGCTACAACCTAGACCTCAACACTGTATAAACGATTGCGTCACACCCCACTGCGTTTATAAATTTACATGTGCGGGTGGACAAACATACATAGGGAGGACTAATTGCGATATGCACTCCAGGGTAGTGGAACATGTTCCAAATGGCTATGAAAGCAGCTGGATTCATAAACATTGATAAGTGCAGATGGCAGACAACCATCATCATCTATTGCGAAACATATCATTGATAAGAGTCACAGAATTGATATCAAAACAGCCTTTAGAATTTTGTACAGAAACTGTCAGGGGCGTATACTTAAGTTTGTTGAGACGCTAGCCATAAATAAATTTAACCCCCATTGTGTGTGCAAAAACAGTTTGTCCTTACATTAAGCCTACCTTGGTAATGCTTATTTTATCGTATTACCAAGATTGTCTTCAAGTCTTATCTTTCATTTCTCTTATTATCTTTCTTATTATTGAATTCCTTTATGTCATATGTATCCTTCCCCCACTTCCAGTTTCCATACATAA